>CM002478.1:16534050-16555883 GCA_000325765.3 Leersia perrieri | reverse complement strand
CGCCGCCAGAGCGGCCACCGGCAAAGCCGGGCGGCCGCCAGGACGGCGGCGGGGGGGCTCTCCTTCGCCATTCGCGCCTCGAAGCAATGGAGCACGGAGAGGCGGCGACGGTCCAAAGACGGCGGCGCCGGTGGAGGCCAGATCCACGGCGCCGCTGACAAATCCGCGCGGCTCGGCCGGATCTGGCGAGCGGGATGGTGGGAGCGAGGGTGGAGCGACGCGGGAGCGAGGCTGGCGCGCGCGGCGGCGAACGACGGCGTGCACGACGGCAGACGGCGGCGCGACGTGTAGGGGGCATGGATCTGGCCCCGCCGGCCGCCGCCGCTGGTTCCACCCCTCCCTGCGACGGCGGCGGCGGCGGCGGAGGGGGCGTCTTTCCCCATCACTGGCGTGCTGCCGTTCTGCGCACCGGGGAGTCCGCGGCGAAGGCGGGGCGACGACGCGACGACGGTGGCGAGGGCATGATTTTTACATGCCATTTTTAAGTAAAAATCATTTTAATACTAGTTATCGTGCTTGTCATCTTTCACATAGCCACCTTGTCTGTACAATGGAGGAGATGCTAAGTTGTTTCTATTTTATGACCACGACGACAAAAGTAAGGGAATAAAAAGAATCACTACTGCAAAGAGTAGAGGCTCGAAGCCTCGATCCACTCATATTGTGGTTGAGAGAGAACCCACGAGCCGGCGTACACGCTAGAGAGAAAAAAGATAAGAAAGAGAAGCCAAAAAAAAAAAACTAGTTTGATTGAATTCAGGTTCACGTCGCCGCCGACATCATCGTATCCTGACTTGTATTTCCCCACTGCAAGATGCCCACTGCAAGCCAACATAATTGTCTGCCAACTAGTATTTGTGATTCTGTGAACTATTTGTGATTCTGTGAACTAGTACAAGCCTGTGAGTGTGTGAACTATATAGCTGCCCCTGTGAGGGTGTGAACTATAGCTGCCTTTGGTTGTACTGACCGATACTTACCCGATCCATCCATACACCTTCTACACGACCACACCACGACCACACCGGTCGCCGTTTCAACAACTATACGTATATACCGGTCATCGTTTCGCTGAGCCCTCTCATCCATCGGTCATCGTAGTCAGCGAGCAGTGAGCCAGTGACCGCTTGGCGCTTGGCGCTTGCCGCTGCAGGCGACCAGTTGTAGAGTGTAGATGCTCTGCCTGCCGCTCGCTATGCCTCCCCCCTGGGCACACGCGGAAATCAACTCGTGCGTCTGCTCCTTCGTAAGATGTGTGACTGCAGCTGGGGCCATGGGTGCGTCTGCTCCTTCGTAAGATGTGTGTCTGCAGCTGGGGCCATGGGCCGACTGGCTGCTCTGCCCTCAGGCACAGCCGGCGCACGCGAAAATCTGAACGTAGAAAGCAAATTAGGGAGAAACCGAGGTGTCATTATCTCAGCCCAACAAACCAAAATGGTGGATACGAATTTCCCAAATCTACCGGGTTGAGTTGATCCGGACCGTATACGATCTGGAAAAAAAATGCAAAAATTTGATCAACCAGTCAACTTAGCGAGCAATAACATCAGATGGTCAAATAAAGCACTGAGAATGGTTGGGAACTTGGGATTGGAATCTGGAACGTTCGCATAGTCACCTATCACCTACTCCCTCAGTCCCAAAAAAAAGAGCATTCCTGGCTATGAACCTGGACATAGCAGAAATGCTCTTTTTTTTGGACGGAGGGAGTAGTGTGTTTAATAGACAATAAATTAAACTTGAGGCCGTGTTGGCAACTAGTCGTGTTTTTTTTCTCGTTTCCTGTTGTGTTTTTAAAAGGAAAAGATCACAAGAAAGTTGATTAAAACATTAAATCAAATTTTTTAAAACTTACAATAATAAATACTTAATTAATCACCCGCTAATCGATTGTCTTGTTTTCCGTGCCAAACAGCCAACCTGCCAAACGGCAATAGCGAACCAGGCCTGAGGGCATTTACAATGTCCATATGTTGCATTATGCCTCAAGATGGTTAGGAGGTTAAACAAGCCACGGGGATGCTTGACATGCCTCTCCAGGGCTTCTTTGTCTCATCAGAAAATTGTAAAGGCCTCATCGGTTTGCTGATAAACAGCACAAACAGCAGAAACAACCTCATCAGTTTCTCTCACTAGCATGTAGGGACAGGTTGCTGCTGCTGATCAGCAGCAGCCAACCGATGAGGCCCTAAGGTTGGATCAGAAAAGTTCAGACAAGGAGGGAGTGGAGAAGAGGCCGCCTCGATCTACGACAGAAAAGCTCACTGCCATGGGTGCCACCGGCCCGTGTTGTGGCTCTGCTCGTCACTGACCTACACGCTAGGCTTATCGCTAGATTGCTCGGCCTCGTCGTCACCACGAACGGATGCCGGTGTTGGCACCATAGAGAGGAGAAGGAATGGGGATTGGGCAATTTTGGGGTGAGGAGGAGATTTCATGTTGTATATGTGTTTATTGTGTTTGGTGCAAAAATTTGGACCTGTACGTAATTATAGAAACACATGGGTTGTAATATAAAATATCTGTGGAGCCCACAATTAGTAGCCTTCATTGTGAGATGAGTGGTTTCACAGTAATCGTTTGTTGTGACAGCTTAAGGCCATGACCAACGCTCCTGCATGGACCAGTGGTCTCAATCGCCAGGTAGGAGGCGAGACGAGCTAGCGGCCAGGCCTACAACCTCAGCAAGGCAACCACAACGTCATGTCACAGGAGCTTGTGCTTGGGGCGAGGTAGGGCGACGAACAGGAATACTTGTAGATGGCATGGCACTAGTATAACATGTAGTAGGTTGAGTTTCATATTTTGGGTATATACTTGTATAATTTTTTTGAGTAAGACGAACGGTCAAACGTGTGGTTAAAAGCCAATGGCGACAAATAAAAAAACGGAGGAAGTAGACGACTCAAACGATGATTTGAGGTTGATCCAGATGATTCAATTTCAGGACATATAAATCACCCTATATTAGGACGATTTGTGACGTGGCGTAGAAAAAAATTTATATTTAGGCCCTACTGTTTAACTCGTATTACATTTATAATTTTTAATAGGTCATATAAAGTTGGATGAAGTCAAACTATACATGAAACTTATAGATCTCGACTAGATCTACAACTTTATAGTTGATAATTTTTTTGTTTGAAATCAAAATATTCGTAACAATATCTCATATATAGTTTTATAGAATATCTACAATAGTACGGTCTGAAACATGTGCAGGAAATAATACTACTCCCATGAAGTACAAGATTACTTGAATTTGATAACAGCAACAGCCCCACCCACACCTTAGGCAAAGGTTTGGCAAAGAAACAGGTGTGTGACAAGTGGGGCCAAAGTGTGGCAACCCATAGTTGTGGCAGTGAACCAACACTCCCCTAAGAAACTGTGACATGCACAACGCTTGGCATGGCCAAGTGTGGCATTAATTCAGCCAAACATGCTTGTCATCTCTACATTAAGCAATCACATGCAAAAATGTCAAAATCGGTGATAAAGCTGCTAAGAAGGAGACAAGATGACTCCTGCCACTGGCTGCCATGAAGATGGATAACCGATGGCATGCATCTACACAAGAAATCCATGTTGCTACCACGATGCACTTTTTGCATGGTTCAATGAGATAACTTATGCTGATCTGTCTTACAGAAAGTATACCTAAGAATGTCCCGGTAGCAAAATTAGCTAAACGACTAGGTGGTTGTGACTGCCACAGTGATAAACCATCAAGAGAGTCGGATTCCAACAACACAAGCTGGACCATAACCAGTGAACCATATAATTGCTATGTTCATTGCGTTCTATTCTATACACGGAGCCAGTACGAAATAAGAATAGTTTTATTGTTACAGTCTTAATTACAGAGTGTCAAAATATGTAAGAATGATCACGTAATATCTATCTACGGAGTACTTGTAACTCAAACAGAGTAAGAGAGTAGAACATACATCATTCTTTAACGTCTTCACAAAACAATCGATAGTACTTGTGTAGGCAGAGTCACCCATCATTCTTGACTTAACATGTAAGAATGTGTTTCGTATCAGTCCAGGTACTGTTATTAAGAAATACACAGTAGTACACAATACTACTTCCTTGATAATAACCACAATAAATTAGGGATCTTTCTTGCTGTACAAAGAGAATTACCAGCACACTTGACCCACATATGTATAACAAGAGTTAAAAATGTCAACGGACTAAGCAATAAACATTTGAGAAGCTCAGACACATTATGCATCAACGATGAAAAAAGGGAAGAGTACCACATAAGAAAATGTTTAGTGAGCAAAAAAGCCTCTATCAATCCGGTCTGGGCGGTCCATGGGCCCGATGTGACCAGCGCGGCAACAAAGAAATTTTTGCTCTCTAGAAGGCCGGTCAGACCGAGCGGCCTAGCTATGCGCCTCAAAGTTCTTCTTTGTATGCTCCCGGTCTAACTGGCCCACAGGCCCGGCCAGACCGGCGGCACCAGTACTGAATGAGCTTCTCATGCTGACGCTGCTGTTGCATCGGAGCATCTGGCCGTCGTACCCCCGGAGCTCCGGCGCCGCCATCGTCTGAGCCTCGCCGCCGCCGCCACCGCCGAATTGGACATTGTTGTTGGTCTTCTTGTGCACGAGGCCCCAAATGCTCAACCACTTGATCCCCTTGTTCTTGACGGAGGAGGAAGAAACAAAAACTGGTGGCTGTCCTCGAGAGATCGGAACCCTCCTAGGAGTGACGGCAGCAGAAGCGTGAGCTGCGGCGTTAGGTTGTCTGCTCTGATACCATGTAGAATAATAGAGAGAGATATAATTGCGAAATATTAAACTTATTGTATTGAGTCTCAGGGGCCGGTATAAATAGGAGTAGATGGCTTGATCTCAAGCAATCCTAGAGATAGATCTAACAGTTCTAACTAGTAGCCTTGCTCTTGGTTGTTGCCTCCAATGGCAATGGCAATGGTGGCTGCTCAAAGGAGCCTGGGTACCGGTGGTAAGCGTGCTGCTGCTGTTGCTGCGGGTAGAAGTCTCCAGCGGCGGCGAGTAGGGCCGGTGAAACCCTGGCGTTGGTGACCATCCTAGGCAGGTCAGCGGTGTCGATGGAGGAGAAAGACTTGCGGTCCACACTCCGGTGTCTCCTGCTGGAGCTGGAGTAGTCCCTTGTCTGCGCCGACCCCCTAGGCATTGTTTATTCTTCCTCGACGGGAATCTGGTAGTCGGAGCGTGGGATCTGGGGATGACAGGCGCCGTCCGACGAAGCGCGGGGCTCAATGTCGTTGTCCATCATTCCGGTCTGGCCGGTCCATGGGCCCGATGTGACCAGCGCGGCAACAAAGAAATTTTTGCTCTCTAGAAGGCCGGTTAGACCGAGCGGCCTAGCTGTGCGCCTCAAAGTTCTTTGTATGCTCCCGGTCTAACCGGCCCACAGGCCCGGCCAGACCGGCGCCACTGCCATGCCACCAAATCCTCTCTATATCGCCTCGGTCTAATAGCCGTAGGGCCGGGTCAGACCGGCCTTGCAGCATAGATTTCTTCTCTGTACTGCGCCGGTCAGTTAGGCCACATCGACCCGGTCAGACTGGCCTCTTAGGAAAAACATATAGAATACATGATCAAGCCAAAATAAAAGATGTGCCCTCATGCAAATGCAAATATGGCCTATTGGTCATCTCTTTGCCAAGATTACCACCCAGCTTGATAGTACGGCAAAGCTAAAAAGAAACGTAGCAAACACGATCGCTCCAATGGCGACGGGGCTTGGAACCTTCCCACCCATGCGGGCCCTCATCGACGCCGGCGATGGCGAGAGGGCAGGAGCAGTGTGAGCGGGGGAAAGAGGGGAGCGCCGCCGCTAAATGTCAGAGCCATCGACGTCGGCATGGAGAGGTTGTCATCCTTGTCGATGCTATGGCGTCGCCGCCCCCATCGGGGTCATCCATCGAGGCATGACGTGTGGGGGAAGGGCAACACCGACGAGCCGCACGGGGAAGGGCGGTGCCGTTAGCATGCCCTCGCCGGCGGGGTGCGTGATGATGCGTCGAATGTGGCACACGGTGGGCTCCACCACGTGTTGATGATCAGGCGGTGGAGCCGTCGCCGGTCGCCGTCCGATCTAAGGGATGTTGAGCGAGACAGAGAGAAAGTAGGGAAAACCCGTCCGTTAATCCCCCGTTACGGCGTCACGTGGCCGAGCGCTGCTGGCACACGCGCGCCGTACAGCCTTCTCGCTGGTCGATGGGCCTGGCCCAATTAATTTGGAGGACGGGGAGAGACCAAATCAGACACGCAACCGATCCCGAGACCGAGTTCGTCGATGGACGATGGGCCTGGCCCTCAAATCAATCGACCCCGATTCCGAGTTGGAGTTCCACTAGGGTTTGGATCCACTATAAATCGAACGCCGCCGCCGCATCCTCTCCCCAAAATCCCCAACCATCCCACACGACACAACCACGAAATCTCCACACTTGAGGCGAGCGGCGGCGGATCAGGTGCCGATGGCGGTCGCGGCGGTTGATGAGGTCCAGATGGCGGACGCGCTGCAGCACATGAAGCTCATGGAGGCCGAGGGTACGACGACATTGAAGCCGGCGGCGGGGTCGGCAGGTCAGCTGTTGATGTTGGGGGCGGAGGCGGAGGAGGAGGAGGAGGAGGCGGCGGCTGCTAAGGTCGTGGCGAACGCGACCTCCGCTGATGCAGGTGGAGACTGCTGCGAGAAGCCTCTCGTGAAGAAGAAGAAGAAGAAGATGCCGATGCCGCAGGTGTTCGTGGACTACATCCTCGCATGGGACAAGGCATGGGAGAAGGAGGGGCTGCCGACGCGCACCGACGACGATTACCGCTCGCCGGAGCATCGCCGGGAGAGCGAGGAGCTCGCCGCGTTACTCGACAAGGAGGACGACGAGTTCGAGGTGTTCCAGAGGCAGGTCCGGCACGAGGTTGAGAAGCATGGCTGTTACATGGTCGATGACACCTACCTCAGCGAGATCGATGAAATGCAGGCTCTGGTCGAGCTTGAGTTTGCCAAGTGTGACCGGAGCGGCATCCTCTTCGCCCGCGACTGACCACACTCTCAAACTATCATGGTGGACAAGACTGACTGAGCTTGGGACGATGATTCTGCTGCCCCTTCTATAGAGTCTCTATCAATAGATCTACATTCTCGCTGAACTATGTTTATTATGCTACGCCCCTCTCGGTTGCAGCACTTATGTATCCATCTTCTCTCTATCGATTATTAGCACTTATGTATCTATTAGTAATGCCAATCCAACCATGTCTGTTTAATCTATTATGCGGTTCCTGCTCCATGGGCACTACTATGCTATCTATGCTATATATCACTTTATCTATTATATCACTTTACTATCTACCTATATGACTAATTGACTATCCCTATCAACTAGTTAGCATCAATCAGTTAATATTTCACTATATGTTTCAACTTTAAGTTATGCCCTTTGTGACCCTTATGTATCTATTTATCTCAGCCAGCATTAGTTATATGCACTTGTTTAGTCGATGGTATTTGTTAGGTAATGTCTATCTTGTTTAGTCGATTCAGACATGTTATGAATGGATTGCATATGGTAGTAACGCTGCTATTACTAAATTCGTTATGGTAATGTTTGGTTTATCTGTCAGCCAGGGATGTGATGTATGATTCTCTCTTGCTGCTTGTGTTTGTGCATAATCAGTCTACCTATATATTCACAAAACTATGTTTCCAGCCTTATGCTATGCTTATCTTGCCACTCTTGTGTATCGTTTATCCCTAGTATCAGTTAGTATATCTACTTGTTTCTTTCTACATACGGGTAAATCTATTAGTGCGGTGGTCCGTGGTGACTATAAGGCGCCTTTTGCTATCGTTATGAATGAATTGTGTTCTGTCATAACTCTGCTGTTGTTAAATCCGTTCCAGTATTAAGGTTCTCTGTTATATATTCTTTTTCCTGGACCTGTCTGTCAAGGATGTCAATATGTGAACACAACACTCTATGCTTGTGCAACACAGCCAGTTAAGGCTGCTTTGATCATGAAAATTGATTGCCCCCTCAGAATTGTGTCCTTTATCAGTGTTTATTTATTTCCTGACGAATTCATGGCGCTTTGAACTATTTATCAGTGTTTATTTATTTTTCCTGAGGAATTCATGGCACTTTGAACTTCTGCTACTATCAATTCTTTCTTCTGCAGCAATGTTACTGTGAGTATGTATTGGTTTGCTCCTAAAGTTTCTTCAGGACAACATTGAAGGATGTCACAATTGTTCCCATGGTTGTCAAATTGAAATAGTAGTGTTTCTTTTATGTGGTGTTGTCTGTCTAGAGCTGACATCCTCTCTCTCTTTTACAAGTTGTTTTTAAATCTGAGATGAACAAATTTAACCTGTGATATATGGAAGAACTGCTACAACAATTAATGAGCCCCCATTTTCTTCAAAGGAAGAACTGCTACAACAGGTAACATATATCCTGACTATTTTTAGAAAGACGGAATTTTGGAATTAATTTATGAGTCTTCTCGAATGGATAGCGAACAATGATCTCTTTTTCGAGGATGATGTTGAGGCAAGTGTTCGTATCGTCTCATTGCAATTACAATCCAGCTAATGTTGGGTCTAGACATAAAAATATGAATGGTGCATATGGTTTGTTGAAAATGGTTTTACAGTTCATGCTTTTGAGAATCATTTGAGGTGGACTTATCTATACTATGCATTTGCGATATTTTCATGGCAGGAAGGAAAGATAATTGTTCTACTTTCCAGAATAACGGCATGCATGCTATCCAGAGTAATGTTTATTATGGGAAACCTGATGTGCACACATATGCGCATGTACTGAATTATGTATTTTTGGAGAACAGCGTAATATTTTTTACATGTTCTCAAAGTTAGGCACAGTTGACAACTGGACTAGGATTAATGTGGTTCTTTAGATGTTGCTGAGCATGGCTGCTTCCTGCTGCCCCATTGTTGTACATGTAGTTCATGTTATGTCGCTCATTTTTCAGGACATTACTCAGAAATCATTAGATCAAGATAAAGCCACTCGGGGAGTATCAAAGGCCCAAAAACAATTTCTGCTTGTGAAGGTAGCGCTGCAAACCTGATAAATGTACAACTAGAAAATCAGATCGAAAGGAGCTCGACGGTGATTCAACCAAATCCACTATGCTGTCGCCGCCGTTCGCCGTCGATTTCCTGATTAATCGCATAGCGTGTCCGAGTTCAAGTCTTACATATTTATCCCCTCCTACAGAGAATGGGCCAAAGGCGTACACACGCACTCATGGGCCGAAGGCCGTCACGCGCACTCACGCTTACACGGCCAACTCTGGCCCATTAACCCTAACACTCGGCTTCTTGGGCCGAAGGCCTCTTCCCGCCTGCCTTCAGCGACAGCTTCAGCTTCATGAGGTGCTCCTAGTTCCCAAACGATAACATTCCCCCTTCCTAGAAAACGGGCTTGACCCCAAGCCCCTCTAGAAAATCGTGGCCGGATATCATCCAAGTTCTCCCAAGAGACAGCATCAAGGAAGGAATTGGACCAATGAATCAACACTCGAGGGACAATTTTGTTACCTGCTCTGTCCAGGTGATGGTCGAGAACAGCAACAGGAATTATCTTGAGGAAGTTGAGTGAGCACTTCACCCATAAAGCCATGAGCAGGTTTCAACTGGGAAACATGGAATACTGGGTGAATAAGACTTTCGGCTGGCAGCTGCAGTTTACATGCAACAGCCCCCACCTTGCCCCCACCTTCTGCAGTACTTCAATGTGCCAAAAAATTTGAAATTTTGAATGCCAATTTATTAGATCCAGAAGACGCAGAGAATTGCACATATCACATATGGCTATTGCGCGCTTGTGGAACACCAGATCTCCAACTTACCTTTTCTGTAAGGCAATCGGGAAACACTATTGATATGGTTTATAATATTACAAAATTTATAACAACGATATACTTATTAATGTGCTTGAAAAGAAAATTCATTAACCAGGGAGGGGAGAAAACACATTGCGCCGATCTAGAGTGCGAGTCAAAAACGAAATGTCCGACTCCACGCATGGAGCTGCACATGCTATTTGCTTCCGATGCAATGCACGAGCATTTGCTAGTACATTATATATTGCATGCAGCCATTTGTTCTGCAAAAATTTCAGGTATTCGTGTGAATACCCATGTCAACATGCTAGGCCCGCCCATGCGCGGTACCCGGCCTGCCGTATTCTCGCTCACCTACTCCCTCTCGCATCCGCCGCCGCCCCCTCTCCCTACATCCCAAATTTCCAACTCTGATCGGACTCGAACAAGATGAACTAGTTGATCCCCGCGAAGTATGCTAGTGGTCTCAAATCCAATTTGAATCCACCTCGCCCCACTCCTCATAAATGGATGCCACCAATTCAGCCTACTCCTTTTCTTCACCCCAACATCCAATCCAAACAAATCCACTTTGAAATCATGCCCAAACCTGTCCAAGGCGAGGGCAATGTCAGCCAGCATGCCAGCAAGCGGCGTGCCATATGGAGCATAGGCGGCAATGTGGGCGGGATAGAGGCTGGGCGGTGGCCCGAGCAAAAGTGGCATCGGGGTGGCGCCAGCAGCGGTGAGGCGAACGAGCAGTGCGGTCAGCTCTGGGAGGAGTGTTGCCACAGGTGCAGCCAGGATGGCAAGTGGTGGCGCGATGGGTGACGCGATCAGTGGCGGGATTGGCACGACTGGCGCCATGGGTGTCGAGGTGTGGGCCAACATTGCAATGTCGTAGAGCAAGGCGATCGGTGGCCGGTTGGCGGCCAGGAGGTTATCGATGAGTCCAGCGAAGGCCACCTAGGCAGTAGTGGCCGCTGTCGTCGCTTTGGAGTAAGCATCGGCATTGGTGGGGTCGACGGTGACCTCGAGGCCTGGCGGCGGCCAGAACGCAGCGCAGGCAGAGGTGTCCACGACGGCTGCAGCGGCGTCGAGGACCTGCTCGCGAGTGAGGTGGTCGATGACACGATGAGTCGATGAGAGAGGAAGAGAACTGCATCGGCGAGGAGGCAGTGGCCAGCAAAGAGGAGGTGGGGCTGCCGGCACATCGGCTATGGCGGGGTCATGAAGCATGTCGGTGAGTGCGTCGGAGAGGACGGGCGTGGAAGCCTTGTCGATGACGGAAACGGAGCAAGGGTTTAGGGTAGAGTGTGGAAGCGAGAAAAATCTGACACCATGTAGATTGACTAAGACTCAACGCAATAGATTAATTACCGATAAGGAGTACATATGAGCATACCCAATCCTTATTCTCTCAACCAATTCATAGTAGTAACATCAGGAGGATATGAGAACGAGCCTGTAGCTAGTGGTTAAAAAAAGAATCTAAGGTCCTGGGTTCGATTCCCCGTGGGAACGAATTTTTCAGGATTTATCGGCTTTGTGATTTTAGTGGTAAGTGATGTATCCGTCGACAGCGAGACGCCCGTGGTGACTTTGTCAATCTCAAGAATTTACCGTCCTAGTGTTCGGAGATTCTAATAAGGATAGGGTTTGCGTGTGTGCGTTCATAGGGATGAGTGTGCGTGCGTTATGAGTGTCTACGTTGTACTGTGTAATTCTTAAAAAAAATAAAAAGGCAACTACAAAATACAATAGATACGCTAACAAGTAACAAGTGGTACAAGTACAACACGCTGGCCAGCGTGTCGTCGACGAACTGGTGCACGAACGCGACGCGACCGCCCCGGTGCACGGCAGGGATTTCAATTTCAAACGAAATTTCAAGAATTTTGGCCGGTAGCACCAAAAATTTCGTGAATTACGGATTTTTTAAAATTTTTTACAAATTTTGGTCAGTTTTTGTTTAAAATTTTGGAAATCTTGGAACTAACACTTTGGAAAGCCGAATCCAAAATGGAAAACCTAGTGCACGGTGATCTTGATCACCGCGTAGCCTCCTGGGAGCTGGGATAGGCGGTGCAGCAGCCTCCCCGTTGCTCCACGGAGTCATGCGCGTAGCTGTACCGGTTCATGTGGAACTCGAAGCCTGTCATGCCGTGTCACGGCCAATTCTGGAACGAGCTGCCGTACGTGCAGGTGCAACCCCAGTCCCACGGTGGCATTAGACATGTGTTTGGTTGCTTATATGTCTTGTGTTGTTCCAGTGTATCCTCTTGGCGGCCACATTGATCGCGATCAGCTTGTGTATCCTCTTGGTGACCAAAATCGCAATTCCGACAGGATTGGGGGATAAAGCGGAAGAGTGCGATCGAGTTGTGTCCATCACCTCACGTGCGGCGCGTCGAAGCCGGAACAGAAGGCGACGACGTCGACAGCTGACATAGCCGCACACTGCTGACGACTTCCTCTGCTTCGTGGGATCCATGTAAGCAATGGAACAGAGGAACATCTGAACATGATTTGGATGGGAGCAATGCACACGCTGACGCGTGGATGCGGGAGATAGGAATTGCCATCCAATAGCATTCATGCCGCGCCGCTTAATTTGGGCGCGACGATGATGGAGCATTCGGGTCGCAGTTGTCGAAGAGCGCTGTCATCCACCCTGATGCTGCCGTTCCTGTTGATGTGCTAGATGAGGAACAGAGTCAGGTGGGATTAAACACTGGAGCAGACCGTGGAAGGCCCAAGCGGCAGAACAGGCCCAATATGCGTGTTTCGGGCCCTGAGTGGGTTGCCAAGTAATTAGGCCTATCTCCTGTGTGTGTGTGTGGACCTGGTCCAGCTAGGCATGTCTGGCTGGTTGGGAGAGGGTGTCTCTCTTTTTATCCTGAACTTTGTATCAAACTAAGGCATCGAAGAAAGTATTGGTGAACGGCGGCGGCGACGCATGATCCTTGTTGGGTCTGCGAGAAATTACCTTGTGTGTTCTTGAGAGATTTGTTAGGTAGCTAACAATTTGGTATCAGAGCCTTGCGTGCTGCGTAATCTCTTGATCGAACTGTAAAATTCCGTGTGAGAGGTGGGAATCGAGTTGCGCAAGCGATTTGATTCCGCAAAAGCTTTGGCTCCCTTGATCCGGTTAGTTTGATTCGGAGTGTAGCAAGCGGGTTCGCCGATCTGGAGAAACCACGCTATATTACCAAGCAGACCGCGCAGATCATGGCGCAGGACGACAGGCTCGAGGCGCTGTTCAAGTTAGTCGAGAGTAATGAGAAGAAGAGGGCGGAGGCGGAGCAGAGGAGCCGCTTCGATTTCGCCTCCTTGAAGACGGCGATGGAGGCAAGGGTTCCTGTGGTGGAGAAGAAGGTGGAGGAGATGTGCACTTCCATGGAGGATTTACAGAGGAAGGTGGATCAGATCCAGAAGGAGCTGACGAAATCCGTCCGCGCCGACGTGCAAGCCTCTTCCTCGGCCGCGATGGGTGGTGGTAATTTCGCATCTCCTGGTTCCCCCGTAGGTAGTTTGGCGTTTGATGCATCAGTACTACAATCCATGTTCAGTAATCAGTCTGAGCCTGGGTTCTACTGTCCCGCCTACTACTTGCCCTGGTTTTGATGGAGATAATCCTCAGATGTGGCGAAGCAATTGTCAGACATACTTTGATGTTTATGGGGTTAATCCTGCTAACTGGGTCAAAATTGCGATGCTGAATTTTACTGGGAATGCCGCCTTTTGGCTTCAGACTGTCAGGGTGCAACTGGAAGGGGTCACTTGGCCAGAACTCTGTGATCGTGTATGTTTCAGGTTCTCTAAGGATAGGCAGAAGGCCCTTATCAGGCAGTGGATTCACATTTCCCAGACGGGTACTGTGGCTGATTACGTTGAGCGACTCGATGCTATCATGCATCAGTTGCTTGCTTATGACAGTTCAGCAAATCCTCTGTATTTTGCTACTATGTTTGTGGAAGGACTCAAACCTGAGATCCGAGCTGTGGTTTTAGTGCAGAACCCACAAGACTTGGATGCAGCATGTTCTGCAGCCTTGCTTCAGGAGGAAGCTCTAGAGTTATGCAGGCATAGTACAACTAAAAAGTCAGAGTATGTTGTTCAGCCCAAGCTACCTATCAGATCGCAATCTGTACCAAATTTCAGTACCCGGAAGCAACAAGTTGGGTTTTCATCGGAGGACAGAAGGGGAACTGAGGCTGCAAGAGCCCGAGAAGATAAGCTGTTTGCTCTGAAGAGTTATAGACGTGCCAAGGGCTTATGTTTTACTTGTGGTGAAAGGTGGGGAAGGGAGCATAAATGTGCCACTGCTGTTCAATTGCATATAGTCCAGGAGTTATTGGAGGCTAATCAGGAAGAGAAGGAAGAGCAGACAGAACAACATCCTGCTGATGATTATGAGGAAGCTAATCTGATGGCTATTTCAAAGCAAGCAATATCTGGCATAGAGTCCTCCAATTCCATCAGGTTAAGAGGATGGGTTCAGGGTACTGAAGTGTTGATGCTCATAGATTCTGGAAGCTCTCATTCTTTTATGGATTATGAAGTGGGGCGGAATCTAGTTGGTATGCAGGAATTGGTTACACCAATTAAGGTCAAGGTGGCCGATGGAGGGGCAATATCTTGTAATTGGGAGCTGCCAGAGTGTGATTGGTATTCCCAGGGGCACAGCTTCAGAACTAACTTCAGACTTATACCCTTAGAAACCTATGATGTAATTTTGGGTATGGACTGGCTCACTCAATTCTCACCTATGCAGGTGGATTGGGCTCAGAAATGGATGCAATTCACTCACCAGAACCAGCAGGTTAAGCTACATGGCATTACACCTGCTGAAGGAACCCCTACTTGTTCTGTAGTGGGAGGGGAGCAATTGCACAGCTTGGCTAAACAAGGGGCTCTACTATATGTGGTCCATTTGAGTGAGTTAAGCATCGGTGATCAGGCACAGCTTCCTGGAGAAATTCAACACTTATTGGATGCATTTTCGCAAGTATTCTCTGAACCCACTGAGTTACCCCCTCAGAGGGATTGTGACCACAGAATTCCATTATTCCCTGGAGCAAAGCCGGTTTTTCTCAAGCCATATAGGCACAGCCCAGCTCAGAAAGATGAGATCGAAAGGCAAGTACAGGAGATGTTGGCTGCTGGTGTCATTCGACCCAGTAACAGTGCATTTGCTTCCCCAGTTCTATTGGTTAAGAAGAAGGATGGGTCATGGAGGCTCTGTATTGACTATAGACAGCTAAACTCTATAACCGTGAAAGGAAAGTTTCCCATGCCAGTCATTGATGAATTATTGGATGAGCTGTCAGGGGCTAAGTTTTTCACCAAGTTGGACCTTCAGGCTGGTTATCATCAAATTAGGCTGGTGGAAGGAGAAGAGCACAAAACAGCCTTTCAAACTCATGTTGGGCACTTTGAATACAAGGTTATATCGTTTGGGTTGACTGCAACATTCCAAGGAGCCATGAATGAAACATTGGCACCAGTCTTGAGGAAGTTTGCCCTGGTGTTTTTCGATGATATACTCATCTATAGTGCTGATTATGAGTCACATATATCCCATATTGAGCAAGTGTTACAACTGCTGCAAGAAGTGGTGGACAGTTATGTTGGTGATAAGTTTTCATCACAAATTTTTTTGGAATTAGAAGTAGATCCACAAGCCAGACCATCTTATACTCTCCACGACGGTCTCTTACGATACAAAGGCAGAGTGTGGGTGGGATCTAATGCTGATCTTCAGTCTAAAATCAATACTTCTTTGCATAGCAGTCCAATGGGGGGTCATTCAGGGTTCCCAGTGACTTACAGCCGGATTAAGGCATTGTTTGCATGGCACAAGATGAAGCAAATCGTCAAGGAGACGATACAGAACTGTCACACATGTCTTCAGGCTAAGCCCGACAGAGCAAGGTACCCTGGCCTCTTACAACCTCTCCTTGTTCGTGATGGTGCATGGCAAGTAATTAGCATGGATTTTATTGAGGGGTTACCAAAATCGGCTGGGTTCAACTGTATCCTGGTGATTGTAGACAAGTTTTCCAAGTACTCCCATTTCATAGCTCTAGCCCATCCTTTTACTGCCAGTACAGTAGCTCTTGCATTCATGACTAATGTATATAAGCTGCATGGTCTTCCCAAGGTGATCATCTCAGACAGGGACAAAATATTCACGAGTCAGTTCTAGGAGCAACTTTTCGTTCGTTCGGGCACCCAGTTACACCTCAGCACGGCTTACCATCCCCAGTCTGACGAGCAAACAGAGCGGGTAAACCAGTGCCTGGAGATTTACCTCCGTTGTTTTGTTCATGCAGTTCCATCCAAATGGTTCTATTGGCTTCACCTTGTGGAATTCTGGTATAACACTTCTTTTCATTCCAGCCTTCAGAAGTCCCCCTTTGAGATTCTGTACGGGTATCCTCCCTCCCATTTTGGTATTTGGTCTGATGATTGTCAAGTACCAGAACTGGCGAGTTGGCTAGCTGAAAGGAATCTGATGGCTGATCTGATTAAGTTACAGCTGAACCGTGCTCAACAGAAGATGAAGCACTTAGCGGACAAGAAAAGAAGTTTTCGGGAATTCCAGGTGGGTGAACCAGTGTTCCTGAAGTTACAACCATATGTCCAATCCAGTGTTGCCAAGAGGTCCAACCATAAGCTATCCTTCAGGTATTATGGTCCATTCACTATACTGGAGAGGATTGGGACAGTGGCATATAAACTGCAACTTCCCAGTGATAGTGCCATACATCCAGTTTTCCATGTGTCTCAGCTCAAGGGCTTCAAAGGGTTCAATCTGCCGGTGTTACCTCATCTGCCCTCTGCTGCTCATCAATTCGGTGTTCCTGTGGCTATACTCGATCAACGTTTATCCAAGAAAGGTAACTCACTAGTAACTCAAGTCCTTGTTCGCTGGTCTAGTGACATTGCAGGGGAAGCAACTTGGGAAGATGAGGCTGAGCTCTATCAGCGTTTTCCTACTGCTTTGGCTTGGGGACAAGCCAAAACCCAAGGAGAAGGGATTGTCAGCCACCCTGATGCTGCCATTCCTGTTGATGTGCTAGATGAGGAACAGAGTCAGGTGGGATTAAACACTAGAGCAGACCGTGGAAGGCCCAAGCGGCAGAACAGGCCCAATATGCGTGTTTCGGGCCCTGAGTGGGTTGCCAAGTAATTAGTCCTATCTCCTGTGTGTGTGTGTGTGGACCTGGTCCAGCTAGGCATGTCTGGCTGGTTGGGAGAGGGTGTCTCTTCTTTTTATCCTGAACTTTGTATCAAACTAAGGCATCAAAGAAAGTATTGGTGAACGGCGGCGGCGGCGCATGATCCTTGTTGGGTCTGCGAGAAATTACCTTGTGTGTTCTTGAGAGATTTGTTAGGTAGCTAACAAGCGCGCGTGGCGAGCACAACACAAGCGTGGTGAGCGGCAGCTGGCCCGACCCGACACGTTGGGGGAAAGGCAATTAAGAAGTGATAACGAGTGGTACAAACCTAATCACCAATTAAGAAAAGGAAATAGATGGGAAGATTATAATATTTGTTTTTTTAGAATTACACAGTATAGTGTAGACACTCATAACGCACGCATACTCATCCCTATGAACACTTACACGTAAACCCTATAAGTCACCATGGACGTCTCGCTGTCAACGGGTACGTCGCTAACCACTGAAAGCACAAGCCATTAAATCCTAGAAAATTTGTTGTAACCAGTAAAATTATATTATTTTTAATTTCTTCAAACTAATCTGTGAGAACATTAGGGAAGGAGTAAATTTCATAAAACTTTGTATCGTTTGCACGGTCTATCACAAAACTGCAGGTTTAAAAACTTATTTCGCAAAACTATAGATTTAGTGTCTTTGTTTATCACAAAACTACCGATACTTTGGTTAATCTAATACTCCCTCCGTCCCATAATACAAGAACTATTGTCGTTTTGGGAAATAATAAGAATATATTATAATGACCACAATACCCCTCATAATAGATAGGACCCACTGATTTTTCAATTGATATATGGAATTATAGATGACACATTCCATAATTTAAAAGATTGAAATATAGATATTGAAGGTTTGCATAAAAACATACAGCTTACTATGGTGTTAATAATAGATATGTGGGCCACAATTTGATTATTTGAAAGTTAAAAGTTCTTATATTATAGGACAAACCCAAAAGCCAAAAGTTCTTATATTATGGGACGGAGGGAGTTCAAAACTGTAGATCTAAGAACTTATGTTACAAAACTATAGATTTAATATCTTCATTTATCATAAACTACAAGTTTAGAGTCTTCATTATTATAAAAATTTGTTTACATAGTGTTTACTGAAGCTGTTAAGATGATTCTGGGAATACTTATGACATGTTACTAAACAATAGTAACATTATATTTATCTGTCCAAAGTATGTGGCAACAAAAACTAGGCTTTATTCATCTACAATCGCAACTATTGTAACGAGTTATCCGAACCAAAATACAAGAATATAAGAAACGTCGTAACAATCGATAATAGGGGGAAACGGCATTTTTGGAAACCCTGACAGGTCTGCGCATGTCAGGTTGTTGGTATTCCATTTTTCCAGCTTGCATGCACAAGTTTTCTTTGTTACGAGTTACCGGGCATGTCCAATAGCTGAGACAGCGCTGTCAGTAATTTTTTTCTACGTCATATAGAGAAAGCATATGAGACATCGTATACAATGAGTTGTCTATTGCGTCATATGTATAATAGTCATTGTCCTTAAAAATAGGATTAATTGGTCCAATAGAAAACAAATATGTATGAGACAACTATCAATAATGGTAAAAACTACTCTTCTAACTTACCGTTGCTGTATTTTAGACCGTTAGTAAAATAATATACCACTATCTTCTCTCTCCTCACTCTCTCTACCACCTAAGCAAAAATCTGAGGTGGCATCATCATATACACACGCACACTCACCTCTATGAACGTTCACACTCACGCCTTATCCCTATGAGTACCTCTGAAGACTGGACCAGCATATCTTGAGATTGACGAAGTCACCACATACGCCTCGCTGTCGACGGGTACATCACCTATCACTAAAAGAATATCAGCTATAAATACAAGCATCTGTGTTGAATTTGGGATTTGAACCCGGGTGGGTAGTTCCCCAACTGGGTAACTAACCAGTTGAGCTACGCTCACTTCGCATGATTAAGTTTTAATAGTAAGGAATATAAAGTTGAAACCAATTAATTAAATTGCTAACTTAGTGGCCTATCTATGCAGGATATATCTGTATGGCATTAGCATATATGCACCTAAAATGATGCAATTTTGAGGAAATGGATTTTCCGGTTTAAGTACAAGGTAATAACTAAATTTCAGTGTCATATCCCCTGAACCAAACACACCCTAAATACATTTGCTTGTAGAATCTAATTCAATTCCACAGTGTGCATGACAACACATTTGTGTACGTTGGGTGCAGGGCATGACAGACTCGTAGTGATAGTGCGAGTGTGGTGTGTGTTCATATGGGTGAGTGTGTGTAAGCGTATACATCTATGAGCATATTTGAGGATAATTAATGTGATTTTTTCATCTAACTAAAGGCATCTAATTGTGTATGTAGTGATTTGTGTTTTTAATTATTCCGCTATGCATTTTTATAAAACAATGTATAATAGTGTACATTCCGTTTTTAACTATTTCACATATTTTATGGCAATTTTTCCTCGATAAAATATTATTTCATAGTTGAATTTATCATTTATGTCTGGATGCTAATCAATCAATTGTATGAATGCACCTTTTGTTGTTGAATAATTTCAAATCTTTAATGATAGTTCGGATCACATGTAAACATGGTACGGGTATTGTCCCTCGACAAAGTATTATTATGGAGTTGAATTTATAATATTTTGTTTTGATGCTGTATTTTAATATAGGCATGCATGCTTGTAGCATGACTTTTTTTCTTCTTTACTACACATGTGTGCACCTTATCTTTAATTTATTGTGGAGTAAGTGGAGTTGATACATGCCCACTCAATTGCAATGTTAAAATGATTGTTGGGTCATATTTATGTGTTCAAATGAAGCATTGTCCTAGCTCTAATTTAGCTTTATGTTTCTAAAATGATATAGTATAATAGACTCCTATGATATTTTTAAAAATATATTTTATGATTCTTTGGATTTAAATGATATGCATAAGTTTTTTTTCTAATTTAAAACATAGCCAATATGGGTCCTAAATTACTGATTTAAATGCAACGAATACAATCATATAAGCAGATAAAAAAATTGATACATGATTTAGAATTCATGGTTGTTTATAATTTACTACAAAAAAACTTGATTTTTTGTTCTAACTATAACTTACATTACCCAAAAAAAATAGGAGAGATGAATGGAAAGGGGAGAGAGAGGGAGGGAGGCATACGTGAGGGGGAGGGGGGGGAGGAAAGCATGCAGGGAGGAGCGGATTTTCCCACCTTAGGCATGGGGAGGATTTTTTCTGTTTTAATATTATTAATCCTTTTTTCTATTTTGAGATTAATCGAACGGCTTAAATTAATAGGTCCACCAAATAAAGAAAAATAAAAGGTGGGATGTTTTTCTTTTTTCTTAAAATTTCTTAGATTTCTCTAATTTATTAGATCGTCATGTGGCGGTTTAGGAGCATTTGTAGGATGTTTAATGGACTTTTAAGATATAATAGATAGATAAGTCCATATTACACTCCTCAACTATTAGGTTGGTCTAAAAATAACCCCTCAACTACGAAACTGGACATTTTACACTACTCAACTGTCAAAACCGGACAAAATACCCCCTAAGGGCAATACAAACTGGTTTTGACGGTGGATTTCATTAGTTTAATATATCCAATTATATATTTTTAGTTACATCGAGTTATTTTTACATCTCTTGCTACTTAGGTATCACATAAGTAAAAAAATTATACTATTTAGATTTTAAAATCATCAAAAACCGAGTTGTATTGCAATTGGGGAGTATTCTGTCCGGTTTTAGTAGTTGAGGGGTGTAAAATATCTGGTTTCATAATTAAGGGGTTATTTTGGGATCAACCTAACAGTTGAAGGTTGTAAAATGGACTTATCCCATTTTAGAATGGCAGTTATCTAAGGAATTTGAAGGGTGGGGTAGAGAAAAATAGTGGTTAGTGGTAATGGTATATATGCTTTATTTAAAACTAGGAAGGTAGCCCGCGCAGGCATGTGTATTGCTATGTTGTGAAAATATTTCTAACAAATTAAGTTTATATTTCTTTTTTGTTGTAGTTAGATATTCATCAGCGCTCTAATTTTCCAAGAAAATCTTGATGGAAACTTTTATTGCTAGCATTAAGCTAACCCCGCCATCTAATTGGTCCATTTGCAAGTAGTTATATATGTTACACATCATTTTTATATGATATGTTCATCATGTGACTTAAATGTTAAAAGATCAAACAAATTTTTAGCATGTCATTGACGCAAGACTATGATTTGTATGAGAAGAAATATAAAAATAGAAAAAAGAGAAGAAAATATCAATAGGACACTAATGTGCTATGTCTATAGCTTAAGGAGTAAGCTGATTAATTTGATGACAGATTTCATGTTAATTGACTTAATATTATCACTATACATATATTTATATAAATAATAGTTTGCAGAAATCTCTATGTGCCCATATTATTGTTTGTTAACATTTATAGACATTGGTAGGTTTTTTATGTAGCAAAAACTGGCTTTATATATATATATAGTTATATATATAGTAAATTTATTCTATCCTTCATGGTGTATGGCCTTCAAGGTTCAAAATGAGTTTGAACTATGTTTAAATGAATATGAAAAATTTTAAAAATATTTGAGTATGAATATTAACTTGTTTACTAACTAATTCAAACAAGTTTGAATTAAATTTGAACTGATACATGTTATATTTGATGAAATTT
>CM002478.1:16516146-16533950 GCA_000325765.3 Leersia perrieri | reverse complement strand
TATGAGTTTTAAATGTATTATTATGACTAGTATATACCTACAAGTTTTAAAATTTCAAAAATTTAAACTAAATTTGTATGTTTAAAACCTTGAAGGCCATACACCATGGTGTCCCATTTGGGTGTCCGTTATATATATATATATATATATATAATAACTCATTGTGTTACTCTGCTGGGATGTACCTGCTACTCTTTTAATCAAGGCTTTTATATTTATTAATGGATGGATTGGGGAGCGTGACTCTACGCTGAATGAAGAGAATTATGGAGTCCAAATGTGACGCTCTCTCTCATGCTCCAGGGAAATTTCTGTGTTCAAGAGTCCAAAGTCTCTTTGCAACTCCTCCAGATATAAGTGTTTTGTGATTGATATTGTGTAGGAGTTATGACATGATTCAACGTAATGGTATTTATGTTATGGAGGTAGTTAATATATAAAAACACTTATTGATATTTTTTCTATAAGGTAAAACCTCAATGGATTTCAATGTTATTTCTTTACGTGTATAAACACAAATATGTTCATATAGGGCTACAGGATGTCTTATATAGCAGAATATTTTGAGATAACTTAATACTCCCTCCTCAAAATAGAAGAACCAACCACAAAACTGTACAGGGGTATGTCCATATTAATACCCTAGGATATGTCAAATCCGGTATTAAGTTCTTGTATTTTGAGATGAAGGGACCATGTTGTTATTTCTATAATGTTTTGTTGCAATTTTGTTGAGAGCACAGGAAAGCGTCGATTCTAAATGTCGTATTTAATTATTATATTCCAGAATAAGGGTAACGGTGATCTTGTAATAATATATTATGATGCAACTACACTTTTTTGAGGAAATTTTATCATGAATAAATTTGGACAACATCAGTATAAATTAGCTATGAATCTTTGTAAAATAATTTAAGGTAACATAATATTTGTCAATTTCTTTACTTGTTTGAAAGACACTATATTGATGGTGAGTGGTGAATTTGCCTTGTCTCAGGCCAGGGCCCGAGGATACACCAAAATGTAAAGCCCTAGCCCAGCCCGAGCCACAGGTTTTATTGTGTTTTGGGGCTTTTACGGCTTCTGCATTTTTGGGATTTCGGGCTGCAAAACATAGGCCTGACCCAGCCTAGTGCATGGTCGGCGAGGCCGGGCTCAGGATGGGACGGCTAGTCGGGCCGGGCCAAAATGATAATGATGATTAATATGACAAGAATGGTTTTATATTGGAAATATTATATTTTATTTAGAATTTAAAGGGTACAATCGATTTTTTTGCTCATCTAGGATTTTTAATGCTTCGTTGTATTTTGGGTGCCATGCAAATGCTAGGGCTATATTTCCGTATGACGTTTTAAAATTGTTAGATGGCAACATGTTGATTAGAGATATTAATTATTTGTTCAACAATCAATATCTCAAACAAATTAGAAATCATATATATAACTTAGTGAATAATATGTAATTATTACATTGATATATTGAGTTGTTACCTTGAAAATCGGAGTAGGAGAGGAGAGGAGGGGAGAGTCGAAGGTGGGCAGAGTAATATACGTACACATGAGAAGTGGATCGAGGTGGCCACGGTTTATTTGTTTCAATTTCATGTATGTACATGGTGAAGAGGTCATTCTAATATTTGTTTTAAATCAATCCAACAATGTTTAATGGATACCTTTTAATGTGTTGCTGCATTTCAATGAAATAACCATTACATCATTTTTAATGACATTTTAATTGCTTTACAACAAATATGTAATATAAATTTTGAATTATTTCTTTAAATATAATAGAGAAATAGGTGAATCAAAGTAAAAATTATATATGTGCTATAGTTGGTTGTATGTATTTAAATGTCAGTCACCTAGAAAATATAAGCCAAGGAAAGGAAAAGAGAAGAGGAGAAAGACAAAGGGAGGGGGAGCCATTTACATACGGCAGAGATACGTACTGGGAGAAGGGGAGGTGGGACCTAGTGGGAGGGAGCAATGTAAGTACAGGGAGAAGGGAGTGGGACCAGTTTGTTTGTTTCACAATCAATCTAAATCTAATCTAACGGCTTATAGTATTGGACACATTGATTTAAATAAAAATCGACGGACAGATGTTTTGCTTTTTTCCTGAAATTTTTAGGAATTCTCTACATTATTAGAGCGTCATATGGCAGCCTGAGAGCACTCCGTGGAATGTTTAATGGACCTTTTGTATATATAAGATAGATTGGACGTCAGGCACAATTAATTAAGGGCGTCCAAGTGTGTGTGTTTTCTTTTGTGATAGCCAATGGCGTCCAAGTGGGCTTGTCCATTTACATCAATAGGTATAGGAGGGACCAATTATAAACTAGGGCGATGTATACATTTTGGAGCAAAGCATGACAAAGTGGAATGTCATTTTCAGTTTTAATTATCTTTGACTTGTCGACACGTCTAGACTAAGACTTTGTGGAAAAATTGAGACACCAGGGTTGGTAGATGGCTCGAAGAGTTTACCCCGCTCAGAATAATCACAAGCTACCTTTGCATACTTCAAGCTCTTCGCCCAAAAACATATGTTCTTCCAACCTCACCTTTGCAATTTTGATAGGCATGCCCAACATGAAGCTTCTGTCCTTGCTTCTACTGTTGTTCATCGTCGGCCATAACAAACAAGCGCATGTTACTGGAGATGAAAAGTTTCTCTACTCTGGATTTGCCGACAGTAAACTCATCCTCAATGGTGCCGCCATGGTCATGCCCAATGGTCTACTTGACCTAACCAACGGCTCTGTTAGGCTCAAAGGCCATGCAATCTACCCAACCCCATTGCGCTTCCGCGACTTCTCCTATAACACGGTGCAATCCTTTTCTGTTTCATTTGTGTTTGGTATAGTCTCTCCCCACCCTAGCAATGGATTTGCCTTCTTTATTTCACCGGGAAAGAATTTTTCGGATGCACTCCCGACACAGTACTTTGGTCTCCTCAATGACCAGAATGACGGCATGGAAACAAACCATATCTTTGCTATTGAGCTCGACACGATCCAAAACAGTGAGTTCCAGGATATCAATGACAACCACATCGCAATTGATATCAACAGCCTTCACTCTGTGCAATCTGATTCTGCTAGCTACTATGACGACATGACTGGTGTGTTAAAAAACTTGACCCTTGTTAGTGGCGATCCAATGCAAGTTTGGGTGGACTATGAAAGAGAGACAAGAAGGATAAATGTTACCATGGCCCCTCTAAACTTTGCAAAACCATCAAGAGCATTGATCTCGACCAATTACAACCTTTCAGCAGTACTCACAGAATTGGCATATGTTGGTTTCTCATCCGCAGCAGGCAAGGCCAATGCACGACACTACATCCTCGGCTGGAGCTTCTCCATGAATGCCCCTGCACCAGAAATCGACATCAGCAAGCTGCCCAAGATGCCTCGTCTTGGCTCAAAAAATTGGTCCAAGATCATCGAAATTATTCTACCATTAGCAACGGCAGGATTCATCCTCGCTGTTGGCGGCACCATTTTTCTAGTCACTAAAAAGTACCTGAGGTATACAGAGCTGCGAGAAGATTGGGAGCTGGAATTTGGGCCACATCGATTTTTGTACAAAGATTTGTATAAGGCAACTGAAGGATTCAAGAACAAACACCTAATAGGGAGTGGAGGATTTGGAAGGGTATACAAAGGATTGCTTCCAAGGTCTTCAATGGAAGTAGCTGTGAAGAGAGTGTCTCATGATTCCAAGCAAGGAATTAAGGAGTTCATCACAGAAGTTGTTAGCATAGGGTGTCTCCAACACCGTAATCTTGTGCCATTGCTTGGTTATTGTAGAAGAGACAATGAGCTCCTTTTAGTATATGAATTCATGCCAAAGGGAAGCCTCGACAAGTACCTGTTCAGTGAAGATGTAAAGCCCCCTTTGAGCTGGGCTCAGAGGCTTGGGATCATCAAAGACATTGCATCTAGCTTACTCTATCTCCATCATGAGTGTGAAAAGGTTATCATCCATCGAGATATAAAGGCAAGCAACGTGCTCCTTGATAATGATATGAATGGAAGATTAGGCGACTTTGGTCTTGCAAGGTTATATGATCACGGTGTTAACGCACAAACTACTCACGTTGTTGGCACCATTGGGTACATAGCCCCAGAGCTGGCAAGCGCAGGCAAGCCAACCCCACTTACGGATGTATTTTCCTTCGGCATATTCATTCTTGAGGTCACATGTGGGCGCAGGCCTATTATGAAAAATGAGGAAGAAAACCATATGATGCTGGCTGACTGGGTGCTCGAGCACTGGCAAAATGGATCTTTGACTGATGCGGTGGATACTAATCTTTGTGGTAACTATGATGATCTTGAAGCATGCTTAGTGCTCAAGCTAGCACTATTATGCTCTCATCCGTTCATGCATGCAAGGCCTAGCATGCGGCAAGTCATGCAGTACCTTAATAGGGACATCCCACTACCAGATGATCATCTTACACCCACACAGATGAGCTTTGAAATGTTTTCATTGATGCAGAATGAAGGGTTCGATCCCTACGTAATGTCATTTCCTTCATTGTCAACAAGCTACAAGCCATCCGTCCTCTGAGGAGAAAGATGACATGCTTCACATGGTTATACGTGTGTGCGTGCACGCGTCCGTGCGTACGCGCATGTGTGCGCGTGCGTGTGTACCAACAGTAAATGTTGTAATAAGTATTGCTCATCCGACTTCCGAGTAATGCACAATAATGATAAATAGAGCAAGGAGGTAAGATAGAATAATGAGAATCCTGGTAGAAAGTTACTCATACATGTAGTATGATCTCGGTACTGCTAAGGTATATAAAACAGGAATAGTGTATGCCGTTTTCATCTTGTGTCTGAGAACATCATACATTGAATTATCTCAGCCATTTCTGCACTATGTTCTTATGGTACCGATTCTTCTAGGAGAAGTGATGTGAGGTCGTGCAGGCGAACATCACTGAAATTGCTGGGTTGGCCGTCCGGGGATGCGCGCAGGTCGAGGCCTTAGCGCCATCCAAGTCGTTGTTGGGGGGTGGAGAGGCTTAAGTAAAGTTGGAGTCGGAATTTTTTTTAATAATGGAATTAAATCTATTTCAGAGAAGCTACGGCCAATTATTAACAAATTTGCAGAACTAAAACTGTGAATTACAATGATACAGATCTTCCAGGCTTATAAGTTGAGCATAGTTATTGTCTTCCTCAAACCAAAAGAATATAATCTCCAAAACTAACAGTCGATCCTTAATGCATCGAATCCTGTTCCTGTCATCGTTGACGAGAAACGTCGACCCAAAATGGAAGCAGCGCCGGAGATTAGCTAAAATATAAACTACAGTCATTACTCCATACTTTACCACCTGCGAGATTAGACGGCAATGCCCCTCAACGGAAGCGCGTAGCTAGGGAAAGTTGGATCTAGCCCCGCCATCGCCGTATGCGTCCGCCACCGACTGTACTGTCACTGTCCACACCTGTTCCTGTCCACACCGATGTCGTTTGAGCCCGTCCCTGGCAGCACCACGCTGTCCACGCCTTCACCGTTCCCGGCACGACGTCATCGTCCAGGTGTGTTCCTGGCCGAATCCGCTACCGGAGCACCAGATCCGACCACGCTGATGCCATTTGTGCTCATCTCCTGCTGCATCAAGACATGCCCTGGCCGGAGGTCCGCGCGCCGTCGCCACCTGCACCGACGCCTGCGATGCACATGAGTCGGAGCCAATGCCTGCAGACCATGCGCCCGCGCTGACACCAGCCGCGCCCACCGTCGACCTGCCCTGGCCGGAGATCTGCAGTTCATCGCCGCCCTCATCGATGGTCGTGTGCATGCTCCCGCGCCGACACCTGTAACACACCCGAGTCCGAGCCGATGCCCGCATACCACGTGCCCTCGCCGCTCCCACGCCGACGCCATTAACGCCCTCCGTCGACCTGCCCTACCCAGAGGTCTGCGCATCGTTTCCGTTGACAACTACACCCACGTAGCCAACCGCACTGCGTGCTCGCGCCGCCGACCCCAGGCCTGCGCGCCCTGCTGCTGCCGTCCTAGCGATTGCACGGCTTTGCCGGCAGAGCACTCTGGTGACAGCAAGGCAAATTTTGGTGGCGGCGGCTAGGTTTAGATTTAGGGGTGGTGCGGTTCAAGTCGTCCACATATTTGAAAGGGTCGCACACTCATGGCTGTTGGTGGAGTCAGAATAGATGAGGAGGACGATGGAGGGGAAGCACTGAAGCCCGTTGCGACCATATTGTTCTCCCTCAAACCTTCGGATCACCAGATCTGGAGGTAGCAGCGTGGTGGCAGGGAGGAGAAGGCGGAGACGGCCGGGCAGACGGGAGCGGGGAACTGGGAGACAATGTTGAGGATGTTCGTGTGATTGCCGATGCTGCACGCCGTCATCTTCTTCGACCGGTGTCATGCTCTGGAGGCCTCCCTCTCGATTCTGCAACAACTATGATGATTTCCTTGGGACCTCGATCCGGCAAGTGAAGGCGGAAAGTGTATAGGGCCAGCAGCCAGAGGGCGATGACGGCAACCAAGTTGAGGAGGAGACAAAGGAGTGTGAGTGTGTGACTGGGGAAGCGGAAAGACGATACGATACGAGAGGGGAGGATGGGAGCACTTTTGCAAAAAAAAAAGATATCACCAATTTGTATAGAGAAAACAAATGCTATCGATAGCGTCCGATATATAGAAATGCCATCGACAAAGGATAGTTTCCATAAATGCCAACGCATAAGCGCCTGGTTTTCACTAATACCATCACCGTCATATTTTTGTCGATCTCACCCCGTTAGTCCGAACGGAAAATTTCAAAATCCCCAATGTGGGGCACCATATTTAATATACTTACTATCACTCTTTTGCCCATGACGACGATCGAGAGAGGTTCAGTATAATAAATATGACGCACCAGGAGTGAAACAAAGGAGATAAATGGCAGAGATAACACTACCTCGCAAGTATCTCAATTGTTTCAAACCCATACTCATACATAGTTAGTCCCCAGGATGTTAGTGACTAGCCATACACTTTCATCATAGCAATGCCATCAAAGTATAAAATGGTTCTAAGCATAAGCAGTAACAGTCCTAAATAGAACTAGGCTATTACCTTGGCTTTCATGCCAATATAGAAGAGGTTCAGTGGCAAGTGTGTCTACCTAATCCACAGGCAAACCGACTAGGGGGTAGTCCTCAAGTAAGAACCATCCTGAAAACCAAACAAGCTGCAAGAACTCGCCAATCAACAATCATCATCTGCAGCAGGGTCTGAGACAGCAACATACAAAATAGGAGCAAGAGATTAGTACATTAAATAAATTAATGTACTAGCAAGCGAGAACTAATCTAACATGCTACATGCTAGCTCAATTGAAGAAAGGCAGTGTATAAGTTCATTGCATAAATGCCAATTTAAGTTCGCAATGTTTCGCAATGGTAATTTATAAAACATAGTAGTAAAAGCATATAAGTAGATCATAATAACTTTATGAGTAAAATAATCACCACTACCCCTCAAGGTAGTAACATGTCCATCATCCATCTCACATCATCCACCATTTCTCATCATCCACCATTACCATAAGTTCTCAAATTCACACCCATACCATATTCCCGAGTTCACAATCATTTCAAAATCATAAAACTATACTCATGACACTTCACCAAGTCGCTCATGACCGTGAGCATGGCTAATCGATTAGTTTTAGACTCTGTAGAGTTTGTACAACTTTTAAGCCCACATGATGTGATTTGCTCTAGTTTGTTTCGTGCTGATCAAGCACTACCACACTCTTCACGGTGAATGTGGTCCAGAGGTCATAACGAAACCGTTACATTGTTTATCATTTAGCCTTGCACTAGCACGATGTGTGTTATTCCATGCTACAGAATAGCGCCGCTAGGTGGCGGGCCCATGCATTAAACCTAGCGCGGTGGGCAAAGCTAACCCAACTTCCCCACGGGACACGACACCGTTGTATTGGACAACCCCGATCAAATCGTGTGGTAATATGGCCATCACGAATACTAGGCGTGTCGTAATTTGGCCATCACGCAATGAAACAATAAATATAAATTAACATCAACATCATCAACATCACTAGGAGGTTCCTCTAAGTTATCAAAACCAATTAACTCATACTCTTCGGCCTACCAGGATGCAAGGCTAAACTTTAAACAGCTTAATAGGTTAAGACCATCCCATAACTAGCACATATAGTTTGTACGGTATACAATAGTTGGTGACATAGAGTTCAGTCCTTAATCGACTCAAGCGAACGCTCCCCTATCGATGTACAACTACCAGTATATGCACACCACTCGCCGCCCAAGTCTAAAAGTTTTTGTTCGTCTCTATTTTAGTTCACAAGTATTCCATGGACACTCCATTGCCCACAAACATGAAAAATCCTAGCTTACACATTTAAAGTATCCATCTTAAATAATGTTGTTGTCAGGAGCATAGTAGAGCGTTTAGTGGCATATTAAGTAAATTAATACCCATGTGAGCACAATGAAAGTACTCCAAACCATTCTAGGGTTACAACCAATAAGGAATTCAAGTTTCAAGGTGGACAATGCATCAAATAGGTTTTATCTACCATTACCACATTTAGATATTTTTTACCAAAGTTAATACTAGCTAACGCATGAAATTTTGCAATAAAATCATTTAGCCCATTAAAAATATAACATCAATGTGGTCAAAGGAGAGGGCAGTGCTTGCCTTGATTACAATGTTCCCCACCAGATCAGCAAGCACAATACATCGATCAACTTCGAGAATACCGTCATCTATACAATTTAAGCGTATACAAAATAAATGACAAAACAAGCATAAAATCTAAATTTCTCTAAAATAAATGCAGAAGATGCAGTGGCTTGGTACTGGTTTTAGATGATTTATGGTGAAATAATTTCTATTTTATCAGATCCCATTTGTGAGTTATTAATTTTACAAGTGTGTATGTTCAATTTGAGCTATTAATTATTAAGTGACATTTCATATAGGTAAGGGGTCAGGTTTTATTTAACCAAGTTACAGATAATGATTTTATAAGTTCAACAGAAGTGGTTTCACAATTTTTGGAGATAGGGTGAATATTCTACAAATTTTACAAGTTTTAGGCACATTTCATACTATTTATTAACTACACAAATTTTAGTGATATTTTGTTTACAGAAAAATCCAAATTTTAGTTCACATTAAAATATTTCACAAATTTATGAATCCAAAAAAATTGGTTTGACATTATTTGGAGATCAAATGGATTTTCTATGCATTTTACAATTTATACTCATTTTCAGTTCAATAGATATTATATAAACCATTTTCCTTTTATTTTAAAATTATAAATGAGATGGGGTCCACTGGTCAGTGTGATATATTTTCAGAAAAACCCCCCGAAAGATCGCGGGCATCAACCCGCGCTCCAATGCCACGTGGGCGCACTGTTGGTTAAGAGGGCTTGGATTTTAGAGAAATTTCAGATAGGTTCTTGGATCCACAAGTCATAGACTACCATTTTACACCGAAGCCCTTGGTTGTTTTAATCAAGTTTTAATGGGGTCCCCGCGCCCTAATCTCGCTGGCCCCACACGCTAGTGAGACCATGACGGCCTGGGTCAGAGCAGGCGTGACCGGCGACGCGGCCGAGCTCGCCGGCGGCGAACGACGGCTCGGCTAGCGGCGGTAGGATTGGGAATGGCTCCAGGGGTGATGGGCGATGCTAGGAGAGGAGGAATGGGGGACATGCAGTGGTCAATGTGGCCGGTCGACGGCGGTGGAGAGAGGAGCATGGCGGCCAGCGAGGTTTACGGCGACATCGCCGGCGATGCAGAGGTTTTCAGGGGTCGAGGTCAAAAGAGAAAAGGTGCAGGGGTGGAAGGCGAAGGTGATGGGGGCGGTCCGGTGGCCGGTGGTGGCCGGAATCATCGCCGGCGGCATGTGGGTTTTGGACTCGGATTTGGGCAGGGGAAGACATGCATGTGTAATCTTTGGCTACCAGGAGGCTCACCGAGCAGTTTGTGTGCAGCTGCGAGGTCCGGATGGTGCCGGCGCTGGAGAGGATGGCTAGGCAGCGGCGGAATCGATCGGGTCGACGGCACCAGCGCGATGCGCGGCTGCTCCTGTAACAGCGAGACTGCGATGGGGTTAAAGGGGTTCCTGGAACGGTCCATGCTCGAGGAATTGACCGAGAACTCACCGGAGAGGGCGGGTCGACCGCGGCGGCAACGGGAGGCCGGAAATGGGGAATGGCGGCGTTCTCGCGGTCCGCTGAACTCCAGCTCGATTCCCCTGAGCCGAACCTGCAGGGAGGCGAGGCGAGGTTGTGGGCGAGGTGGCTTGGCCTGCCGTGGGCTGTACCGGCATCTGGGACGACGAATAGAGCGGCGGCGGCACTGCCGGAAGGCCGGAGAGAAGAACGGCGATGATGTTCCCTTGCTACACGACCCTAGAGCCCGATTGCTCTTTGCCGGACCTTGAGGAGAAGGAGAAGAAGATGGTGGCGAAGCCGAGCCGCACGTAGACGTTGGTGGCGTCGGGTACGGCGAGTTAAACCGCGGCGGAGCACCAGGGAGGCCGGCGACGAGAAGAGCAGTGCCACCAGGTGTTCGATCGATGTAAAATAGGGACAAAGCCTAGAATTTTCTAAAGTCCTGAATTTGTTCTAGGAGTGGGTTTTAAGAGACTTAGTTGACTAGGGTATAAATAGTTTCTTGGCTTGAGATCTGACTTTTATTGGAGTGTATCATGAGGACTAAATTTGGTACTAAAAGGATTTTTCGTAGGGGTCAAGGGTTAGGCATAATGATCTATCAAAGAGGGCTATGTGATATAGATTTCAGGTTTCCAAACTCAGAAATATTCCAAGTGTTGGATCTAGTTCTAGGATTCACATTTGGGTAGCTGGGTTTACTAGGCTATAATTAGTTATATGACTTGATGTTGTACTGATGGCTAGAGTATTTGATTTACTATATTTTGGATGAAAAGGATTTTCCTGAAGGTTTATGGGTTAACCTTAATGATCTAGCAAATTAGGGTTCGTGATGATATTGGCTGCAGTCCATGTGTTTGATTGATTTTTGAGATGAGCAAGGAAATAGTTAGAGGAGGAATTAGTCCAATAAAAAGATATGGTTTAGAGGTCCCAACATGTACAACAACTTCTAGGAATTAGTTTGGCAATATTGGGTTTGACAAGGATTTGAGAGAGAGGTAAATAGGGCTAGGTGATGTGAATTTTCAGGGTCTTGCTGAAAATATTCTAAGTCCTAGAATGGCTATTTGGGGTTCTAGTTTGCCAAGTGTGGTTGACTATGGTTGATAGGGTTAGGGTACTTGATGTTGGGATTTTTAGTGATTTTGCATGGTGTATTAAACTTTGGTTAAAGAGGATTTTATATAAGCATAATGGATTAGGTTTGATAATAAAAGGGGATGACTTCGTGATGTTGATTTGCTATGAGGTTGTGAATCTGTTTGCTGTTCAATCATAAGGAAAAAGTTTAAATTTGTTGCAAATTTTAGGAACAAGTTTATTTAGCTTGCTTACAACACACAAAGAATTTAAATTCTCATGTTTTATCTTTCTGGTATGTTACACCCAAAATGCCCTCAGTGTTTTCTCCCGGTGTATAAAAAAAATCCCCAACAGAAAGACATGGGCTCACATTTGCCGTGGGAGGGGGAAATGAGAAACCTGAGAAGAGAGAAACCAGGTGGAGTCATGCGAGCTCATCCCAGCGGCAGCTAGGCTTGGGCATTCCAGTAGACCGAAAAATTCGGTCTTGGTCTTTGCATACTCAGGCCCGATTGGTCCTGGAAAAAAATGAAGACCGACAAATTCGGTCTCGGTCTCGGTCCCGACCGAATTTTCAGCAAACATGATTTATGTACAAAAACTTGCATATTTTTTCACCATTTCTTTTATTTTTGGGACATATTTTAACAATAAAATATTATATATTCATATAATATATCACAATATAACATTATAACAAGAGAACACCATTAATCTATCATCAATTCTTTTCGGTACCCGAGATTAAAGATCGAAAGTCCGAGACCGTGCCCGAAATTTTTGGTCTCGGTCTATTCGGTTTCGGTCTCAGTCCTTTTCTACCCACCCCTAGCGGCGGCGGGGCGGGAGGAGTTGGTGGTCGAGCGGAAGTCGGGCGGATCTACAGTTGCCAGTTCCCAGGTGGCGGTGGTGCTGTGGTGGCCGGTTAGGCGGTGGCTGGGGAGAGGTAAAATGGTCTTTTTACTGTAGTTAACAGATGGTTCCTAACAGACATCTGACAATGAAGGTATTAGTGGGAACAAGACACTTGTGCGATGATATTTGTGAGGAGTATCCTTTGTCGATGGCATTTCTGGGAATTGGATGCTTGTTGATAGTATTTGTTAGAATTTCTCATTCGTATAATACAGCGAGGCCCACTCCAAATGATCTATACCTGCTAATCCACAATCCGATGGCTACAACAGAGGGATGATCCCTGGAATCTCCGCTTAAGAACGTGCAGCAAATTCGTATCCGTCAATCACGGATTAGCGAGTATAGATAGTCTATGCCACGACAGAGCTTCTTCCCCGGTTCGGATTGGGTTGGGGGAAGAAATGGGCTTATCGGCCTTACCGGTTGACGACTGCGACGTCTTTGGGCGTCGTTCCCCTTCTTGGAGGCGTCTTTATGTTATCCCTCCCCCGTAATGATTCTTCAGGTAAGAACCTTGTTCCGGTTTTCGGACGAACGGTGGTGGCGTTTCACATCGTGTCTTTTTGTTGGGGGCGCCACTTTGGAGAGCTTGTTTGTGCTTGCGTCGGTGGACTTCTTCGTCCTCACCAATGTCTTTTTTTGGATCAAAGGCCTAAGAGCCCTGCTTTTTATAGAAAGCAAATGAGGTCTGTTACGTATTTAAAGAGCCTGGGGAGACCAGCTGACTAGAGAACACACAACGAAAAGAACTGGGCTAACACCAAAGCCAGAGTCAAAACAATCAACAATTAGACACATCCATGCAGGGGCACTTTCTTCAACGAAACAACCCTCCAGGATCAGGATCAACGAGCTAAAAGGACACAAACTAACCAACACCGTCCCTTGGTCTTAATTGGGCCACAGCTTCTTGTAACGCTCAGATCCAGGACTCAAAAATCTCCATCTCCTCGTTAGTCGTTCCTCATCAAAGGACGCCGCTGTAAGAGAAGACAGATTAGATGCAACGGAATGGTTAAGGTAGAGGAAATCAGCTTATCTCTGAAAACCATATCGTTTCTAACAGCCCACATTAGCCAACAAATAGCCACCAGAAGCATAAGTCTCACTCTAACAAACTTGGTGCCAGTTTTACCCACAATAAAATGAAAGAAATCATCAAAATCATATGGAATTCTAGGCCAACAAAAGCATCTCTTTATAAGCACCAAGTAAAGACAGCAGGATAGCATGCAAACAAAATATGATTTGCATCTTCTGAAGCACCACGCAATTGGCACCACTCATTACCATCCCAATTTTTTTTCATAAGTTGAGCAGTCCATTGGATTCTATCTCTATAAGCGTGCCAGATGAAGTGTTTCATTTTTTGGGGAAAAGGGGCTTGCCAAATATCAACCCATCTAGTTGCCAAGACACCTCTAAAGGTAAGCAGTCTGTACATAGAGTTAAAAGAGTACACCCCTTTACTGTCCAAAGCCCATTTCATCTTATCTCCAGAGTTATTAAGAGAGGTATTTTTTATTATCTCATTAAGATCCTCCCAGGGTAAAAGAAGATGATTATCAAAGGTCCTTCTAAACTTTAAAACTCCTATACCCCTTCTTGAGACCTCACTTAGAAGGATGTCTTGCTGATTGCATATATTAAACAACTCGAAAAAGGAGGTTTTTGGTAGACAGGTTGCAACCCAAAGATTCGTCCAAAAGGAAACGTGGGTACCATCTCCCACTTCCCAACAGTTTTCTTTTTGAATCCAACCCTTAAGAACAGGTACAATAGTAGGCTAATAGCCTGTTTACTCAGATTTTGGCACATGTGGCAGAGAGAGAAAGTCTGGAGAGAGCAAAGCGGCGACTATTTTGTCACCCGGCTGTAGCTCTTCTTTCCATGCAAAATCGATGGCTTGGAGAAGTAAAAAGTAGCTTTAACGTGGGACCCGCATAGCCCAGTTGATCTTCTGCGCCCCCTTCCCACCATTCTGTTTATTACTCCTCTACTAGTTGTACGGTACAATATTTGGCCACAGGGAGTGGGTTCACATTTGATCAGACACATGAATGATTATGCCGAATTAACTATTCAATTGACTGAGTACAAACAACGCATTAGCCTATCTATTGTATGAATCCAACCGTTGTATTGGCTGCAAAAATAACATGAACATAAAATGGAGCCAGTAGCTAGCTCCACTATTAACCTTGCTCTTAGTTTTCATCAGGACGGAGTACGTACTTCACCTCGTCCTGCAGCACGCTCGGGCGGCACGCCGTGTACTGTCATACGCACGTCATGAATGCATCACTATTGCATCATCGCCGAACGCCACGAGAGGAGCATGCAGATGCGTTCGACGGCTTCGATGGAGGACCGGCGCGCGCTGCCGGTTCTCGGGCACGCGTCGTCGTCGACGATGCCTCCTTGGTACGTGCACCAGATGCCGCGCGCGTTGCCGTTGCCCATCCGCCGCCTATATAACGCGCACCGTGTCGATCGTCGTCGTCGTCGCGGTGACGACACACGGCCAGCACGTCGAACCTGGCCCACGCGCGCGACGGCCTCGTCATCCAGGACGGGGCGAATCAGCCACGGCCCGCATCTCGGCATCTGCCGCCAGAAAGACCACGTCACATGATCACATCGGCCGGCGCCCGTGCGGAATTAACGACGCGCACGCGCTCGTACACGCCGAGGATGCCACGAGAGACTACTCGATCGCTCGGTCGTTGGCCGAGCCGGACGGGTCGTAGTCCAAGAGCGCGCGCGGCATGTGTTGCGCGGTGAGCACGATCGGCAGCGGGCCCGACCCGACGAACGCAAGTACGCAACGCGCGCAGCGCGAGGCCAAGTGCGTGGCGCGAGCAAGGAAGTAGGAACCCGTGCTCCATGTCGCTCTGGCTGGGCGATTCGGGGGACACGGTTACTGACAGGCTCGGTGAACACTGAACACGTGGGGGCGACGAGCGCATGCACCGACGTCAGTTCGGCGATTTCGCCGTGGAGGGCCTAGCCGGCGATCTCCCGCAGTAGGGCACCACACCTCTTGTTGACTAGTTGGCTGTGCGCTCCAAGTAACCGAAAAGAAAACAAAAAAGGGTGAAGGGAAGGAAGGATGGGTTTGGCCCGAATAGCTTGGAGGACGGGCCGGGGACGAGGCCGAGGCGAACTGGATTCCGAATGGCAATCGGTGTCGAGACCGAGTTGGAGTCCAGCTAGGGCTGGCGTCCTCCATAAATAGGACGCCGCCGCCCCCTCCCTCTTCCACAACACTCAATTCCCCCAATCAGCCGTACGGCCACGAAATCCCCTCTCTGCAGGCGCGGCAAGGCGAATCGCGGCGGCTAACAAGGTGATGGCGGCGGTTGCTGCTAAGGCCGTGGCCAGGGCCGGGCACCAAAGTCTGCCGCTGGAGACGGCGGCGAGAAGTTTCCGATGCCACAGTGGGACGTCAACTACATCCTGGCATGGAAGAGGGACCCAATCAACCCCTACACCGACAGCTGGGAGACCCTCTCGCCGGAGCACCGCAAGATGCGTGAGCAGATCGCTGCCATGGGCAACAAGTTGCACTTCAGCTTCGAGGAATTCCAGCGAGAGGTCCGCAGCGAAGTCGAGAAGACTGGCCGCTACATGATCGACGACAGCTACTACAGCAATCAGGATGAGATGCAGGCTCAGCTCAAGGAAGGATGGGCTGAAATCGACTGGAGTGACGTCATCGTCGCCGAGCCGGGCGATTGGGATTGACCTCAATTCAAATCCTGCCAACTAGCCTGAGTTAATTGGGACTGGGAGGATGGTTCAGCTGGCCTATACAGTCTCTACTCTATCAATACTTGTACTCCCATCAGTTATCTTACTTGTTGGTAATTAGGCAACTGCTACCTATGACTATGATTCGGCTGAACCTTATCTGCTAATGTATGGTGCTCCATGGATCTGGGCCATGCGCTATTGTTGTTATGAATGAATTGCATTTACTAGTAACTCCGATGTTGTTGAATTTGTGCCGGTATTAGTCCCTGATGAAAGTTCTCTGTTACCATATAAAGTTCATGTCACTACTTTTTACTGTCCACTTCCCCGCGAAGCCATGCCATCGATTAACATGGACTGTCGATCAGCATATATATTTTATGTTTGGGAGTGGAAGCATCAGCATTCAGAACCAGCACATTCTGTGCCAACACATGTTGATCCTGGAAAAATGTGCTATATAGGACTAGGAGATGTTTGATTTGCCCTTCTGTGTCTTTTCTCTTGGTATTTTTATAATGCAGTTCAGGTTGTGCTAGTAGCTAATCTGTTCTTGATGAACCATTAATACTTGTGTATGTGAGTGGAGATCACTTTGCTTGCACTGAGTTGCTATGATGTACAAATATGTCTGCTTCACGCGTACTCCCTATTTGTCAGAGCTGTCAAGTATCAGATATCTTTGCATACTTCGTGCTAAAAAACAATTTTCTGAACTCCTGATCATATAGTTCTTGGTTTTTTTTTTTGGGATCAAAATACTGTAGGAATATAGTTCTTGGTTCCTGCCATAACTGTATTTACCTTGCGTATTTGCCTTTGATTTATGTCTCTCTCTACAAACAAAATTGTCGAGCATTAAACTGGACATCCCCAGATGCATTAGAAACCTGCAAGCTGCATTGATTTAATCAGGTATATAGTAATTTCTATTCTACTGTATTCCTTGCACTCATATCGTCAGGATGCTTATATCCCATCATGTATAAATCTGTCAAATTATGTTTTGCTGCTTCAGTGTGACTAGCTTCTACAAGTTTTTTGTGTTCTACATGTAATTCTGCAGGATTGTATAACAAGTTTATTCGTATATGGTACATGAACATGACTTTTAGACCAGAATGTGTAAATTGATACCATTGTGATTTGTAGGATCATGATGACTAATATTGCTCATTACATGTCATGCTTGCAGCTAGGTCAACAAGTTTTCAATACCGCTTCCGTGACCACAGGTAATCTGATGCTATTTGTATACTAATAGTACATTGTCCAATATGATTTGGGAAATTAGTAATTGTTCAATTGCCCTGATTCTCTTTTAAACCCCAACACTGATGGTTTGGTAAGGTAAAATGTTTTCAATTCAACTTCTGGTGACTATGATGCTAATAAATGGAAAACTGGCTCAAAATCAGTGCTAAGCTATTGAACTTGACTTCATTTGTTCAGCACTGCCCAGAAAATCATCAATTTTGAATCATTCGTCAGGAAACATTGATTCTGCATTTGTTTTTATTGGTGGCCAGTTCACAGCAAATGTACCATATGAGTTGCATTAGCAAATTGCAGTTTTGAAGTACTAACTGTTCAAATTAACCATGCCATTTACAGATTGCTTTACTCCACTACGGGAAACAGGGTGTCTGCCGTGCGCCTGGAGCGCACGGCAAAGCCCCAAATCCGCACGGCAAAGCCTTTGCCGTGCGGTTTTTTCCTATGCGCACGGCAAAGGCTGCACGGCATATAACTGCACGGCAAACAAGCCTTTGCCGTGCGCCATATATCGCGCGCACGGCAAAGATTGTTTG
>CM002478.1:16499392-16516046 GCA_000325765.3 Leersia perrieri | reverse complement strand
GTGGTTTGCCGTGCGTCGCTTGGTCGGCGCACGGCAAAGATTGATTTTGCCGTGCGCTTTATATTTGGCGCACGGCAAACTGCCCTTCTACCGTGCGCCGCGTGTTTGCCGTGCGTTGCACTGTTGGCGCACGGCAAAGGTGGTTTTTGCCGTGCGCCCGACATTTGACGCACGGCAAACGGATGCACGCACGGCAAAATACCGTTTTCCGGTAGTGCTCACTGTTTAGTCTTCATTGGGTCTGCCAGTATCTATGATAGACTTTTTTTGGCCGACTCTATCATAATTTTATCTCCATATAGACATTTTACATTCAGAGCAATGTGGTATGCACTGTCTCATCTTGAGTTTTGTTGTTAAACACATGTAATTTTCTGACATTATCCCATTTTTGGTTTAACATTTTTTAATTACGGTTGTTTATATATACCCATGGCAACGCGCAGGCAGGGTCTCTGCTAGTATATTCCTATTCCTTAACCATATGTGAACTCAAACTCCCTCTGATTGTGCAGCCACAACACAGCAGTGCCTTTTGATTAGTTTTCCTTTCTTTAACTATTTTTATATATGCCAGTAGTTAATCGGGAATTTGCCACTCAACGGTGGTATGAAGTATGCCTCGTTTTTGCCAGATGCTTTGCACCACACCTAGAGAATTGCATGGACAGGTAAACCCTTATACCTCGCCATATTTCGTGGTTGGCTACTGCAGTCCTTGTTGTGTTAAATTTCATTGCATATTCTAGTTATATTGGATCTCAGTGGCATTGTTTTGTTAGCATAAAAAAAATGGAATAGTAGTTCTTGATTACTAACTAACAGTTCATCTAGGTGAATGACTTCTCACATGTAGCAACACTAGTGCTTTAGTTTTTTTTTTCCTTCATTCCTGATCATTAGCTCAGGCATGCATGCATATGCTGCTGTTGGTTAAACTTGAACCCTGGCAAATCATTCAGGCCAGATTCCCCTGGATTCATCAACAACAGGTTTTGTTAGACATTCATCAAGGATGACAATTATTGTATGTAGTAACAGCAACAACAGGTTTTAGAGTAACTGAACTTCTGATCCTGTTATTGATCTTGGATTAGATCACTGATGAACTTGTGCTGCTTTCTAAAATGTAAATATTTTTGTAAGGCAGATAGGAATGTTGGAGCTGATCAACCAATCAAGACCGGCACACTTAGACTTAGACCTGGTTCCTTAAGAATTATGAGCTGCTTCAGGCTATTATTACCTACTCAAAAAATATTCTACTAGAAAAAGTGCCCGTGCGTTGCCACGGAGAAAACTATCACTTGTTTTTTTATGGTGATGTGCTTGTATAGTGCTTGACGTGTAAAAGATCGTGACACTAGCTTTTGTGTTTAGGTACCGCCTCATGCTCACTTCACCTTGACACAAAATCACAATATGTTATGTTCTCTCTTTCTTTTCCCCTTCTACCTACGACCGCACGCACAAATCAAGCTCGCTAACGCTATCCTCCTCGCAACTTTCCCAACTGCACCGCCGCCTAGGCTCACCGGCTCTGACAAACCCCCACCGACCAGCCTAGCTCTACCCCCCCCCATGTCCTCCCTCTCTCAGCCTGTTTATGTTGCAGTTCTTAATTGGTTCAATTTCCGTACCTCGTCATTGCATATTATTAATGAATTTGGATGTAGCTTACAGTGAGCTGAATATAAAATCCTGTTCATCCATCTAAACACGTGTATGGCTTACAGTGAGCAGGACATGGTGCTAAATACATGTATTGAGGCACGGGATCGGAAACGGATGCTGTCAAGTGGAAGAAAGCGGCGTACGAAAATATTGGACAGGAAACACTGTCAATTTTTATAATAGGTATAGAAATGAACTCAAGAACCAATTGAATGCTTGGAATTAAGCTTTTATCATACAAGTTGTTTTCCTCCTGATATTATCAATTCTCTCAGCCTAATTATGTGGTAGAACCAATTTGTCACTAATTACCAACACAATACAGAACGATACATCTGGTTTTACAAATACTCTATAACAAGGGTAAGTGAATGTCTGGACCAGGAGGATCTGGTATTGAACATTCACCTGAATTCCCATTGATGTTGTTACAAAATATTTAACTTGATACCTTTCTGGCAAATCATCTCTGGCATCACTTCACCTATTCGTCTTGGCTTCACAGGGTGGCCCTGTCGGCTAACGGGATCATGCCATTGATTTGGAAACATATTTGCTGGAAATTGAGAACTATATGATACATTTGGCGCAGGCATCGGCCGTTCCTTCAGGTTGTATGCAAAGAAAATCCTTCTGCAGTTCATACAACAGATAATAATGTTCATGGTATTGTTGTAGTAGTAATATTGCATTTGACAATTTGGGCATATGGTTCAAAATGCCTCTTTATTTCTAGGTAGACTGTATCTGTTTGGCTCAGTTTTCTCTGCTGGGCGTGAAGCTTGCTTTGGAGCCTTCCTGTATTCCTTTTGATGTCATAAAGAAGCCATTTTGTTGGATCACACAGTACTGAATGAGCATCAGCAACCAAGTTAAAGGCTTTAGGGCATGTACAACCCCAGCCACAGGTTTGGAGTGGTCTCAAGTGCCAACTAGGCTGAGACTACATCACCTTTCCCACAATGCAAATGGCTTCAGCTGTGACTTTAGATTTTACATATCAGCCCCTCGTATTTTATATTTTAGTCCTCGTATTATTCTAAATAAAAAGGAAGTGCAATATTTTGCAGAAAACCCCAAAATGAGGAAACAAATATAAATATTACCCCACCTGGCCCACCCCACCCCCCTATTGTTCTCCGCCGACACCCGTCTCCTCTCCCCTCCCTCCCCACCGGCGGCCTCCCCTCCCCTCCCTCCCCACCGGCAGCCTCCTCTCCACTCCCTCTCCCGCCGGCGCCCTCCCTCCCCGACTACGCCTTCCTCTCCCCTCCCTCTCCCGCCGGCGACGGAGGCGGCACGGAGGATGCAGTAGACGGAAGATCCGGTTGGCGGTGGCGCGAAGGATGCGCCGCCAGCGGCGGATCTGACCGGTGGCGGTGGGCTCGCGCGGCGGAGCCGAGCTCAAGCTCGTCGGATCCGCCGTGAGCTCGCCAGATCCACCGTGGAGGAGATCGACGGCGACGGGACGATGACGAGACCGGCGGCGACCTCGACGGCGATCTTGACGGTGGCTACCTCGACGACGGCGGTGGGGAGCGGCGAGCCGACAACGAACAGGTACTCTTCTCTTTGAAAACGCGTCGTGGGGCTCCGCCGTGAGGCCACGAGCTCGTCAACGCTTGCCTCAGCCGTGACTTTGAATCTGACGATGATACACGGCTGTCGTTGTTATCGTATATACTGTCCAAGATCTCGCGCGGCGCCGAGCAGGAACGGGTCCGACCCGACGCGCATGGCCTCCTGTTGCCTTTTGCACGCGTGCACGTAACGTAACGTGTTGTAAGGCCCACTAGCTCATGCATGCCTCACAACAGGGTACAAATTAAGTCCGCATCGAGTCGTCGACGCGACGGATCGAGCTAACGAACACCTCCTCCTGCTGGCGTCGGGTACCCAGTGCTCTTCTGCCTCGTCGCGGTGTCGCTGACCAGTGCTTTCTTCTCCTCATAGATCGTGGCCGCCAGCAAATTAAGCTGACAACATAAAAAGCTACTAACTCGTGTCTCCTGAACCACCTATGCAACACATTGCAAACACCAATAATGCACCATGAACCTAAATAGTTTCTCCGGTTCTATAATTTTTTACGTTTTATATAAGATTTAAGTTAAGTTTTTAAAAAACTTTGATGATAAATAACTTCATGCATAGACTAGTTTTCAAATAATTTTTTTGGATATTTATTTATATTCTAATAAAAATAATAGTTAAAGCTATGCCATGCAATAAATTAACACATGTATATTCATCTATGCGATTATAATTCACTCCGTATAGTCAGCCTTTGTTCAATTTAAAGCCCAAACTAAATCAAGGTGAGATCAGACTATAAAAGAAAGAGGAACGCTCCGGTCCTCCCTACTGGCAGTATTATACTGCCAGTAGAAATTATATAAATCGATCGTTTGAAATGACATATTAGTCATTTACTAATAAGTGAATAGGGGTTTTTGATTTCTTTCGTGAAACAGTACAAGGCACCGGATCCGATCGACTTCATTCCATCGAAATGAACGGTAGATCGTTCGGCCGCAATTCAGCGTTGGCTTCGACGGTGGAGGCGCATTGGCCGCAATTCCGGTGGGGGCATCACTCTGATGGAAATACAAAATTACAGTTTTACTCCTCCACGGCTTTTTTTCCTTAGATGATCGAACCCTCCAAATTTCTACTGAAAAAATTTATAGATCTAATAGATCCATATTATTTTAAACTGTCAGTATGGAGCACCGGAGCGAAGCTTTAAAAGAAAAGAGCTCAAGTTTCACGAAGACACCGAACATATCAATCGATCACGGCGGCGTCCTATCGCTTAATTAGTTCCTTCTCTTTGCTGTCACCAAATATCATGGGTTGAAGTGGATTTGTATTTAGTGAAGAGTGTCGCTAACAGACCTGCAGCACGTACACGGTACACGTGCACGAATTACTTCACGCTGGCTCGTGTGTCCCGTCGACATGTCCTGAGGCACGAATGAACGCGCCCGCGTGCCCCGGCGCAAGGCGATCTTCACTATTCCCGAGTTCCCAAGCACGTCAACCGCAGAGCCGCCGGGGACTCCACGCCTGCGAAACGACGACCGACGTCACAAGGCGTGCGACTCGATCATGCCACTGGAAAACCGGCACCAAATTCCAAAATGCCAAGGGATTCAGCCAGAATGGTGATACACACCGTGCCGACGTTGGCCCGCCCACGCGCACTCGTGACACCTATAGTCGCGTCGCGACCACGCGCTGCGACACACACGCGCGACTTGATCAGGTCCCGTTCCGGCTCGATCCCACCGATCCGGCTGTTTCGATTCCGCCTCGACCCCGAGTCCGATCAACCTAGGGTTTGAATGCTAGCTTATCTCCGGATGCATCTATCATGAAAGATTGAAAATTTGACCCTGATGCAGCCCATGAAGACCTTGTTAGGATGCTTGTTTTGCAAGAACTTCCATTCAGCTTTGTAGAACATGCTGGGTTTAGAAGGTTTTGTGCCCGCTTAAATCCATACTTTAAGGTAGTTTCCAGAACTACTATCACAAATGATTGCTTGAATGCCTATCAGGAACAAAAAATAGCTCTATCTGAGGTCCTGAGGCATACAAATTCTCGGGTTTCACTGACTGCTGACATGTGGACATCCAACCAGAATCTTGGTTATATGTGCATCACATGTCACTTTATTGACAATGAATGGAAACTGCAAAAAAGGATATTAAAATTTACTCGAGTGCGTACACCCCATGATAGTGAAGCACTATTCAATGAAATTCTAAAGTGCATTCATGAGTGGCAAATAGCAAGCAAGTTGTTTAGCATTACCTTAGACAATGCATCAGTTAATGATTGTATGGTTGAGGATCTAAAAGCAAATCTTTTGGGTAAGCTAGCCATTCCTTGCAAAGGGCAGCTATTCCATTTCCTTGCAAAGGCAATATCTGCATGATTATAGCAAAAGCAAAGTAAAGAATGAGTACAATAGATATCTCGAAGATATCCCTAACGAAAATGATTTCTCTGATGATGATTTTGACATACTCCAATGGTGGAGGGTAAACTCATCCAAATACCCAACATTGTCACGGATGGCTCGTGATGTGTTGGCTATTCCTGCATCTTCAGTTGCATCGGAGTCGGCCTTTTCTACTGGATCAAGAATCATTAGTGACTATAGAAGTAGGTTAGCTCCTAGGACCGTGGAGGCATTGGTTTGCCTTCAAGATTGGATGATTCAGGACGGTATGGAGCCTACTTTAGTTGTATTTGCCTTTGTTATTTATGTTTAGCCCATAAACTTATTTATTAATTTATAAATGCTGAACTTTTGATGTTTTAGGTCTTGCTGATCCCTATGCAACTGTAAATTACTTTGCTGATGGTGCTGATGTCAATATGCAATTATCTGGTATTTAAATTATGTTTGCACTTATTTATAACTAATCGACTATTGGATGATATAATTAAAATTTCTTGTGTTGTAATGCAGGAGCAGGTTCTAATGGAATCTGAATTTTTGGTTCAGTGGTTGTTGTAAGTAATCTCTCTTGATGCTTATTTTGATGCATCTCTCTTTGATAATTTGCTGATGTCAGTTTGTTGACTAGCCTGAACTAGAATTCAGTCATGACCATGATCTTGGAAGTTGGAATGCTCTCGATAGTTGCTGCAATTCATTGTGCAAATATAAGTTGTTTCTGTGTAGAGACTATTAAGGCATTGGCAGCATAATTGATTAGGCATTCATGCTGATTCCCTTGTCAATCTAGGTTCATTTGTCGGAAACTAGAGTATCATCTGCAATTGATAAGTTAGTATCATCTATGTTACTTGAGAACTTTCAGATAGTGTGGTAGTTAATTTGTGTTTCAAAGTTGGCTACGGTTTGATGCTCCACTTGTTCATTGCTCCTGATTTGTTGTCTAGCAGTAGCATGCGAGTATAACCTGCTTTCCTATATATAGATTTTTCTGAACTATAGACCCAAATTTGGACATTTAGCTTGCGCTGTATATTGTGCATTTATTTTTCCACAGCAACATTAAATTGCTGATGTGATCATTTTCATTAAGTGCATTCAACATTTTTATAAAAAGAAGGTGCATTCAACATTCTACTGTATAAAAAGAAGTTAGAATAAATTGTCTTTAGTTGGACTGATGCCACTGCCACCTCGATGTTACTTCTAATTTATTTCTGCTATATGCTGTTTGATTGCTCACATTTATTCATATTTGTTTCAATCTGCAGAAAACCAATCCAGAAGAAGGTCCGTGCCGAGGTCGAGGAGACCGGTGTCTACCTCGTCGAGGAGGGCTACCTCAACCCGCTCGCCAAGCTCGAGGCTGAGTGCAAGGAGGAATTGGCCAAGATTGACCGGAGCGGCGTCAAGTTCACCGAGTGGGACTACAGCGGCAAAGACACCGTTTGCTCCAAGCTCCTCTGATTTTTCAGCCGCGCTCAACTGAGTTTTTGGGGAATTGATTCACCTGCCCATTTTTATCTATCTCTCTGTTAGGCCTTCTCCAACAGCCGTCGATATCGCCAGTTAAAATTATAATTTAGTTGATGAACAGTAGCAGAAACAGAATGCTAGCGCTTAGCTAAGCGTTAGGCGATAGCATTTACACAGTCACTGACAAACTGCTGCTTGCTTCTCACTTCTGCGTGGCTGCTGGCGAAAACGCCAACCCTCGTTGGAGGTGGCCTTAGTAACCATCAGTTAGAGTAGTAATTAACCATCAGTTAGAGTATCATCTTTAGTTAGATATGCGGTATGCCTACCTGCTGCTGTAGGTAACCATGTTTCCAGCTTAAATTATGTCTATCTGTGACTGAGCTAGCTTGCAGCACTTATGTTATCTATCCAGTTGTATCTATCTACCACACCGGCTTAGCATAGCCACAATTGCTGTATTTATCCTATGAAATCTGGAAGTATGTTGTATCTGAAGAATATATGACTTTGAGTAAAATTTTGTTTTACATCATCCTCACAAAGGGATTTCAATTATCAATTCGGCATGCTGTTGATCCATATTTGCTAGTGATAATCTGTTTTCTTTAAATTTCATATTCAAGCGTTGTCTTTCCATTTGAGTATTATTACCTTGTTGTGACCAAACCTGTTCATTCTACTGAAAATTTTAGTTGGGTTGCCCACGAGTAACTAATGGTGTCCAAACTTCTTCATAAGTTTCTGTCTAAACGAAAACTTTCTTTACATCCAAGACACATCCTAGGTTCTGCAGGCTATCCAGAAGTCTATCTGTTAATTTTAACTTGCTAGTTGCTACAACTTGAAGAAAGCGTGTGTACTAGTTTACAACTAAAATTCTGGTGCCTAATCATCTGCTTTGATATGTATCATCCAATCGGAACATTGCATGACACGCCCAATTTGCTGTATGCATTATGCAAGAATATACCTCTCTTGTCAAAATTTCGTGGCATCTAATTGAAAGGCTTGACAAACTCACCCTTAGTTTAGCTGAGCCAGAGTTGATGTATGTCTTCTTCTTAACAATTTATTCTTGCCTATGAAATCTGGTTGCACATTGGATCTTAAGAATATGACTTGTGACTTGTGAGTGAATTGTGTACGTTGAGTACTCTTTACGCACAAAGGAATTGTGTACGTTGACTGGTGCTCCTTGCTAGAGTCTGCTTCTCACTCCTCTCGCCAGTGATCAACCTGGCCACCAGCTACCAGTCGCACACTGTGAGTGAGGGCATTTCCCACTCATGTAAAACAATTGATTTTCATTTACAGCACAAATTTAAGCAATCATGTACAGTATCTGCCACTCTGTTTCCTTTTTATATATCAATGTTTTTTGGATCTTGCTCTGCTCCAATCCTATGGCTGATCCAGATCCTACGGCATCGTCCAGTTGCATTGGCTGCATTGGCTTTGCTATATTCGATAGACAAGATTATGATATTGTTTCCAGTTAAATTTGTTGCCCATTACTCCATGAAACAATGCCTTTTATCGTTTATTCTTTTCTGCCAGCAGCTCTATTATTTTTCCTTACTAAAATTTAAATGGCTCATGAATGGACATTGTTTTTATGCCCAAATTATAATAGGCATGAAAGTCCTAGCACATTCCTGATCTGCAGGAGAAACCCTATCTGAGCAGCTTGATGGGGGCATCGCTGATTGGGCTGGCTACAAACATCATTTTTCAGTGTGGCCACCCAAGATAACACACGCCGTGCCACTGCTCTCAGCCATGGATATTTGTGTTCACTGCAGCTTCAAGTATTATGGAACCATTCAAAGCATGTAGACTCTTCCAGTAGCATACGTAAAAACCACAAACTTTTGCCAAACACAGAATCCCTAATAAGCAACCATATAAACAGAAAGTTTGGATGTTTCAAGCTACCATTTCCTTTGGTTTGTTTCTGTTTCATTTGTTTGCAGTCAATTTTCGAAGTGGAGTATTCTTTGTAATTCAGGTGTCATGTATGAACAACCATGACCAACTTCGTAAAATGCTTGTTCATTTATGGCACCTGAATTTCTGAACTTTTACCATTATTCTGAATTTTTCGAACTGAATTTCTGAACCACCATGACCAACTTCGAAAATTGACTGCAAACAAGTGAAGTGTTCTGTGTTTATGTCTTATCAATCATCAATTTCAGTGCTGAAGTTCTGAATTTTTACCATTATTCCGAATTTCTGGATATGTAGTATTGAGTCTCGAAAGTCATTGAGGTAAAGGAACCCAGATAACCACCCAATAATTATAAAAAGAAACTAATTGTCCCATAAAAAATGAAACTAATTGTGAACTTGAAGCTGCAGTTAGTTTATTTCGTGGAAGTGCTGTTGTCTACCAGCAGGTTGACCAAACGGACGCACAGGTACCATGCTGCACTATTACAGTCGCAAGTGAGTGTCATGCATGGTGGATAGAAATTTGATGTTTTCATGGGCTTAATTATCAATATTCGTGAAGAGTATGTCTTGCGTTGGGTTCGTATAAGATATCCTCAGCAAAATCGGGCCATAATACATCGAAAGCTTCTCTTGTTTTGTGGCAAGGGAATTCAGTGGTCATATTGGCCAATACAGCAAGTTTGCAAACCGTTCCAAGAAAGAAATATTGAAATTACTATGGGCCGGCCCAATTAGGCCTAGAGCCCGAAAAATACTCAAACTCCTGAACAGCAATCCGACCCTGACTTCCCTCAAAAAAAAAAAAAAAAAATTCGACTCCCATCCGCCACTGCCCTGTACCCACACCATAAATTAATCGATCCGTGTACGCTCTCAGTAGATTTGATGGATTCGACGTCTGAGAAGATGGCCGAAACCTCACCGGCGCCGGCCGCCGCCACGATCTCCGCGGGTGGAGACAGCGAGCAACAGAAGCCTCCTCCTGCCAAGGTGCGGATGCCCGATGACTACGTGTTCACCATCCTGGCGCTGAAGAGGGAGGATCAGCCGTCGCCTGAGTATCTAGACCGCCTTTCGCCGGAGAAACGCGAGGAAAAACTGGCGTTCGCTGCTCGCTACAAGCACGTGTACGACAAGCTGGAGAAGTTGCAGGAGGAGGTGCGAAACAGCATCAAGGAGAACGGGTGTTATCTTGTCGACGAGAGTTACCTTGTGGAGATGGCTGCGAACGAGGCTAAGATTAAGGAAGAGTGGGCCAAGTTGGATTGGGAAGGTAGTGGCATCGAGTTTGGGGAGTGGGATTATGATGATCCTCAATGCGTTAAGTACCTGTGACCTGTGATTGATTTCAATTTGCAAGCATGTATAGGTGGATGGTGGTGATCTTTTTCAGGCTCAAATATGGTGGAGAAACTTGGATTGAGTATAGTTAATTAGTAACTTAGTATTGATGAGTTCATATGAGTATGTTTCTAGATTCTGCTGTTCTGAATTGTGTTTTTTTCCCGAAGCATTCGTGTGTCCTAAGAATTGATTAGTGGACAATGTGCTCTGCATATTCAACTGAGAAGAATTTTGCATATTTATTTAGTGTTAGTTCTTGTGAAATCTTGAGCGATGCTCTTAAGGAACTGCATGTGGAAACCCAGCCTAAAATCATCGATTTATACATGTCGTAGATCACAAGCAGGTGGTCGTTTGTGAAAATGATGTAATTCCTACAAACACAGCAATATTAATTTTAGGACTAGTATTAACTAGTGACAGTGTGACACTCAATTGTAGTCTAGCATATGAGTATATGACCAATGAAAACACAAATACACAATATATTACATCTCTTTGTGGTCTTATTGAGTACAAGAACACGGTGGAAAGATGAAAGTTTTAAAAGGCAAAGGAAATATATAGATGGTGCATACATCGATACCAATCGTCGATCGACAGATGCAAGACAAGCATGCATGGATGCAGCAAGATGGTTAAGCGTGGGATCGCCGGATAGACAAGCGGATACCAGCTAATGATATACTTGGGACATCGAGGAGATCAAGCACAGGCGATGCCAAGCCATGGGTTGCCTGCTCAATCGACCTACGGAAGGGTTGACTAGAAAGAATGTTGGCAACATGGGTAACCTTGTTGTCATGGTTGCCACAACCACATCCTTCGTTAGTGACACACGCGATGTGTAGCCTGATCAAACAAGGGCAGCGATAATGCCACACGTGTAAATCCTGACGGCAGGCCGTGCAGTGCCCCCATGAAGGGACCATGTGAAAGTCATGTTGCACTCCATGAGGGATACGAATTTTCTGAGGAAGCAATGTGCAGAGAGGATGCACAACAAATGCACAACTGGTGCAACAATAAACCCAACTTTCTTGGGAACAACTCATCCTGCATAGCTCACAAGGGGTGGAACTAGATGCATTCCTGCGGGCTAACTTGAGGGTGTGCAATGGGTGGGCAAAGAAGGATTCGATGGTTCCCTTGAAGTATTCGGCACACTCCTTGTGGGTGTAGAGGCCACAGGTCAAGCAACAGCAGCCGACGTCGCCGGCGAGACTGGATCCACACAAGTCGCATGTGTATTTGCTTGTGCGGTTGTATCGCATTGTTTTGAGCTCATGTATATGCAACCGTTGGTAAGGATTTACCATGTTTTGGGTCTTGGGAGGAACAAGCTGTTGTGTTTGTGCTTGGAATATGAGGCTTGGAAGTTGTGTCTCTAGCTGGCTTCTTAAACCCTAGACGGAGGAGCCATAATTTATACTAGTGTGACAAATATAAGAATGCATATGACGTGGCACCTTCGCCTTCCGCACCATAATAAATTGCACAATTGGCCTCTTTATTATTCTCAGTTTTCTTGATCTAGAAGCAAATTATAAAGGACCTAACCTTTTTCTCCTGTCACAGGACCTTCCATGTGGTATTAATTCCATCCCAAATTATAATAACTTTTGGCTATATATTAAGACAATCATATGTCTACACATACATAAAGTTGCTATATTTTAGGATGAAAGGAGTAGCAATTTGAATCTTTGTTCTTTATGAAATCCTGCTCCTCATCTTCATGACAAAAATATATATTACGGTATCGAGCGTCTTCTTTGCCACTCTCTGTTCAATTTTATTTATTCTCTCTTAGATGCATTATAATTAATTCTCTTTCTCTACTACTAAAGTACTGATCTAGTTTATAGTCCAATTTTTTTATTAGATTCCATTAAGCCACCAAATATCATACAAATAAGATATTTTCAAATAAAGAAAAACAACAACTGATCAACAAACCTTCTTGTCTCCTGTTTCTGCTTTTTATTTTATTTTTGTTCTATTGCTTCCATTTGTTTGGAGTGCTCAGTGCTGTGAATTTTTTAAACAATTCATAGTCATGATTCGGTTCTGCTCATTCTAGATAAATCAATATTGATTGATTCTTATTTTAGGAAGACACATCCAGTGGTTCTTGGCTGGCAGAGTTGGAGTATAAATCAATTTTCATGAAGATTCTTGGCCGTCGATTCACGCTGGCTACGTATATCAATAAAACACCATGGTATTTTATTCAGAGAAGCTTCATGAAGGATTGACCCGGTGGAAGTTGGCGCACTAGTGATGAGGTGATTTGTGTTCTTGGCCTGTTGTAGACGAACAGGAAACGGCTTTTAACTATAGCAAATGGTGAAAAACAAAGGGAAGTGCTCCCGGATAGCTAACAAGGATAATACTGTCTTTTGCATGCACAAGTCAACAGCCTTTTGAGGTCGTCGTATCAACGGATCTGGCAAAAAAAAAAAAAGAAACAAGACAAACATATAACTATTAACTAGTACCGGCGTTTTGTGCCACTAGAAGAAACGGAACAAAAAGTTTACAATTTTTTGACCTCACGAACATTCTTCCCACTTTTTCTTGCCACCAGTAATTGATTGAATCAACAATTAGTTAATTATAGTACTCCCTACAATTTCATAATATTTGTAGTTTTGGACAAGATTAACGTAAAACTTTTGAACTTTAACTATAAAAAATTTTAATAATCACTAGTTGAATGCCCGTGCTTTGCTACGGATAAAAAACATATTATATTATTTCCTAAAATAAATCGAAAAGTATATTTTTATGAAATGTGTGACCATCCTTTTTATTAGGAAATTTCCACGTCAATCTAATTTTACAAGGGGATATCATCTCAATTCTAGCTTTGTTTTTTTAATATTACGAAGTTAAAGGGATAAATTGCAAAAATTGCAATAGAGTACGTAGGTGGTGATTCACTGCCACCACCACCACCACTAGTGTCTTTTGTAGTAGTAAAGATTATTTAGCATTTTAATAAAATCATATATCTATTAATATGTTTTAAGAGACCGTGTCATTCTCCGAAACGATAAGGATTATATAAATACTTCAATAGTTTAACATACGGAGGCATGTGTTAACTAATGTGAATGACCGATATCCACATGTGATCGGTGGAGGAAAGGCTAGGCTCGTCTAGCTGCTCATTACATAGTCAAGTATATTCGCGGCTAAGCCTCACCACACCGTTGCTCTCAAAGACTCAATTCTTGGACTTTTTGGTGTTAGCTTCCTGGTTAGGCTTATAATCATGACAGAATGACAGGAGAATAGATTAACCTACACATTGCATCTCACATATTACCTCCGTTCCAAAATAGTGGTCATTTTGAGTTTTTTTTAACATCTGACCATTCGTCATATTAAAAAAATTATGTAATTATTATTTATTTTGTTTGTGATTTACTTTCTTATCAAAAGGACTTGATGTGGCTTATAAATTTTTGTGTTTGTAATAATTTTTTAAATAAGATGAATAGTCAAACGTTACCAAACATAAACTCAAAACGACGAGTATTTTGGAAACGGAGGGAGTCGAAAAATACTATGATTATTTTTTCTTTTGATACTGCAATTTTTTTACCTCAAGAATATTCTCTCCCACTTCTTCCTACCACCATTAGCTCTTTTCTTGTCACCAACTCTTGCTCGAATCAGCATCAATACTGATTGTATTCGTTTAGCATATCTGAAGGCATTTGTCAATTTGCATGACGGATCTGTGCTGATCGGTGAAAGCAAAAGCCAGAGAGGCATTCAAATCTTTGGTGATGAGCATTATCTCTCTGACGTGGTTTGCCCAACGTCATAGGATCTGGTTCCGTCAAATAAGCCCTCGACTCCTCTTGTTGGTCTGGTCTCGAAGTCTTAGATTATGTTGTGTTAGCTTCATGGTTAGGCTTATAACCATTACAGGGAATAAATTAAAATGTATTTAATTTGCATCATATCTTACATAGAATGTTAATGGCACCTTTCTCTCCTTGATGCTTTATTTTTTTTATGCTTAAGAACATTCTTCCCCCACGTCCTCTTGCCAGTTGCCACCATTAACTCTTGCTCTAATCAACAAGTTAATTGTGTTAATTTAGCATATGAAGGCATGTGTCGATGAGTGCGGCGGATCCGGAGGATGTCAGGATGATCGGTGAAGGAAACTCTAGGCTAGCCATGTGTGCGGCTTAAGCCTCAACACCCTTATCTGTTGATCTTAAACCCTAAGTCTTAGATTATTTGGTGTTACCTTCATGGTTAGGAATAGATTAATCTGCATTTTGCATCTCACACAATAAAGTCAATATTAGTACAATTTCCCTTGCAGCTGCAATTTTTTAAACTCAATAACATTTCTCTCCCACTTCTTCTTGCTATCGTGTTAACTCTTGCTCGAATCAACAGCAAGTTAATTGCTTTCGTTTAGCGTCTGAAGGCATGTATGTCTCACGTGATTAGTCTTCTCTGTGGAAGCTGAATTCATTGTGCTCGCTTCGGTCATGGCAAGTTCTTGCATTCCAGTTCGGCATGTATCTCACCCTTTCTATAGGAAGCGGTTTATCAATGGCTAAATCACAACTCTAAACTATATCTTGATGGCTTATAGGAAGGGGTTATCAACATAAAAATAACTTAATTAGCTAATATCGAAATGATCTGACTTCTGAGTAGTCACAACCATTGCTTTGGTCCGCACACACCATGCAAATTCTTGCATTACAAATGCAATTCACTCCAATAAATATCTGCAGTTTTGTCCTCAGTTTACGTTTAAAAAATCGTGCCGGAAAAGTTACCTCCCCTGGGATGTCCAACTTCATAGAGAGATGGCATTGGGATCAAGTGATCAACCTACGAGGATTGCTACGTACTGAACCTCACGGCAGAGGCATGAAGAATCTTGTAGTGTGCACTGCAGAGTTCCGTGTTGTGAACCGTATGGTGGCTGTCTGAATCGATTCAATTTAGATTGTCTATGTTGATTTTCGTTGAATAGTTTTGTCAGATCTCAATGCACTCGTCAGATATCTTTGTGATCCGAGTGCTTGCTGGATGTCTCATTCCCGCAATACTCTCTCGTTTCATAGTGTAGACATTTTAAACAAACAAACACGAAGGGAGTAACTTCTAAGCATGTTTTTTATGTTACTTACATGTTTATTTTTTTAACACTAGTTAAATGTCCGGCTTTGCTACAGGTTAAATATATATATTACCTAACATAAATAAAGCATAAGACTTTTTATAAAACTAGAAAGGGAGCCCGCGAATATGCGCGGGCACCTTGTTTATTGTTGATTCAAATTTCTTTGTACTTAATTTGAAATTTGATTTTGGATTGTGGATAATCGTCCTGTGTGTCGCAACCATCAAGTTGGTTCTTACGAAACAATTTTCTGTACTATATGTATCTTTTGAATATTTATCCTATAATCTTTTTAGGATTTATAAACATCAAAAATACATTTTCTTGTATGATGGATATATGAAATGCTAATATTTTTTCGTGTTAAAAGTTATGGCTAATAGGATTGTTTCATTTAACTAAAATAGTTTCACACACATCATGGCTGTTTCTCTGGATAGTCTATTTGACTCGAGGTAGAGATTTACTGTACATCTCTGGCTTAATTTTCTGTGGTTGATATAATAGAATTACCGAAAGGTGTATGCCATATTGCCATATGCACACACGTGCAAGATCCATGCAGCTTATGCCAGAGGTTTTGTAATTTGTGTTTGTAATTAATACGCATTGTTATATTAATTTTTAAAATCCCTGCAAAAAAAATATTAATTTTTAAAATATATACAATGAGGTCTACCTGCTCTGGTGTGGTTAAAAAAAATAAAACTTTGAGCTTTGACTCGATATATTCTATGACATTGCTTATTTGAGAATAATTAAGAGCAAGTTTAATTGTATGGGTAGTTGTTACCTCTAATTTCATCCATCCATGAATGTCATCTTGCATTAATTAAGAGTTAACATGTATAATACACCACCTCATTCGCTCACTAATATTTGAACTTCTCTTAGAGATTTTTTTTTTGAGATAAACTTCTCTTAGAGATTGTAGAGGTTGTCTCTTGCATATCGGAGTAAGTTAAAAGCTACTGCTATGTGCTCCTCCCACAGCGATTCGGGGATTTTCGGGGCGGCGTGTTCGCTTCCGCGTGTGTCCACGTCGCCCTCCCTCCTTC
>CM002478.1:16464415-16499292 GCA_000325765.3 Leersia perrieri | reverse complement strand
GGCCAGTCAATGAGACCCGTTTCACTCGATCCCGGAAGTGGCCCAGATACTTTCGAGCCCATCCGAAAATCGGCCACACGGTTGTCATCTAAGGCTCAAAGCCATCTTATAGAAATTTTCTTCATTACCACATAACCGGAGTACCGGACGCTATATCAAGATAACAACCGCCGTCTGATACTCTGATTTACGTGAAACTAGTACTATAGGATTCAGTTCACATATGCACGTAGCATGCCCAATGATAAATTATTGCTATAAATAAGAAGTATTATGCAGGATTTTTACATATGTGGAAGAAAGAGAATGGAGAGAGAGAAAGAGGTTGTATGTTAATTTACTTACGGTATAAAAGACAGCAGTCGTAAGTTATGAACATGATTTTCACCATTGTTGCTCAGCTGTCTTTTAGATGAATGATTTTTATTGTCCCACTTAATGCTATTTTTAAGAATATGCATACAACACAATAGACAACCCATTGTAGATAGTGTCTCATACGCTCTCTAGATGAGGTGGAAGAAAATTACTTACAGCGCTGTCTCAACCATTAAATATGCCCTAGGGCATGCCCAATAGTAAATTACTACCGTAAGTAATAAGTAACATGTAGGATTTTATCTACGTGGAGAAGAGATTGAGGAGAGAGAATGAAGTTGTGTATTATTTTGCAAACGGCTCAAGAGACAACGGTTGTAACTAATTTCACCATTATAGTACAACAGTCTTATACATGTTTAATTTTAAGTGCATAAATTAATCCTATTTTTAAGGATATAAACTTCTACCTTTGCCTTATGACGGGTCATTTAATCGAATCCCTCGTGATCGTGAGCATAGATAGGGATTAGTTTCTTCTTTTTTTTTGAGATCTATAGGGATTAGTTTCTTTAAGAAAAACCTAATGGCCTAAAATAACAGATCCCTGACTTTATTAAAAATCGCTGGTCAAATGATTATTTTTTTATTAGATTTTCCATTATATTTTTTTGTTATGGAGATGTGCCACGTAGTGGCCTGAGAACGATCCAGAGAATTTTGAACACATTTAATTTATTAGAGCTATCCGTCCTGAGAATATTTAATATACTTTTATATATGTTTAATGGAATTTAAGTGTGTATAAAAGATAGCTTGGTCCTAAATATTTCGATAACATGCATAAAAAAGTCAAAATATATATGGCTCGTACTATTTTTAATTGACGGCTAAACTTTGTCATTATGGAACTTATTATTGAATAATTGTCTTGAATATAAAGAATTGGACCGGTTATAAATACAATATATAATAGAAAAGTTTCTGCTCGAAGATCAATCATATGCAGATATATTAGTACATGCATGCATCCACGCAGGAAGAAAACACGGATGGCTGGAAGATCCTTTAACGATGGAATAATTTTGTTGAGTGTTCAAATATTTTCATAGTTATATTTAACTGATTCATTGCGTGGGATTTAAATTTTACATGCAACTAATTCAGATTCTCTCTAACTAATTACCGATCTCGAACGTATGACACAATCTATTTTCGTGGGGCCTTAATTTCCTGCGGGGGTCACAATCTAATTTCGTGTGGGCGTTCTCGATCGCTATGGGTCCCTTGCACAGACCTTTTCTCTCCTCTCCTCTTGTTGTGCCACTCGGTGGCTCAGGAGCGTTTGTAGATGACATATGGTAAATTAGGAGCGTTTGTAGTATTTTTAATGGACTTTTAGTATATAATAGATAATAGATAGATATAATAGATAGATAGATATCTTACCCATCCATAGTCAGGTATGCGGCAAATAAGCCTCACGTCCTTTTATTGCTCTCAATTTTTTCAAGACGTATCATTATTCGGCGTTACCTTAATGGTTAGGCTTATAATCATAAGAAAGAAAAGAACAGATCAACCTACATTTTGCATCTCACACAAAAATACTGCAAGTACCTTTTTGTTTCCTTCGTACTGCAATTTTTTTTTACCTCAAGATCAACATTCCTCTCCCATTTGTCCATGCCACCAATTTATCTATTAACTCTTGCTTGAATCAGCATCAAAGCTAATTGTATTCAGTATTCGTTTAACGTATAAAGGCATTTGTCGATTTGCACTACTGATCCACATCCACTGGATGACCTCATGCATGCTGACTTAGCTGAGCCGTCGCCTATGACGGGCCGCAATGGCCTGGCCCGTTCCTTGTGAGTTGTGACCGACACGGGGCACTTGGGCCAGGTCCAAATGGTTTGAAAGAGGAAATGGACTCGACCTAGCCATCTGACTCTGACCATCTCTTGGAAGTAGGAAGCACCCCACCCCACCGCCTCCCCCCACCCTCCCCCGGCTGTCTTCGACGATCCTACCGAAATCTCCGGGGCTCCTGGCCGGTGGCGTTATGCCGTGTGAGGAGGGTACGGTGCAGCGAGGAGCACCTACTCATCTACTTTACTCGCTTCAACCAAAAAAGAAACAAACAAAAAAAATTAGATAGTCAAATCCACATTCATCCCTCAAAACAAACAAAAAGTTAAATTGACATATCCAACCTGCCAAACAAGAAAATGGTACAAAAATATGAGCCGTCATAGCTCATCCAACCTCGTGCACAAACCAAACGGCACCCTACAGGTGAGCTTGTGAAATCCTCCCATGTTAGGGTCTGGGAGTGACGTGTCAGCCTCCACCACTATCCACGCCAAACCCAAAAGTTGCTTTGCACACGGGCGATTTCCCATAGGTTTAAAGACAGGTAACACGTCTTGTGAGAACGGAATTTGTCAAGGTGCGTAGGTGTATAAAGTTATGAGAACTCATGGGCCATGTCCCATTTCTTGCTACGTTAATTGGACCTTGGTCCATAAATGGGCCTCGTATGGAGCATCTTGTGGTTGTAAGTAGCCGAATTGGGTGGTTGACTTCGCCGATGCCTGGCGGCTTCCAGAGTTCCAGAGGCCGCAGACCGCAAGTCATACGTTCAGGGATGGAGTCCGTGTGATTTGACGGAATGGCGGCGCACTGGTCTATGTTGAACATGCAAGTTCCTCTAATTCGAATTTATAACTTCGTGCTTAGGTTGCACTTTGAAATAAAAGATTTCAAGTTTTCAACTCAGTAAAATCGTGGAGTATAACACTAGAAAAAAGAGAATATGACACTTCAACGCAAAAGAAAATCTCAATTCACAACCATGGTAGTAGGCACGCTAAACCCCAACAGATAACTGAATTACAGTACATATTAGCATACAGGCTGCAGCATCAGCTACTAGCACAGATAGCAACAATGGATAGACTGCCCTGACTGACAGCACTGACAAGAAAACAAAACACATTCGCACAGAATGTGTACAATACATAAATAACACAAATGACAAGGTCGATTGGGTTCCGATGTTTAGAAACCTGTTCTATCACTGCCTCGACAGTCATCTTAATGCTAGAGCTATTGATGTGCCATTTGCTATAACGGATGACTACATCCCTGATGCTTGTGAGGTTGGTGAGGCCCCGTGGAACAGCATACAATTGATTGGTGGGGACTGAGCAAATTTTCAGTTTCAGATATGTGAGTTTCCGCATAGCCTCTTCTTTGAAAGTCAGACATGGTACAGGGCAATCAAGGGAGAATCTCTTATGCTCTTTGAACCCTTTGCTCTCAATCACTATTTCTTCTTCAGGAATGAACTCCAAGCCTAGTACCAGGTGCTGGAATTCTCCCAAGTCCGCGAGCATCTTGACATTATCTGGCACTAGTCTACAGACCGTGATCTGCAGGAATTTGAGTTCCAACAAGATGATCATGCATGACACCATCCTCGACCATGTATTCTTGAAATGTTGGCCAGAACCAAGACCGTGAGAGCTTGAGGCATGGATAACTGGCGATCGTAAGGTAAAGTCTGTATGCCGTCTGTGGGATTGAATCGTCGAAAGGCCTTGGGTGGAAGCTCCGCATGGTCTTCACAACAGACATGACCTCACTCAGCAAGTACCTCATCCGGTCATAAAAATCATCACCTGAGCGGCATCCTCAGCGATGCGAAAATGGCTCTCAGCTCCATCTCCATGAACATGAAATAGTGCCTTAAGTGGGCGTCAGTGACGCGTCCAGACCTGAGCAGCTTAGAGATCCTCCCCTGGAGGACTTCAAATTGCTCCTTAGTGTTCGATGATCTCGGTGCCATTCTCAGAATACAAGCCCCCTTCAGCTAGATTGTACAGTAAGCTAAAGATTTGCGAAGTGGCAGAACTGCAGCAGCTGTTTTGCAGATGGGGAATGCAAAGGCATAGCTTGTGTCTAAGTTGTTGTCTGTACTTTCACTGAGTTAATTATTTTGCCTCTCCGGTCTCCTTCAGTAGCCCCCTGTACTTTCCAGTTTGCAAAGCAACGCACTGCAAGCATCTCTTCTTAATTATAGTTTTCTTCATCTAGGTAGCCATCGCACGCCACCTTATCCAAGCTTGGAGTACTCCACACATATTCTTGCCCACCATGGCCAAGTCTTGTCAGGTTCTCAGGTTCAGGACAATGATTTTGCTTTCGCTTTCACTTTAGTTGATTCCTCCAGTGCTATTATGATATTATCCCCCCAAAAAAGTACTCCTCTAGTACCATTATGATACTATCCAAAATAAAAGTACTCTAGTGATAATATGATACTATCCAAAAGATGGTATTCCACCAGTGCAAGCTCCTCTCCACCAAGATCAATCAGATGATAATTAGAGTGAGCAAAATTTGCCGTGACCAAGAATGGTGTTCATTCCCTTGTGAGAAAATTTCCACCTGATTGATTGATTTGACCAGAAAGCGAGTCGGATTAACAATGGACCTCATCGTCGGCGCGTCGAGCGAAGCCGTGAAGTCACTCACCGGGAAGCTGGGCAGCCTCCTGGCGCAGGAGTACACCCTGATCGCAGGCGTCCGTGATGACATCCAGTACATCAACGACGAGCTGGCCAGCATGCAGGCCTTCCTCAACAAGCTCACGCGACGGGGCGCTGACCACGATGAGCAGCGCCAAGACTGGATGAAGCAGGTGCGGGAGGTGGCCTACGACATTGAGGACTGCGTTGACGATGTTGGCCACCGTCTTGGCGCTGAGCCCCGAGGGAGCGGCACACTCGTTTCCCTCCAGAGGGCATGGTACCTGCTTACCACCCTCTATCAGCGCCGTTGCATCGCTGTGGAGATCAGCAATCTCAAGCTCCGAGCGCAGCATGTAAGCGAACGCCGCACCAGGTATGGTGTGGAGAATCTCCAAGGCAATGGTGCCAGCAGCAGCTCCGGCCTTGGAGCAACCGCTCCTAAAGACCGTCTAGCTCCTCTTCCTCGGCTGATTGGCACCATGGAGCCTGTAGGTATGGATTCTGCCATTAATGAGCTGAAGGAATGGTTTTCCCAAGAGAAGCAGAGCAGCCAGCAGAGGTACCTCTCCATTGTTGGATTTGGTGGCCTTGGCAAGACCACACTCGCCATGGCTTTGTACCGCAAGTTTGGGGACGAATTTGATTGTCGAGCATTCGTGCTCGCGTCGCAGAAGTTTCATCTCCCGACAGTTCTGAGAAGCCTTGTCAAACAGTTCCATGAGAAGCAGGCTGACACTTCTCAGGATGCCCTCCATGGAATTGAGGGATGGGGAGATGAAACACTCAAGAAGAAGCTGCTTGAACAATTAACATGCAAGAGGTAAGATTTTTGGATTTGCTATTATCTATCTCTTCACCACTTTTTATTGTATTGTACTAGTTATCAACCCATGCACGTGATACATATTCAAACATGTATCTCTATTTAGTTATTCTAATTATTGAAATTATTAAATCATAAAGAGACTAATTGAGACTCCAAACCAGTTTGAAATTATCAAATCATCAATAACTGAGACTCCAAACAAAGTACAACTTGGTATTTATTAGTTCCAAATTAGTATATCATAACAAAAACCTACATTTGAGATATGAGACTCCAACTCAAGTACAATTTGATAATTCGAATTTTGGAATTATAAAATTGCGACTAAATATAGCTGAGAATCCAAACCAAGTACATGATATTATTAATTTTAAATTTGATAAATCCAAATATCTTTCTTTTAGAATATCTCAGGCATAGATGTAACAGATAAGCACACATTAATCGTGGTCACTAGTAGGAAGGAGCGATGCCCCCAGGTAAGGAGCCGGCCCCCCCACCGCCGCCGCGGCACATCCTCCGCCGGCCGCAGGCCTCCACCCCTCGCGGCCATGGCAGCACGACCCCTCCGCCTGCCCCCAGCCCCAACCCCTCTCAGTCGCCGCGAGGACCAAGCTTCTGGTGCGAGACGCCGCCCCCGCCGCCGCCAGCTTCGACGCGGCCGATCTCGCCGGAGGGGGTCCTAGAAACGCCGGATCTGCTGCAGGCGACGACAACCGCCCCCCGTCGCTCCTTTGCTGAGGCGCTCAAGTCTGCGCGCCGGCCCGAAGCCTTCCTCGTCAAATTCGCGCACCGACACCACTGCGATGAAGCACTCCGCAAGGGCTTCATCAAGCGCCGGGGACTGGAGGCGCATTTCATCCGCTGGCGCTGCCTCAAGCATGCGCTCGGCACGGCGCTCATGTTTCGGGTCAAGCTCCACCTCGACGGCGTTCCCCGGCATGCCTGGATGGTCGACATCGTTGAGCGCATCATCGCCCGCCGCTGCGCACTCGAACGAATCGAGACAAACATTCTTCACCCGGAGGAGACGAAGACGATCGCGCTCTGGGCGTGAACGGCCAACCCAAGCTCCATCCCCAGGCGGGTGTGGCTCACCTTCACGCGACGGACGGTGAACGAAGACATGGACAACGCGAGTGTCATCGTCACTTTAGAGCCACCGCCGAACCACTGGCAGTACGCCGCGAAGTTCGCCATCATCGTGCATCTCGAGGAGATCTACGACTACACCACGACTGCGGCGGACCTCAACAACCCCTCAGCTTGCGAGCCTTCCAAGCGCCGCCTCCCGGACTGGCATCTTGGGGTCCTGGACGGCGATCCGGTGCCGGCAAGGGCCTTTGACACCTTCCCGGACCACCCGCCCCCGTCGCGCACCATCAAATCGCGGCTCGGCGACAGAATTGATGATGATCGATGGGCACGCAACGACGGCCGCAGCGACGAGCACGCAATGATGGCCGCAGTGACGACGACCGTGATGATCGACGCCGTGGAGATCGCAATGACAGAAGAGGGAAGGACCGTGTCACTGATAGCCGTTGTTGCTCTGATGGCGCCCGACGCGAACGGGATTGGCGTCGCCGTGACAGCGACGACGACAGTGATGATGACGGCGATGGATACCGGGGCCGACGCGGAAACCGAAGCAGAGAAAGAGGCAAAGAAGTGCGCCGTGAGCGTACAAGATCGCCGCGTCGCACTAACTTGGAGGGCGGTTCTGGCCGCAGCGCAAGCCGACAGGGGCGCCGCCGCAACGTCGAATCGGAGGCGGCTGCGCCAGTCCAACTCACTAGCGAGGAGCAGGTGGCAAGGGAGGCCGCGAAAATACGCCTCGTTTACTACCTAAAGAGGGCTGCACTCAAGCGAAGTGGCGCCCTCGTTGAGCCCAGCGCGGTGGACCGGACACTGGATGTGTTCAAGATCCTGAGTAAGGCGACGAACGATGGGGATGAAGACTGGTCCGGCCACACTGTTCCGACGAAGATGGCCTTCGCACGCATCAAAAGTGCTCTGCCACTTGAAGCAAAGATTTGTGACAAGGTGTCCGACACCCTGGCAGGCCTCGCGATCTCCCCGGCGAAGCGACCGGCCACCTCGCCTACACGCCAGGTCACGGTCAACCACGAAGACGGGGCCGATGGCCCGGTGGTCAACTGCCACCCTGCCCTGCACACGACTACTGCTTCGGTGGGCGCTAATGCTGAAAGTCCGCGAATGACGAACATACTCGCCGACAACATCAAGGAGACGGCCTTGGCGACGAATGTGGTGGCGGACAGCGACGGCGAGTGTGCTGTCAACAACGAAAGTGGCGCGCCAGCCGCGCAAGTTACATCCACGGACACACTGGACGAGGACGACATGGCGCCGACAGATGGTGGCAGGTCGGCAGAACCTCTAGCCGACTCTACCTCTGTGATCCAGAGCATGCCGGACACGCCAGTGCAAGACGGAGCACCCTTTGTGGTTGCAGATGACGCCATACCTGCTCCAGTGATCCCGGAGACGCGGCGCATGATCGGCGATGATGGGCAGCAGGTCCTGTGTGACCTTTTTGCTGACCCAGTGCCGCCGATACTTGGATCCCCAGCCGGCGACCAACCTCTCGACCCAGCCGGCGATCGTCCTCTCGCATGTGTGAAGGAAGCAGACGAGCCCCGTCGGAGTGTGCGCATCGCCAAGCAGTTGCTGGCTGGTGTCCCAATGGCAATCAAGGCGCAGATCATTGTCTGTAGGCGGCTGGGGTACCTCCCGGCGAAAGGAACGCCGTTTGAGCAAGCTGTTGAAGAGTACAAAGCGATGTTCGCGAAGCCGCTGCCGACGGAGGTGATCCAGGCGATAGCTGCCATCTTCGGCTTCGACACCGACGACGTGCACGCCAACGACGACGCCCTCGCGCGCTGCCTGGGACAGGCCGACGCGGAAGCGGTCATTGCAGAGTTAACCCCTGCAGCATGATTAACGGCCTTGCACAGTCGATTGTGACGTCGTTGGAGTTATCCGCGAGGATGTATCCTCTATCTGCTACCCCCCTTCGTGCGCCGAAAGACAACGCGACGCTGCGAGACATCACCGCTGCTATCGCCGCAACTCCGCGGAGCACCGGACGAACGACTTCCTTAGGCGCCGCAATTCCGCGCCCTATCGTTACCCGACCACCTTCTCGCCAGCGTTCCTGTTTGTGTTTGCAAGAGCGACGGCCGCGACGTCAATCTGCTGCGCCCAACATCCCAGCTACGAAAACGACGTTAGCGAACACGTCCGCCATCTTTCACGCTTTGCGCTCCGAGTTTCCCATCCTGGGCCGACTACAAAGGGCCCTCTTAGGGACGTCCTTTGGCCCAACCCACGCCACGCGCCACGCGGACTTAAGCAGGCTCTCCTTGCGACACCCTTTTTCAAGCACGGGCCGGGCTACTCGCCCACTGCATAGGCCAGCTCTTTTTCTGGAAATGCCAACCGTTTTTTCAAAGACCCCCCGACGTGATCTGGTTTCCCTATGACAACGCCCCTCGATATCTTAAACTGGAACGTGCGCGAGCTAAATAGTGACGCTCGTCAATCAACAGTCCGGGAAACGATTCAAGCCGCCATGCCGCACATTGCTTGTTTGCAGGAGACCAAGAAAGCACAGATTGACGCAAGCTTAATTGCCTCAATAGGGGTCGGGAGATTGAGGGCCTTTGCACAAAAGCCGGCAGGGGGACCGAGAGGAACGCGTGGGGGAATCCTACTACTGTGGAATGATGACTATGTTGACCTCACCAGTGTCAATACGGGTTCTTACTCACTGTCGGTGACAGTGACTATCAAGGAGAGCCAGACTTTGTTCCTTCTCGCAACAGTCTATGGGCCGCATAGGGACGCGGATAAACCGAGCTTCCTTCAAGAGCTTAGGGCCTTAATGCCGAGTCCCAGGATAGGTTGGTTGGTCCTAGGTGACTTCAATCAAATCTACAAGGCCTCTGATAAAAACAATGCCAACCTCAACCTCCGGCAGCTGCATATGTTTAGAGGAACCCTCAACGCCTGCGACCTAAAAGAAATAACCCTCCAAAATCGGCGTTACACGTGGAGCAACGAGAGGGAAAACCCAACTCTTGTTTAACTCAATAGAGTTTTTTGTAACGCGGCTTGGGGCCTGGCTTTCGATAAGCACGTCCTCCATGCGCTCTCCACGTCCCTATCAGATCACTGCCCCCTTTTGCTGGCTAATCAAGGGAGCGCTCCTAGAGTGAAAACTTTCAAATTTGAGAATTTCTGGGCACGGCTGCCGGGTTTTCACGACTTGGTATCAAAGACCTGGAGCGAGCCTCAGCCGCATCATGAGCCACACCATAGACTGTTCTTCAAACTCGAAAGAATGGCGCAAGCCTTAAGGAAATGGAGAAGAAGTCTTCTCCGATGCCAAGATGCAGTTGCATATGGCCCTTGAGATCATCCTCCGCCTAGACATTGCACAAGAGCAAAGAGCACTTTCACCCCAAGAAGGAAATTTGAGGAAAAGTCTAAAGGCGCGCGTCCTGGGATTAGCGGTGGTGGAGAGAGCAAGAAAGAGACAAGCGTCAAGAATAACAAACATCAAGCTCGGAGACGCAAACACAAAGTTCTTCCATCTAAAGGTGAACGGGCGAAGGAGGAAGAACTTCATTCAGAGACTGAAACAGGGGCAGACTTGGAAGGTAAAGCACGACGATAAGGCGACAATCATCCAGGAACATTTCACGTCGGTTATGGCTAGACCCCCTCAAAGAACAGCAGACTTCAGTTGGGATAGCCTAGATCTTGAAGCCCTAGATCTCTCTGGCTTGAACGAACCCATCTCGGAAGAGGAAATCAGGAGCACCATCAAACAGCTACCCCCAGATAAAGCTCCAAGGCCAGACGGCTTCACAGGGCTCTTCTACAAAGCCTGTTGGGAGACTATCAAACATGATGTGATGGATGTCGTGACTTCCTTCAATAGCCAACGAAGTGCAAGCCTTGTGCTGCTTAACTCAGCAAATGTAGTGCTGATCCCAAAAAAAGAAGGGGCAGAGTGCGTCACGGACTTCAGGCCGATAAGTCTAATTCACGGCGTGGCTAAGATAATCTCCAAAGTTTTGGCTCTGAGATTACAACCCTTTATGAGCTATTTGATCACAAACGCTCAGAGTGCCTTCATTAAAAAGCGAAGCATTCATGACAACTTCATGCATGTGCGAAACATGGCCAGGAGATTCCACCAGACAAATACGCCGACGCTACTCCTAAAGCTGGACATCTCCAAAGCCTTCGACTCTGTGAGATGGGACTACCTTCTGGATCTCATGAGGCGACGCGGATTCCCAGTTTGCTGGATGTCGTTGTTTTGGACCGGCTATAAAACTTATAGGGTTACGCACGAGCTCGAAAAGAACGATGGAGAGGGGGACAAGATTTATCCTGGTTCGGGCCCCCTCAATATGAGGAGTAATACCGTACTCCAGCCTTCGACAGATTACTAGATGTAATCCGCCAGGTGTTGTAATATCATATTGTGTTCTTCGGTTGCCCTAGAGAGGCTCCCCCGACTCCCCTTATATAGGGTTGAGGAGCCGGGTTACATGGAAAGGCCCAGCCGGATACGGCTTAGGTTTCCTAAATCTATACTAGAAAGTACTCGGCCAGGGCTCTATACCCTGCCTTGGGATACAAGGCAACATGACAGCCGAGTCCTAGTCCATTACATGGTATTACCCGGCTAGGTTTCTATGATTAAGCCATGGGAAACAAGGCAATACTAGCCGGGCCTTATCTATTACATATTACATAGATGTGGGCCACCTACTATCTCTAGTCGGATAAGCAGGCCGAGTGGTACCCGGTACCCATATCCTCCACACTGGACGAATTGGATTGCAAACCTCCTAAGCTCTGCAACCACTAGAGTCCTAAACGGCACGCCCGGAATCCCGATAAAGCATGGTTGTGGGCTGCGCCAAGGAGATCCGCTCTCGCCCCTCCTGTTTGTTCTCGCAATTGACCCGCTACATGCCATCTTGGAGAAAGCCACCGATAGAGGGTACCTCTCGCCCCTTAATGGCCGCGCGGCAAGGTTAAGGACATCCCTTTACGCAGATGACGCGGCAATCTTCCTAAAGCCATTGGAGACGGATGTGGCAAATTTAGCCAAAATCCTAGCTTGTTTCGGTGAAACAACAGGGCTAACTACAAATATGGGAAAAAGTCAATTTGCGCCCATCAGATGTGCAAATATGGATATGGAGCGCATAAAGGAGAGATTCCCGGCGAACATCATCTCCTTCCCCATGAAGTACCTGGGTATGCCCCTAGTCGTCTCGAGACTTAAGAAGGTCCATGTCCAGCCTCTAGTCGACAAGTGTAGAGCAAGGCTAGCTCCTTGGCAAGGAAAGCTAATGACCATTGTGGCAAGGACTATGTTAACTAAGTCGGTGCTCACAGCACAACCCATCTATCACCTAACAGCGTTAAAGCTTCCGGCCGGTACCTGAGAGTCCATCGACAAGATAAGGAAAAAGTTCCTCTGGGCGGGAGGAGAAGACATCTCTGGCGGGAAGTGCAAAGTTGCATGGGACAAAGTATGTAGGCCAAAAGACCTGGGTGGTCTTGGTGTACTCAATCTCGAGTATCTTGCACGGGCGCTCCGAATTAGGTGGCTTTGGTATGAGTGGACCGCGCCAGAAAAACCGTGGGTGGTCTTGCCTACACCCTGTGATGACATGGATAGGGAGCTTTTCGCGGCGGCAACAACAATCACCCTAGGCGATGGACGCAAGGGTAGTTTCTGGCATTCTCACTGGCTAGAGGGGAAGACGCCAAAAATGATCACGCCGACAATCTACGCGGCCTCGCGCAGAAAGAACAGAACGGTCCATGATGCGCTAGCCGACGATAACTGGACCAGGGACATCCAAGTCATGAGGCTGGATACGGTGGATCACGTTCGACAATATGTAGACCTATGGAGGCTAGTCCAGAGGGTGGCGATAGCAGAAGAAAGGGAGGACACCATCACTTGGAAGCTGACCATTCATGGTGAATACACAGCTAAATCCGCCTACAACTTGCATTTCATCGGCCTCACTAGGACAATCTACGTCAACACGTTTTGGAAGGTGTGGGCCCCGCCCAAATGCAAGTTCTTCGCATGGCTTGTCATACAAAACGCGTTTGGACCACATACAGACTACAAAGAAGAGGCTGGCGGAATCAGCAGACATGTCCCCTGTGTCGTGCCGTCCCAGAAACAGCTTTGCACCTCCTTGCAGGATGTAGACTGTCCAAAAGAATTTGGGCGGCAATACAACGGTGCGCTGACATCGACTTACAAATGCAGAGATGGGCAGACTGTCGTTCGGTGGAGAAGTGGTGGGCATGTGCGACAGCAAACCCGAACGGGTCCAGAAAGACGGCAAAATCCTTAGTTATCCTTGTTGCTTTGGAACTATGGTGTGAGAGGAACGCAAGAATCTTTCGCCATGTCGCCACAACGCCCGAAAGGTTACAGGCCAAGATCAAAGGCGAGGCACGTGCCAGGTCCTCGGCAGGCGCACACTGCCTCATGGAGTCCCCCCTTTTGCGAGATGTAACTTAGCCCTCACTTTTACGGGTCCGTCCTTTTTTTGGGGCGGATCGTGTATATAGTTTGTAACTTTTACTCCTACTCTATCAATACATACAAGGCAAAGCTTTTGCCTTCTTTCAAAAAAAAAAACAGATAAGCACACACGATTCTATCGACATACTCCCTCCATTCATCTTTGATCTTCATATAAGGTCTATACTGGAAGATCTCAGCCATTAATTTGATAAATGGACGTACATGATTTTATATTTTTAGACTAACCTTGTATTTCTTAGTTTTTACAATTAATATGGAATATCCAGATTTTTTTTATCCTTCAGGATTATTATGGGGGGCTTGTAGGAAAACCTCCAATTAGTATACATAAAGATATTGACACGGAAAAATATTGGAACACCCAATTTGAAAATTTTGACTATACATTTATGTCTGGGATGAGCACTATATATTTTACAACTACCTACTTACCTCTAAAGAATGCTTGAAGCAGGTACCATATCTTGATAGATGACATATGGTCTGTATCAGCATGGGAAAATATTAGGGATTCATTGCCCAAGAGTGATAAGGGTAGTTGCGTAGTGGTGACTACAAGGTTTAACTCTGTGGCTGAAGCCTGTCGGCGTCAACAAGGTCATGTGCACAAGCTCAAACAGCTCGATCTTGAGAGCTCCTACAATTTGTTTCTTCAAATAATATCTGCTAATGATCTGTGTCCCATTAGACCTATTAATGCTGGCATTATCATGAAGACATGTGGGGGTCTGCCTTTGGCCATTGTAGTAGTAGCAGGGCTGATTGCTAGTAAATTGAAATCAAAGATTGACCTGACACTGGATCACCATTTGGTTGAAGTACAGGAGGCTTTAAGTGCAGAGTTGGGGAACAATCTCACCACTGAAGGAGTGGCGCAAATAATTAACCACTGCTACAAAAACCTGCCGCCTGATCTTAAGACATGCTTGCTGTACTTGAGCACATTTCCAAAGGGCCGCAGTATTAGCAGGAAGCATTTGATAAGAAGATGGATTGCTGAAGGATTTATTACTGAGGAGCATGGGAAGACTGCTGAGGAAGTTGCAGAAGACAGCCTCAATGAACTCATTGGCAGGAACTTGATTAGGCCTATCAACAACAGCAGCAATGGCAAGGTGAAGAGCTGTCAAATTCATGACATGGTCCTCCAGTACATTGTCTCCAAGTCTAGCGATGAGAATTTCATTACAGTTATTGGTGGGCACTGGCAGACACCATTTCCAAGCTATAAGGTACGTCGGTTGTCTGTCCATAGAAGTGATCGGCAAGAAACAGAAATGGTGGAGAGGATGAAATTGTCTCATGTCCGATCCTTGACAGTGCTGGAGACTTTCAGTGCTCTTCATTCTACTATGCCCAAGTTCCAGATACTGCAGGTGTTGGACCTTGATGGCTGCAAGGACTTGTCCCACAACCATCAACTCAAGAAAATATGTAACATGTATCAGTTGAAGTACCTGGGGCTACGGCGGACAGACATTGACAAGATCCCAAAGAAGATAGGGAGGCTGGAGTACTTGGAGGTACTTGATATAAGGGAGACAAACGTCAGAAAGTTGCCTACATCATTTGCGAAGCTTCAGAGAATGACACATCTACTTGCTGGCAACAAGACTAACCGGACAGCATTGACATTAACTGAGGAAATTACAAAGATAGCAGCTCTACAAACACTTTCTGGGATTGAGATCAATGGAAGCTCAACTTTGGAAGAGGACCGAGAGCAGTCACCAGATATGGTCTCTACAGACACAAGCACCGAGGACAAAGACAACACGGCTTTGCATGGTCCCCATAAAGAGGCTAGAAAGGTGGACTTGCCAAAACAGCTGCGTCCTCTTGAAGCCCTGGAGAAGCTCACCAACCTGAAGAAACTTGCCATTTATAGGCTTGTAAAGTTGCAAGCGAAAGACGATGAGTTACTACTCTCTGCTATTGAGCATTTGAGCAGTTGCTCCCTCAAGTTTCTTGCAATTGATGATAGTTTCACAGGTTTCCTTGCCAGCTCACTGAGTTCTTCACAAGCACCACCGGAACACCTGTACACCTTCGAGCTTTCTGGCAAGTTGTCTAAAGTGCCTGGATGGATTGACCGCCTGCACAACCTTGAGAAGCTCACTCTGTCATTGACTTCACTTAAGACACATACTTTAGCAGTTCTTGGTAGTCTGCCTGAGCTATTCTCTCTCACCTTTTCACTCCATGCGGAAAATAATGGTTCAAAAGCTCTCAATACTGTTTCAAATGCTCTCAAAATAGTGCGTAAGAATACATTGGAGTCAGGAGGTAAGATATTTGTGCTGGATGGAGGATTTGAAAAGCTGAAGTTGCTGCGTTTTATGGGACCAGTGTTACCACCTCTGGACTTCCTACAAGGGGCTATGCCAAAGCTTCAGAGGCTTGAGCTGAGGTTCAGAATAGTGGAATGTGTGTACGGCCTGGAAAACCTTGAAAGTCTCCAACAGGTATTTTTGACAATCAGCAGCCAAGCACCTGAAGATGCCAAAGGGAAGGTCTCACAGATCAAAGGACTCGCAAGAATGATTAGAGAGGCTAAAAATTCCCCAACCCCAGTGTGGAGATAGATGAGTATAACGAATTATCAAAAGAATAACAGACTATATAGTCAATAGTCTTTACAATTGTAGTGAGCCAGACTGTTATTGATGTGCTTTATCAATATCATTTTCTGATCTAAATCCTTGTATTGTTCTTTTGACTTTTTTGTTGAGCTTTGGCATCTTTGTTTCAATTGCTGTACCTCTAAAACCCTGCTAGCTTAAACTTTTGTCTCCCATCTTCATTAAAAAACTAAATTGTCTGGAAGGTTTATACCAATTGTCCGATTCTCATAATTAGTTGTATACTTTAAGTTGTTATTTTTATCTGTCTTGCAAATTCCAATTTCCTTTTCGTGCCTTCTGTCTCTACAGGAGTTCACTTATCCACTTATTTCTTGTCTACTTCAAAAATTAATCAGTATTGTAGCATTTACGATCAAATTCTCAAGAAGGACTCACCAATCCCTGAAAGCTTCCTAAAATCTACCATTTTAACCAAAATTTTATTTTTAGTAAGGAGTAACAGAATTCTGGTTAACTGTGTATATAACTTGTATTTGTATTATTGAATCTAACATGCCTTAAAACATTAAACAAAAATACCTTAGTGCAATCAACTTATACAACATATTGGTTTGATTTTCAGTGCTACTAGTAGTAGTAGTTTGTTTTGCAGTTCTTAATTCACTGGAGTGTAACTTATCATTTATACCTACATCCAATCTGTCTTCCAACTAAATCCTGATATAACAATTGTCAATGCCTCCCAGAAGTCAACAAATCAAATCTTACCTAAGCACTAAGATTTAGTTTTCATCTGAAATTTCAATCCAGTGGTTTTGTGGAGCGGCCAACATTAAGTCATTAACAAATGATTTAAGTGGAAATTTTACTGTTGCTAACCCAGCAATTTCAGTTCGGCTGGTGTGGAGTCTGACCCCAAAAACAGTATCCCCTATTTCCCCTTCATATTCATATCATGTGTTACCTGTGGCCACCATCACTTTTTAGCATATGTAAGCAGGAGGAAAGCAACTGAATAAACCGTGTGTTTGGATCAGATAAAAACCAACCTGGTGAGCCGACGATGGCCATGAAGCACATAGATAGGTCGCCTGGCTGGAACCACGAGGAAGGAAGAGGAGAAAAGGGGATCCCAGTGTGGGCGACCAAAAATCCGTCGCTGGAAGGCTCTCAGAGGCCTGCAGGTCATACGGAGTCCAGGTGGAATGCTGACCCGCCTCTGCGGGATGGAGTCTGGGTTTTTCCGGTATGACCGCAAGATGTTCGACGTAATGGCGCACTGGCAAATCTTGCCGCCTGCGCTACTGGGTCTTCACATTTCAGAAGTTTGAGCTTGTAAGTTCTTCTAACTCGAATTTATAACTCCAGGCTTGGTTTGCACTTTCAAATAGAAGATTTCAACTCATTGACAATGGAGTATAACACTAGAAAAAAAAACGAGAAAAGGTTGAGGAGCTTACTCTGTCATAGACTTCACTTCAGACAGATACTTTGGTGACTCTTAGTGGGCTGCCTGAGCTTACTCTCTCTCTTTTCACTCGATGAAGCAAAGAATAGTTCAAATGTTCTCAAAATTTTGCATAAGAATACATTGGAGTCAGGAGGTAAAATCTTTCTGATGGATGGAGGATTTAAAAGGCTGAAGTTCCTTCGCTTCTCAGCACCAGCACAACCATCTCTGACTCTGAGCTTCCTAGAAGGGGAAATGCCTGAGCTTCAAACACTTTTCAGCACCTGCACAACCATCTCTGAGCTTCTTAGAAGGGGAAATGCCTGAGCTTCAGAGGCTTGGTCTGAGCTTCAAAAGGGGAACTAGTGCGTGTACGGCCTGGAAAACCTTACAAGACTGCAACAGGTATTATTAACTGTCAGTAGCCAGGCACCTGAAGATGCCAAGGCTAAGATTTCTCAGATCAAAGAACTAGCAAGCATGATTCAAAAGGCTAATAATTCCCCCAGCCCTTGTGTGGTGATAGACGAGTACAACGAACTATCAAAAGAACAACTGGCTAGCTGCCTAGCTATTTAGTCATAATCTGCACAAACTGCAATTGGCCAGTGTGTTATTGATGTGTTGAACCTACTCCATTAGTGATGTAAACTATTTTTATTTTATGGTTTACTGATCCATTTACAAATTATTGTACTGTTCTTCTGTTGATCTGTGGCATCTTTGTTTCGTGTGTTGTAAAAACCCTGCTAGTACAAAGATCTGTCCACTGGTCTTCTGTTTTCATTAGAAAATTGATCACCTTGGTTGACTAATTCTAATATCTGATTATATTTTTCATCTGACTTCAAAATGTCAATTTCCTTAGTGTAAAAACTACTACCTCCATTTCATAATGTAAGGGTTTTAACTTTTTTACTTGCAACCTTTGGCCATTCGTTTTATTCAAAAATTTAGTGTAAATATAAAAAATGATAAATTGTGCCAAAAATACTTTTGATAATAAAGTAAGTCACAAACAAAATAAGTAATACTTCCAAATTTTTTAGAATAATATGAATGGTCAAACGTCGAAAGCAAAAAAGTCACAACCCTTAGATTATGAAATGGAGGGAATAATCAGTATTGTAACAACCGACAACAATTAAATGGATTCATGTCTCAGGATGTATTACCAATTCCTGGCAACCGCTAAAATTTTTCTAAAAAAATCACCCTTATTAATTTCAGACTTTTTTAACTCTATCACTGACTTCACAGAGGACAGATGATTTCCTTGTTCTTTCTCAGCTCCCTTCGCTATTTTCTTTTGACATTTTCAGTAATTGCAGAGATCCAGGCTAAGGCTAACTACTACTCCCTCTGTTTTTTTTATTTGATGTTGGTTAGTTCAAAAATGAGCTAACCAACGTCATATAAAGATGGATGGAGGGAGTATATCAGAAAAGTTCAGCAGAAGAATGTAATGGCCCCTGGAAGGCAAAATCTTTATTCAAGAAGGTGAATTTTGTAGTCTTACTATGCTTCTCAGCACCTGTGAATGTGATTTCACCGGTGATCAAGCTTCCTAGAAAGGACAATGCCAAATCTCCAAAGAATTGAGCTACAATTCAAAGATTTTGGAAGGTGTTAATGGTGTGGAAAACCGTAAAAGCCTTCAACAAGTGCACATTAGAGTCAAACAGCAGACCTATGAATCTACCATGGTTAAGGTTTCATACAATCGAAGTTCAGTAACTGTGCATATACGCACCCACAAGCCACAATGGTGGTTGATCAGTACTATGATTGCAGAAGGTGAAACAATACTTGTAACCACGGCGGACAGTAGGTTGAGTTGTACTGATAGAGCAAATATCAATCAGTTGCCTATATAACTTTTTATAGTTTTTTATTTTCTACTTCTTAATTCAAAACTTCATTTGCTATGATGTACTATATACATATCCCAAATTCTTCTGAAAAAGGGCTCGAGTAGCTTCACTGTTAACTGAATCCAGCAAGTTAAATGGATTTGACTGCAGGCTTTATATGAGAAAACTTACATCGAAGGCAGAGGCAAAGGCTCATTTCCTCCTCGGCATTCTATCAAACAGGTCACGGACGGACGAAAGACGCTGTAGCTTAAGACCATCTGCAACTGCAAGCCCAAGCCATACTCTAATCTTGGATCTGTCCAGCCGTGAGCACCCATAGTTCAACATACATCGGCAGGCGGCAGCAGCGACGATCGAATCAAACATGGAGTGATCGGTCGCCAGTTCGCCACTTGACGGCCGGAATGCACAACAAATTGGGATGAATCAGGCGAGGTGGAAAACATCGGTAAATATTGCTCTTGGGCACATTTGGGCCTGCACGCTATAGACCAACCACTGGGCCTTTGTAAGTTTGTCAGGCCTTGTTTGTTAGCCCATTATAACAGCCCATTACTTGCGGATTTTAAATTAATTTTCTAGCCCATCTAACAGATAATGGGCCAAAATCGTAGAAAGGGGCCATTAGAGCGGCGAGGAATAAATCCACTTGAGGTCCCTCATTTTGTCATCGAGTTTGAAAAACGTCCCTAAACCACAAAACCATCCTTCAACTTCTAAAACCGGTGCAAACAAAGTCCCAGGCAGTATTTTAGGTGTTTTTCACTGACACGGCATCCTAGTCAACAAAATGACCTTAAAAAATAGCAGGCCCACCTGTCAGTGGATCCTTTTCAGTTTTCACCCCCTCCCTTCTCCCCCCCCTCTCTACCTTTACCGTCGAGAGATCACCGGAGGAACGACGGCTGAAGTGGACGGGCGGAGGGCGTGGGGCTCAGATGGGCTAGGAGAAGTCAGAGAGGGCACATCTAGAGCTTGCTGGCGACCCGTCCCCACCTCCCCTCGCCTTTCCTTGCCGGCGATGTGGAAAAGCGGCTGCAGCGCCGTCGATTAGAGTGGGAAAGGACCAAGTCATTGTTGCGTTACTGTTGTCGCCGCTGGAGGCGCCGGTGCTCGCCACCGAAGATGAGGACGACGTCGTGGTTGTCAAATCCACCGGCGACGCAAAGACAAGGGAGAGATGATGCGAGTCCCGGCAGTGGTCGCTGTCGTCCTCACCAATGTCCTCCTCTGCTACACCTCGACTCAACCGCTGCCATCATCCGCCCTTCGCCACTCCTGAATCCTGGCTTGCCGACCGCCACCGCCGCTTAATCTCGCCGGCCACGCTCCCGCCCCTTCTACTCCGCCCTCGCCGGCGGCGGAGGGAGAGACCGAGCAGCGAGAGAGGATTGGTTTGGGGATCTCGCCGCCGGAGATGGAGGGGAGAGAAAGGATTAGTTTGGGGATCTTGCCGCCGGAGATGGAGGGGAGAGAGAGGATTGATTTGGGGATCTCGCCACCGGGAAATGGAGGTTAGCTGTTCGTCGCGGTTGCAGTGACGAGGAGGCCCTCCCACCCGTTCTGCTCCACCCTCGCTGTGCGTCGCCACCCGCCAGCCAACCCCCTTCCTCACCGCTCCATCTCGACGCCAGCCTGCACAATGTCATCCCCGCGTGCCACCACGAGGTCGTTGTGGAGGGCAGGGGATTGAGTCCTCTCCCTCACCGGCAATGGCATCTCCGGCGAGCTCCTCGACGAAGGCGGAGAGAACGCATACTACCTCACCGGCAACAGCTCTAGATCTCATCACTGGGTCTCGTCGGCTGCTGGCGAGCTTGCCAGCCACCACCACCGCTCTTCGGCTTCCCGCGGTGCAAGGGACGGGGTAAGAGAGAGGAGAGGATATTGGAGTTTTTTTTCTATTTGACTGACATGTGGCCCCGTTTTTCCACGTCAGCAAAACCACTCCCTCCATACTGCCTAGGACCTAATATAACCTGGTTTTGCTTACAAGAGGGAGAATCACACCATGCATGAGCTCAAACAGCAACATCAATTGCATAGTAGTAAATCACAATAACACGGTGGTCTACTACAGATTATTGACATAAATACATGCATTCTGCAGCGTACTGCTTATATCTGTGACTTTATTTCTCTACTCCATAGAAAACACTGAATGTTTTGCGAACAAACATAGTGGCATATAAATAAATATTACAGATACAAAAGCGATCTGAGATGCAAGAATATCTCTATCATTCTGCAAGATGTTTTCCCATTAAACAACAACAATATAGAAGCTTAGTTCTTGTCTGCTCCTGATCAAACTGAAGCATTGCAGGCCCATCCTCCTGTCTTTTGACATCTGTCTCCCCTCTGACTCAACAGAGAGAGGAGAGTATCATTCCCTGCGGCAACAGGTAACAATTCTATCAAATAAAATGGGAGTTAATGCAAGCAGCAGGCAGCAATGCGAGAAGCAAACAGTGATCACCTTGGGTGCTAGATCTAAGTATGGCTCTCTGTTTCACCTCCATCTTCAATCTCACTCCGAACCTGTGTTTCTCTCGGTGCCATCTCCGCCTCATTTGCTACCTGAAGGCCATCCTCTGGCGGATCGATTTGGTTTAAACTTGTTGCACACTCGGCCACCTTGTCACCAGCCTGAATAGTATCAGTATCTACTAAGATGCCGTTGATGAAAAGGTCAATAGGGTTGCAGTGCTGGACAACCTCTTTCCTCACTGCCTCTACTGTCATCTTAACGTTGGGCCTGTTGATGTACCATGCATTGTAGCTAAGCTCTATCTCTGAAAGGTTTTTAAGGTTGGTGATACCTGAAGGAACACTCGTCTCGCTCGCCGGACATGCATGCAAATTCAGTCGAAGATATGTGAGGTTTGGCATTGAATCTTCTTCGAAAGTCAGCCATGGTACAGGGCAGACAAGGGAGAATCTCTTAAGCTTTTTGAATCCATCACTTTCAATCACTATTGCTTCTTCAGGATTAAACTCCATGCCGAGTACCGGCACTGCAATTTGACCAAGCCCGCGAGGATCTTGACATCTCCTGGCACTGGTTTACAGATCGTGATCTGCAAGTAACTAAGATACTTAAGCCCTCTGATCCATTGGGGAACACTGGCAAATTTTCCATCTGTTACCTTGAATTTCATAAGAAACTTTGGCGAATTAGATAGAGAACCCAAAAACTCCATGGAACAACCGAGTCCACAATGAATCGTCAAGGACTTAAGCTTCTCCAATCTTTGCATGGATGGTAGGGCTCCTTGGTAGGCTTTGTCACTGCAATGGTGAAAGGACCATATCATTGCGAGGGTCTCCAAGCTCTGCAAATCACCGAGGGATTGTACTGACATTGCAGAGAATCCACTTAAATCGATAGTTGCTAGAGTCTTCAGTTGGGTTAAACGAAAGATCACCTGATCTGGTATCTTTGTTACCACTGTTTCGTTGGGGTTAATCGTTCCGGATCTAACACCACCAACAAGAAAATGTCTCAACCGTTTTAGCCGCACAATTTGATCTGGTAATTGGCTTATCGGTGCGCCTCTTAGGTCCAGCGTACTAAGATACTGTAGATTGTACACTACAGACTGTATATCACTTATCTTGGTGTGGCTTATGTCCAGTCTCCCTAGAAAGAACAGTTCTTTGATTTTCTCTGGAAGATGTCTTATACGTGTGCCTCCTAGGTCCAGCCTCATCAATAACGCTATCTCACACACTTCTGACGGGAGCTCATTTATGTGGGTACCGCTAACGTCCAATGTGCCAAGCATGCGCAGCTCCTTGATCTGCGGTGGGAGCTTGCTGATCCCAGTGTTCCTGACGCTCAGATACCTGAGCATAAACATTTTGCATATTTGCAGGAGATCCTCATCCTTCAAATTTTTCCAACCTTGAAGATCCAATAGTACCAGATAGGCAAACCTGTCCAGATGGATTGTTCGACGTTCAACTTCACCAGATATGAGTAGTGAACGGGTATAAGACAAATCCATTTGTTGCAGCATTGTTGGGAGCTGAGGATCGGGATAATGGAGAGCAAGGCGCCGCGCTATCCTGGTTGGTGCAGAGGTGAGCGTTGAGCTGGTAAAAACATAACCCTTGTCTTCTGCTCTGGAGGCAAGAAACTTCAGCATGAAAGGATTGATCTGCCGTTGGCACAAGGTATCTACATCAAGATTGACGTCGTCATTATGTGCTGCAGGGGTGATTATGTTACTGTACACCAAGTCGAAGAAACAATTCCTTATATTTTCTATATCAGTCAACATAACATCCGACATAAGTAAACCAAACACATTAGTATTTATCAGCCCTTCCTCCATCCATTTAATGGCAAGATGATCCTTGTCAAACAGGTATCCCTGTGGAAACATGCTTAAGTAGACAGAGGATGGCCTCAACTCTCCATTGTAATCGGATAATAACTTTTCTCGGAACTGTTTAAGCAGCAGGCCTACTTGTTCCGCCCTAACAACTGCAGAGCTGTCGTGTTGTTGTTTCAACCATTCAGTCATACCAATTATGAACAATGGTATTCCTTTACATCTCGTCAATATTTCATCACATAATAGCTTCAAATTGTCCTCTAGGGAATCATCCATGGAACCAAAAGCTTTTATGTAAAGCAGCCTCTTTGAATCTTTGTCATTCAGAGGCTTCATCTTGTGCACGTCCGCACCATAATTAGAGAAACACCACCTGGCTATCTGTTCATTGTCAGTTGTGAACAATACTCAGCTACCGAAGTTATTGTTAGGAAATGCATCCTTGATTGTTTCCCAATCTGAGTTGTGGCAGATATCATCAATTAAAATCAAGTACCTGAGGGAGAACATGAACATCAGAGGAAAAAACTCAATTGAATCCAAGCTCTGTATTGTCGAATGAAATTTTTAGGGTGTGGTCCAAATTACGCCATTGATGTTAGTAGTCTTATAGAAGGATCTATATTATTTTCTCAAATGTTATTTTTATGCATGCATGGTTGCCTAATTACTGAAATAATCTCACCATTCATATTCAAAAACTCAGATTGACAATGAATAGTATTTGTTAGAGTTGTGACGAGTATGTATACGTAGTCGGTTACTAACTAGGATTTAGAGTTGAAGTAGGTTTTAGGATAGTAGTGGAGTCGGACTCTATCCTAGGCTCTCTCTTAAATAGGGAGGCACACCTATTGCAACCGCACGATGGCAGTAGCATAGGTAGGCGTAGGGAGCGACCATCGGCAGCATATCCGACCGGATGTGGTCATTGTTACCTGATAAGCTGTAATTATGCTTGATTATAGAGGAGTGCCTGTAATCAGTGTCCAAGGGAGTAGGATTGTCTGAACCTCATTAACAAATATCATATCTCGGTCTCGTCATCAAGATTGGATCTCCTATGGAGTTCTTTTTATGCCTCTACGGCCAGTCACCGATGTAGATTTCGGGCATAGTTTTCTAACAAGTGGTATTAGAGCCTGCGGGAGATCCAAGGTAGAGACGTGATGGAGGTGCCCCACACCACGCAACCTGCACTGTAATGTTTGGAGTTTGACATTGACGCAAGGTAGAGCATGGCGGCGATCAAAAACAATTGATAGGTGGTTTCGGACACTTCGAGCAGGCGACTCAAACCATTCAATGAGCTTTTTTTCAACGGGGAGTTTAAACATGAGACTCGGGGTTGATTGAAGCTAAAGACAATCGGTGTTCTCGGTCAGTTGATTTGAACACTACGGGCAGGGTGAGCCGTGCCTTTCGATGAGCTGCGTTTGATGAGGAGGTGGCTAGGCTAAACGTAGTGCTTGGGTCATTCGGTGGCTGCGAAGACGGTTGGGAGTTTGTCGGCTTTGGCTCACAGCGAAATTGGCGGTCGGTCAATCGGAGGTCAAGGGTAGGTTGCAGGCTTGAGGTGGAGCTACAACGGTAGCATAAGTCACGGGTGAATCCTCATGGCTATTTTTGGTGTTTTCGACAAGTTTGTGCAATAAAATTGTTTTGGCAGTGACGTATAAACGATGAATGGATGAACTATGACATAGTCCTATTCACCCAGCTTATTCTCAAGCTTGGGTCAACCGACCAAAGTTTGGTGAAATTGGGTTGACAGAAGTGGTGGGGGAGGTGCAGATGTTGTTGGATACATGGCCGGCCAAGATAAGGCTCGAAGGAGTAGTGATTGCACAGGACTCAAATCTGGAGGAGGCAACACTTGATGGGCATGGACACGGAGGCGGACTCCAGCTTGGTTACAATGTGTGGCCACCGTGTTTCTAGGTGAGTACGACTCGAAGGAGAAAGGAGAAAAGGAGAAAGACTCCAATTTTGTGGAAATCAGACTCGGATTTGTGAACAAACAAGACTCTTTCAATCCCATAAATTCAGCGAGGAGGTTCATGGGATTGCAATCAAACTCAATCGAGGCAATCATCAAAGCGAAGAAGATCGCACTTGGGCAGAGGTGATTTGCAGGCGATGAACACCATCGGCGACGACTTCTGTGTGGGTAGCTACGGCGGTGGTCGGGGGCTCGGTGCGGGCCTTCTCGTGGAGGAGGGGAGGAGATTCAGCGGATGGGCGGTGACCGGCAGAGGCAGCGTCGACTCCTGGGCTGGTGGCGATAGCTAATCTCCAACCCGAGAGAAGGAGCGCATGAAGGAGGCGAGTCTAGGCGCGTATGGCGACGAGTCCTGGTGGACGGTGGCATCGTGGGGAGGCCTAGGGTGGTGTCCACACCTGCGGCGGCTTCTTAGTAGGAGGAGAGAGTAGTGGTGGTGGCGTTTCTTCTTTGAATGGTGGAGCTATGCATAAAGATGAGGAGTGGTGCAAGGAAAGAAGCAGAAGGGGATCGGGATTTCTTTTTCGTCCTATTGACTAGGTCAACTTAGTGGGGTGAAAGGAAAAAAATCTCCTTGACCGCACGGTTGGTTTGACCGAGAGAAGGGGTTAAACTAACAGACTAGTATTTGATCAAAAAAATCGAGCTGGTTTTTCTAGAGGAGAGAAGAAAAAGGAGTTCGGTTCGGCTGGTGAATGTGCAAGTTTAGTCGGTGGGTCAGATAATCAGGACATATCAATTTAATCAAGGCGACAATTGATTGAGTTGATTATCATCGATGGAGGCGACAATGGCTTCCAAATTTGATGTGGTGAAGTTTGATGTCACTAGAAATTTTGTTCTCTGGCAGATTAGGGTGAAGGATTATTGACTCAACATGGTGTATCCAAGAGTTTGGGAGAGAATAGATTGGAAGGTATGAAGGATGATGAGTGGGATGACATCAAGTCACAGGCGGCAGCGGTCATACGATTGTGTCTCGCGGATTCGATCATTTACCATGTCATGGATGAGTAATCACCAAAGAAAATTTGGGAGAAGTTGACAACCCAATATATGTCCAAGTCGGTGACTAATAAGTTGTATATGAAACAATAGTTGTATAGTTTGCAGATGTACGAAGAGTCGATTCTCAGGAAGCACGTGGACGTCTTCAATCAGTTGTGCATGGAACTAAGCAAGTTGGATGTGAAACTAGAGGATGAAGACAAAGGCATTATTCTTTTGAGTTCTTTACCGTAGTGTTATGAGCATGTTGTGACTACCCTGACATACAACAAGGAAACCATCAAGACTAAGGACAACAAGTTAACGGAGTCTTCTCATGGTGACGTTGTAGGTTTGCTAGTCAAGGCAAGGTAGGATAAGGAGGGGTGAAGAAGAAGAAGAAGAAGAAGAAGGTGCTACGTTGCTTTGAGTGCCATGATGTTGGACATATGAGGCGGGATTGTCCGTTGCCGAAGAAGAGGAAGAGTGCAAGTGCAAGTTTAGTGGCTCATGGGTATGACTCAGATAGCAGCAGTCATGAGCTACTCGGGGTGTCTAATGAGAAGTCTGGGGAAGTGTGGATATTGGATTCGACTAGTTCCTATCACGTGACATCGGAAAAGAAGTGGTTCTCTTCATATGTATATGACGAGTTTGGAGTTGTTCATTTGGGAGATGATGCGAGTTATCGTGTTGTTGGAGTGGGCGATGTCAAGTTCAATATGTATGATGGAAACGATGTGCTATTTGGAGGTGTGAGACACGTGTCGGGGCTAATGAGAAGTTTGATTTTGTTTGGTATCCTACATGATCAAGGATGGTTATATTAGTTGGATTCTAATAGGAAGACCATGAAAATCATGAAGGATGCAAGGATTGCTCTTTGCATGTGGAGTCATGGACGGGTTTGCTGGTATTGCGGTGCATGATCCTGAAGATGGTGAGCCAGGTGGAGGTTCGTCGGGCAGCTAGACGTGAGCGGCAAAGGAACCATCTCAAGTCTAAGTACACAGAGGTTCGCGCATGGACAAGATCCAGATTGGTGTGGCATATTCGCTAATGTGGAGTTTGTTAGAGTTGTGTCGAGTATGTGTACGTAGTAGGTTACTAATTAGGACTTGGAGTTGTACTAGATTTTAGGATAGTAGCATAGGTACGCGTAGGGAGCGACCATCGGCGGCATAGCCGATCGACCGTGGTCGTTGTTAACTGATAAGCTATAATTATGTTGGATCAGGTAAGTACACCCGTAATTAGTGCCCCGGGGAGTAGCTTGTCCGAACCTCATTAACAAATATCGTGTCTCGGTGTCGTCGTCAAGATTGGATCTCCTATGGCGTTCTTTCTGTGCTTTCGCAGTCAGCCGTCGATGTAGATTTCGGGGCTGGTTTCCTAACAGTATTTGTATGTTTATTGCTAGTGCAATTAGTACAATGTGAGTGAAGTCAAGGGTCTTAGGTTGTACACATGTGCATGTTCCCTTAGCTAGCAAACTAGTGTACGTGGTCCAGTGTCATTACTCCATGCCCTATGCCCCAGAACAGAATGGTGTACGTGGAGTGGCAAAACTAGACAACTATGTCCAAGTACAAACAATACTCAACAGCTACCAAAGTTTTTGAGGGAGGAAGTCATGACCGCTATCTTCCTTCCCAACTCCGTGCCAATAGGCCAAGAGCCGCACCAGCAAGATGCCATATAAAACATGGTATGATAAGAAGCTTCCTACACACCTTTGGGTGCTTGGTGTTTGTGAAAAAGTTGGACAACATCCACAAGCTCGACGTTCATAGCACACCCACCGTTTTTTGGCTGCGGTTAAGGGATGAAGGCATATCGTGTCCTTAATCCAAGGACACAGCGTGTGCATCTCGCCTATGATCTCATATTCAATGAGAGCCGCTGGTGGGACTGGATGGCGACAAGTGGCACTACCGCACCATTAATGATCTAATTGGGGAAGATGCTCGAGTGCCAGAACTTGTACACCAGAAGCTTTTGAGGAGACATAGGTGCTCCTCACATGACCTAGCGTGACATGCTCGTTTGCTGAAGCAGAACACAATAATAATGGATGGTGCACCATGGTGCGACAGGAGATGAATGTGGCGAATCGCAACGAGACATAGGAGCTCGTTGATTTACCGCAAGCCATTGAACAATTGGAGGCTAGCAAAACTGATCAAACTCAAAGTGCACCTCATTGCCAAATGATTTGTCCAGGAAGTTAGGATTGATTTCGATGAAGCATTCATGCCTGTCGCATTCATGGAATTGATCTAGCTCCTCCTTACACTTTTTGCCAGGAGGTGTGGCATGTCCATCACATGGACATAAAATATGCCTTGCTTAATAGAGAATAGGGAGAGGAAGTATACATAGCAACCTTTGGGTTTCATCGTTGCCAAAGAAGGCTAGGTGTTGTACCTACACAAAGCCCTCTATGGGATGTGGCAGGCACCACCAAGAGCTTGGAACACAAAGCTCGACCACACCCTAAAGGCGCTTGGTTTCGATCAAGCACCATACACCATGTACCAGCGCAACAATGGTAGCTCTACTATATATGCTTATCAACATCTATGTGGATGACTTGGTTATCATCATTGACGGAAGCGATTGGACAATTCAAGGATGCCATGAAGGAGAAGCTCTCCCTTTATCTTGGAATTGTAGTGAAACGGGGAAGACATGGCATCACACTGCGCCAGGGATGCAATGCTCAACGCGTCATGGAGTCATCTAACCTCAATGATTGAAATCCTAGCTTGCGCCACTCCAATGGAGGAGAGGCTCGAGTTGAGCCATGACAACACACCAACTCCAATCGACGCAACAGAATATCGCCATTTGGTTGATGGCCTCTGCTATCTCATCCACACATGGCTAGACCTGTCATTTGTTGCCGGATTCATGAGTCACTTCATGGAGCGGATAACTAAAGAGCACATGCTAGCCATGCATGAAGCGCATTCTGCTCTATGTCGCTGGCACGTTAGAGTATGGTCTTCATTAGAAGAAGAAAGAGGAGCAACCATTGATTGGTTACAACGACAGCAACCTCGACGATGACATCCATACAAGGAAAGTGAGTGCATGAATTGGCAATCTATCACGCAAAGAGTGGTGGCTCTAATCTTCCTATGAAGCAGATTATGTTGTAGCCACTATGCGCCACACAAGGAGTCTAGCTGGTTTAGCTACTCGATGAATTCCTTGGGAAGCAACCCGAAGTATAACGTAGTATGGTGCAATGGAAGCAACCTGAAGTATAGGGTAGTATAATGTACCGTAAAGGAACTCATAAGCTTTTGCTTGCCTTGTTCTCTTAGCCAGCAAGCTAGTAGGTCTTGCACCTTCCCTTGGCAAGAAATCTAGAGGGTTTCCTTAGGTAGTAAGCTGTCTGCTATGTATTCTATATGTGTGTGTTGAAATACAAGGACAAATCTAATCTTTTTCAGCAAAACATGAACCAAAGTCAGCCTAACCTAAAGTGTAGTGTCAAGTGATCCTACCAACAATACACATCACTAGTTTTAATTTTACACTCTGTTGTCAATTCTTCTTTTTTTTGCGAAGATGCAAAAGCATTGCATGCCATTTCATTAAGTAGAGAGAATAAGTAGCATTACAATGTGCCTAGAACAACGGTTAGGCGCGCACGCGCGCATGCACACACACACAGAGCAACACGATGGTGTAACCGGAGGAAAACAAGAGCTCCAACCAGGAACAGCAAGGGAGAAAAAAACTAGTAAAAAGAAAGCTTCTTAGTATTACTCTCTCAGGATTACCCCAATCAAACCAATACTCGTGTGCGCCCACCGCCGGCCTTCTTCCAGGAGATGAAGAACCACAGTGTCAACAGAAGATATAAAGTGGTTAAAGATCCGCGTGTTCTGTTATTTCTAGAGGTGCCAGACAATTAAGCAGTAGGATGGAATCAAAGCTTCAAGGTTGGCGAGCCGGGAGGAGAGCACGGGCGAAAGGACACCAGTCCAGCAGGCTGATGCCATGAGATGGCATCAGATGTGGCCAACCATGCAAGGAGGGATATATATAGAGAGAGAGAGGGAGGGAGGGAGGGAGAGAGAGAGAGACTTGAACCATACCTGCCTAGCAAGGACGACATACTCCAGTAGGATATGATTTGCCGTCTCAACTCTCAAGTTCTTGTGCGCAGAATGAACACCCAAAATTGTTATCGATGCCATGTTGAGAGAGAAGGTCAGCAGTCTAGCACCGACACTGCAAGGCTAGCCAGAGGAAAACTTTGCACTTCATGCCTTGAGCATGCCATAAGAATTCAGCATTCAGCACATGTGAGGCGGTGATGGCCGATGAAGAAGGCCTAGTACGCAGGTGTGCCGAGTACTTCGAGTTTGCGGTCTAGTGCCATAACAGCGATCGCGAACCCTAGGTGTGAGGACGAACGTCTGAAGCATATTCCAAATGCGGAGGAACTAGGATATCATCGGTACCGTTAGCGCACCATAGATGTCGAGAACCCAGGAGTTCGAGGCCATCCCAGCTATGACTGTGCGAGAGTATCTAGTGCGGGTTAGCACGACCAGAACCAAGTCTGGAGCAAGGAGGGCAATAGACTTCCCGTCCAACCATCGATCTGTCCAAAACCTTGCATCAGAGTTGTCCCGATGGCAAAATGCGTTGAGGCATTGAACATTTCGATCACTTCTTGTTCAAAGGAGCATTTAAAATCCCTCAATATGGTTCTTGGGGGCACACTGACCATAGTCAACGCAGCCTTAAGGTGAAACCCATAAGACAAAGGTCAGTATTGCCCACATCAACAAGTTCCTTGGGCCGACAGACACCTTGCCAGGAGGCAAGACAATTGCCGCCATGGACAGCCTCAGATCCTTCAAAAGGAAAGCGTCAATGACCTTAATCTCCCAAGCCAGCAGCCCCAACGCAATGAAAACATGAACGGAATAGAAGAGTGGGCCGACTGCACGACCAGCCATGGTGGTTAGACGCCCCATCCAGGGAGGGAGGCGGTTATAGACCTTATCCACCAGAGGTTGGAGATTTGCTTTAGGAATCTTCCAAACCAAGAGGGGAACACCTAGATAAGTGCAACTGAAATCTGAGATAGCGCACGGGAAAAAACGATGAATTTGCTCCTGATCCTTATCCGTGCACCTGATCAGGGTGATTGCACATTTTTCGAAGTTAGTATGTAGGCATGTCGCTGCACCAAAGGCGGAAAAGAATGCCCTGGATGAACTCCAAGCCCTGACGGAGTGGGGAGAGGAAAACCACTAGGTCATCATTTAAAGGGAAGTGCAATGTTGGATGGCACGAACGACGAGTGGGTGAAAACAGACAAGGTTATCGGCTGAATTTGCAAATCAAGGTGTTCAACACGTCTGTCAATTCCCACTGGAAAATTTTGAATATAACTTTTCTCAAAAGATCGATATGCTAATTAGTACTCATAGAATGAATCAATTAGATTAATTTTATTCCCGTATTGTATATGAGTAGAGAAAGACTATGGAGCAGGGCCCGTTTCGGCGGATCCCCTGACTGAGCCCGTGCTGCGCTCCCGCGCCCCCGGCAACGCGCCCTTCCGCCTCCGCGCGTCGCTCCGCCACTGCCGCTTACCTTCACCTCCTTCTGCCGCCGTTGTTGTCGCCACCACCGCAGCTCTACCCCCGCGAGTAGATCGGGAAGAGGCGAGGACGGCAAGCGGGGAGAAGACAATGAGCCGGCGACACGTCCCCTCCGCCTGTGACTCACCAGTGACGCCTCCCCTCCCATCCGCCTGCTCCCTGCCAGTGACGCTTCCCCTCCTATCCAGATCCCATGACGGGTGGCCAAATCTGAAGTGGCCGGATCCGGCTGTTGGCTACAGCGACGGCGGCGCAGCGAACTCGACAACGGCGGCTGGACGCGAACGCCAGAGAGGTAGGAGAAGCACTTTTGTTGTTTTTATGGTACCAATCCAGTACCTAGGGTACAAGAATCCGGTACCCAGGGTACCAGAACTGGTACCTAGGGGTACCAGATCTGGAACTAGTACCCAGGGTACCGGATTCTGGTACTCAAGGTACCACAAATCCGATACCCCAACAACCTTGCGGACGTCAGTTGTGTAGTCCTATATGAGTATAATTCTGTTGACACCCAAATTTGGCACTAATGGAGAATATAGACAATTTGATGCCAATTTGGAAAGAGCCTAGGGTTTCCCCGTCAAGGCCGGTCAGACCGCACACTAGCCGGTCAGACCGGACACGTGCCGAGAAGGCAGCGGCCGAAACGGACATGGCCGGTCCGACCGTGAAACATATGGCGGTCTGACCGGTGGGCCGGTCTGACCGGGCCTATATGGCCGGTCCGACCATCGGGCCCGAGCCCGAGTCTAATTTAAGGCATATCTCTATTTCCTTACGTGGGAAGTATGGTTTTGGAGTCCTAATTGATTTCTAAGCCTAATAGGACGTGGGAAAGACTCCTTAGATTGCAAGACCACCCCTCCTTATATATATTGGGAGGCCAAGGCCGGTTCGCTCTCTCTAACCTCTACAACATATCACAAATTAAATCGTTCTTTTACCTTTACTTTAGCCATGTTTTCTCTACCTTTTATCTAGACTAGCTTTAGCCATAGATCTTTGTCGGTTTGCGCCGTAAACCGTCCGCCTTCACTGCGAGAGTGCGAAATCCTTTGTAGGTTTGTCCCGTAAACCTTCCGATTCGCCCACGAGACGGGTGTTTACCTATACTTTGATCTAAATCGGCCTAGAGGCTGGTTTTGATCCCTAATCTATCTAAATCGGCCTAGAGGCTGATTTGGTTATCTCTAAACCCACTTTTTTTGTTGAGGTGGTTGGCGACTCCAAGTTATAAACACCGCAAATCTTTAGGTGAGTCGCGTGTTGGCTGGAAAAGACGTCAACAAATTCATTATATGATTAGCTTTTATTTTCTATATATTTGACATTTTTGTGATTTGATATTTGAAAGTGATGCCACATATTGATATATCACAACTCTTACTGTTATGGAGATAGGGCACAGTACCTTAAAAGAGCACAATGTTGGATACTCAAAACAATATGGAGAAAACTCAGAAAAGGATCAAACGACAGGTGAGTTAACCAGTATGTGATGTTTACCTCCTTTCCTTGAGGCGTTCCGATACGCGGCGAGCCAATTCTGCATCGTCATATGTCGACGGTGCCTCCAGGTCTATGATCTGAGACAGCATGGTTTTGAGAAGAAAATAGCTACCACTAGGCTGAGGCCACTTGGACTGGTGGTAGAATTTGGCCACAACGCAGCACTGGAAACAATATTGTTCAGCTTGGGATTGGAGTCGACGGTGGAGCTCCATGGCAAGAGTAGTCTTGCCCACGCCGGTGGGTCCAGTGATGGCCATGACTCTGAGGCTCTTGTCGTCGGCGGCCATGATCCATCTGAGCAGCTCCTCTACCTGGCCGTCGATGCCAACAAGCTGATCATGGAGGCCACCGGCCTCCTCGACAACCTGATCGGGCGGTGATGACGGTATACTGGATCTTGGATACTCAAGTTGTGCTTCTTTGGCGACCTCACGGTAAAGTTTATAGGCCATCCACAGAATTGAATCATCCAAAGGCCTTGGGCAAAAGCATCGCATGGCCTTTTTCAGCAGCAGCAGCACACAAGGTGCCGCTTCTCCTCCGTGCCAATGACGACTATACAGAGATTTCATGAACGCCTCGACTTCTCCCCCCAATCGAGACTTGAGCCAACTCATCCGGCGAGAGAGAGCAAAAGAATCTCTGGATGGCTGCCGCTGCAGCGGAATCTTCAGGGATGCGACAATGGTGCTCACTTCCATCTCCATGAACGCCAAACCGTGCCTTGTAATAAGGCCTTCGTCGGTGGTGGCGCGTCCATGATCATCCTTGAGTAATTTTGAGATCATCTCTAGGAGGGGCTCCCACACTTTGAGCAACTCCTCCTGCTTCTCTATCATGGGAGTTTGCGCCGCCATCTCCACATTCCCCATTGCTTGATTTGACCCGGTATGATCCTCACCCGCACGCCTGCTAGACTGCACGGTAAGGACTTGATCGAGAGACGAAAAAAATTTGTATTGGAGGTGGTGAATGCAAGCTTAGGTCTCCTTCACAGCCGTTGTTATCTTATCTGTACTTCCCAGCCTGCAAAACAGCATACCGACAGTACACTCTGCATCCATCTCTTAATTCTTTATTTTTAGTTTTCTAGCTTCTCTTTATTTTACATTTTCATCACGGTTTGAAAATTTTGCCCTCTTTCGTTGATTCCTCCAGTGCTTTTAC
>CM002478.1:16432583-16459760 GCA_000325765.3 Leersia perrieri | reverse complement strand
GGGGAGAGATCAGGAGGGAGGGATTGAGGACGCGTGATGGGAGGGGAGGGGAGGGGAGAGAAGGGGGAGGGAGAGGGCACGCGTGGTGATAAGAACGGAAGCGTGGTTATTCCGGGCGGGGTACCCGTCCCCCGCCTGTAAATTATGTAAATATTGCAGGCGGACCACTAAATGGCCTACCCGCAATTACATTTTGAATCGCCCGGGATGATCAATTCTGGCCTAGTGCTTCAAGTCGGAGACAACTGCATATTCGGTGAATCGGCGCTATAAATCCACGAGACACAGAAGCGGAGAGGCATACACAGCTCAGCAGTCATACAACAGCAGCCCACGAAGAAGCAGCAGAGCGCGGTTGCTGATCCGAGTGAGAATCCATCAATCAATTCCATGGCGGCTTATTCTGCGGCGACGACGAAGAAGGTGCGGATGCCTCAGGAGTACGTGAGCGCGATCGTGACGATGAAGACGGATTACTGTATTATCTTGACTAATTAGTTATGCCTACTTCTATCTTCTAGTTTCTTATGTAATTTATCCGTATCAGATAGTTCGTACTATAAGTTTTTTTAGTCAACCGGATTTGTTAAGTGACAGCAAATCAAATGTCAAAGAGGAGACAATACTTTCAGGCCGAAAAAAAAAACGGCAGGTGAGTCGCAAACGTGCCAAGAGACGAACCTGGCTCACTATCAACTTTCACGTGACAGTTTAAATTACAAAGAAGTTAAAGTTATTACTTATTAGAAAAGTTGCCACATGCAGAAAGCCAGGGATAAGCTAGCTACAGTACAAACAGACGCCATTGCTCCTCCTTGCATAAGCGGCTCACCTGTCTCGGAGTATCTTTCTCGTCACAGTGGACCTATTTATGAATTTTTTTTTTACAAATAGGTTCTCCTACCGATCTGTTTATAAAAGAATTGGCACTAAGAACCTATTGTAAATATATTTTTCACCAATAGGTCTACGGCGCCAATGACATTGGAGCCGAACAACTTAACATTTATGATTTTCACGACTATGGTGGCATGATGGATGACACCAATGTAATTGGCATCATGCCATAGAACTACGGCGCCAACAACATTAGTACCGTGAAAAGGTCTACTTCCGGAATAAGTTTTTTGAGGGGTTGTTCATAAAATAAGTTTTCAAAAAAGACCAACATGTAAAAAAGGAGAAAATAGCAAAAACCACCCCAGTTATCACTGTGGTTTTGAAATTACCGTCATAACTCAATTTGTTGCAAATACCGACCCACCCAAACCACTTAATGCATGTCAGTAGCCGAGTTATGCCTTTTATGTCAGCATGTACTGGCAGGAGGCTACATCATCAATCCATGCTATCACCCGTAGTAGATCATCGCTACCAATCGCCATTAAAATATGCTATTCCATTATTGTAAATTATCGACCCGCTTCAAACTATATAGAGGACCAGCTCAAAAGCGATGCACCTCAAACAAAATATGGATTATTAATGTGGCCTAATACAGTTACACGTTAGCAGAAATAGACCGAATCCTCTATTTATATGCATTAAGAGATTTGGGTAGGTGGGTATTTGCAACAAGTTATGTTATAGGGAAAATTTCAAAACCATAGTGATAACTAGGGTGGTATTTACAATTTTCCTAAAAAATCATCATTATCTCGTAACGGGGCCTAAGTTAGGGTATGTTTGGTTTGGGGACCTCGTAGAATAGGTTGGATCTATTCCGGTTTTTAGGGATGAAGCGGTTTCGATTATGCATTTGGTTTAATGGAATGGAATGAACCTATTTTTTGTTTGGCAGGAGGGACGGGTTTGGAACGGAATATATACCGTCAAAACGTCATTAGTCGTCATCCCTATCCTCAGCCCGCCGATTCCTCCTCCCCGCCTCCTCCCTTCTCTCCGGTGGGCGCGGAGCTCGTCGTGCCGGCGGCGGCGGCGCCTGATTTTGATGGGCTTAATGGGCCGTTCTTAGTGGGCAGGATGGATACATCATCCATTGACGGGCCTTAATTTAACAGGCAGGATGAATACATGATTTAGTAACAGCCTGTTAACGCTTTGATGGGCTTAATGGGCCGTTCTTTCGCCCCGTCCCGACAACAGAGCCGGAGTCGAAACTCGATCGCAAGCCAACCCCGACCCTGCTTCCGAGTCCGACACTTAACTAGACACACAACTGCAGATGCGGCGCTATAAATCCACGAGATCCAGAAGCGAAGAGGCATACACGGAGGAAGAACAGGAAGAAGCAGAAGCAGCAGCGCGCGGTTGCTGATCCGATCCATCGATCAAATACCAAATTCCATGGCGGCTTCTTCTGCGGCTACGACGAAGAACAGTACAGACCGGAGTCCAAGTAGTACACCAACAACCCAAGTAGTCCCTAGTCCGAGTCGTATCCCTCCATCTACGGTTTGCCTATTAAAGATCGAGCCGCCGCCCCGCTGCTGCCTCCCACAGCGACAACAATCCCCCAAACGAGAGAAACACAGCGACACACACAATCCCCCCAATCGAGAGAGACGGTGATTCCAGAAGCTGCTACTGATGGAGGGTACGAAGACAGAGGCGGTGGCTGTTGGAGACGGCGATCGGAAGCCTTCTGCTGCTAAGGTGCGGATGCCTCAGGCATACGTGAGCGCGATCCTGACGACGAAGACGGATCCACCGCCGAGCGCCCAGGAACTGGAGCGCCTCTCGCCTCAGGAGCGCGTGGATGCAATCTACCAAAAGGAGTTGTTCGACGAGTTCTTGGCGTTCCAGGCCGAGGTCCGCAGCAGCGTATTGGAGAAGGGGTATTATCTGGTCGACGAGAGTTATCTGGAGGAGGCGGCCGCGGACAAGGCTCGGATGGATGAGGAGTTGGCAAAGATTGACTACAGCCGTATCATCTTCGGGGAGTGGGACTATGAAGACAAGAATTCCGTCAAAATCTTGTGAGAGATAGGAGGCTATCTGGCCGATCTCGCAACAAATATGATTAAGCTATATGCCTCTATGTGGCCTATCTTCCAGACCTTATGTATCTATTTATCTATTATCAGTCAGTATCTTCTCTGTTTAGTCGGTGAAATTTGTTAGTTAATGCTTACCTATGTACTCGACCCGATCCTTTCCTATGTGGTACTCTACTTGGACTTATATATTATATGCTATGATTGTGTTATGTAACTCTGTTATTGTTAAATTGCCATGGGTATTATTAGGCTTTGATGTTGGTTCTAATGACGGTCTGGAGCTGTCTACTTCTGAAAATATTGTGTGAAGACGAGGAGAATCTGATCTTACCGATGGTGGGGATGGCGTGCGGCTCCGGCGCCATCTCGGCCGCCCGGAGAGGTAGCGGGCCACGGGTGGCGGCGGGGATGGCGGGGATCAGCACACACGGCGGTGGTTTCATGGTGAGCTTGTATCTTTGAGTTTGCGTGGTTCATAGGGTGGTAGGTTAGCTGGTGAGCTGTTGCAAATGATTTATCCAGTTGAGTTCATCGATCACTTGATTTTTGTGAGTGTTTTATTCAATACTGGTGACTCGATCGCTGGTTTCAATCACTGTGATATACTTCCTCGTTCCCTAAATATTTGACACTGTTAACTTTTGATCACTTTTACAGTACACAATACTGTTAGTATATATTAGCAGTATATAAAAGGGTAAAAAGGAAATTTTATATGGGTAGAAAAGGATATTTTAGGAAATTCGTAATCGGATACATTTCGTGTGGGTATTTAGTCGGGCCTGCAATCCCTCTCTCGTCGCTTTCAAACTAATCGTTCGGTAATCATCGAAAGAACATATTTATCCTTCTAAAATTTGCAGTATAAGTGGGTACACGGATTAATCTACACCGTTAGATGAAATATACTGCTAGTATATACTAGCAGTATTGGGTACCGTAAAAAAACAGTTTTTTATACACTTTTGACCGTTTATCTTATTCAAAAAATTACATAATTATTAAAATTTTTATATCATTTGATTCATCGTTGAATATACTTTTATGCACATATATAACTTTACATATTTCACAAAAAATTTTTAATAAGATGAACTGTCAAACGTGTATCAAAAAGTCAATGTTATCAAATATTTAGAGAAGAAGAGAGTATAAAACTATATATTATATCAACCTTGGTGTTTGATAAGGGTTTCGCCAGTGGGAGAATATATGTTCGGTCTTCCTGTGTTCCGCTGCAGTGATCAATTTTGCAAACTCAATCACGAGTTTAAGAGATAAAATTAATACGGAAAAATTCAAATACTCCCCTACAATTACTAGTATTTCTACTTTCCCCTTCTACAACTTACTTTCATACAACTTACTTTCATATAAAAGACCCACTGCAAATTTAATTTCTACCCATCTATAATAAATTTTCAATAATTTATCACCATGAGCTTAACTCCTTATGCCATATGGGCTTCTACATGGTGAAAGTGACCCGTCTTCGACAATGATGCATTTTTACTTGTCAACCATGCATTGCTTTGGGCTATAGATGTTCTAGTTATTAGTTTATGTTTTTACGTCCACATTTGCTGCTTCTGTCATCAGGAACCTACCTATGTCAAGATAACATATTGCAACCTTAATTCTTAATGTTGGACACCCATGCGGCACAAGAAGATAAGAGCCAATGGTGATAAATTGCTGAAAATAAGCTCTACATAAAAAATTAAAAAAAAATTGAACTTGCAGGGAGCATTTTGTCTTGGGCACAAAATAAATAGTCCATCCACAGAGAAAACTACTTCACACACACAAATAAAAAAAACACGGAGAAAACTAGTTAGGGCACGGGCAAGACTCGGCGGAAATCTCTCCATCGTCCACTCGTCGTCCCTCCGTCCGATTCTTCGTTTTGCCGATCACCGCCGCCATCAGCCAGCGTCCCTCTCCTCATTCTTTCTACTGTCTCCGATCGACTCGGACTCGCGCTCATCCAGAATCAGAAGTTGAGAACTCGATCGGTTTAATTTTCTTCCTGTCCACGTCTCCACGATCAACTCGGACTCCCCATCGGAATCAGAATTCGACTCCAACAAGCTAACGTACATAGGGCTCGACCAGAAGTGTACCTGCAATTGCAAACAATACCCCGAGTAACCAATCGATCAAAAATGGACACCTCGGCAACAACGGCAGCTGCGGCGGCGGCGATAACTTCCGACGACAAGGAAGCGAAGACAACGACGACAGCCACGGCGGTCGCCGTTGCCGGAGAAGAAGAGAAGTCGAAACGATTTATTGATTTCATTTTCTTAGTTCTGCTAAAATTCTCATAGTGATTTATTGTGTTCTATTAATGATCGGTTTACAAATACAAATCATGCATCATGTATGTGTGTAAAAGATCTAGTAGAAACTTGACCTAGGATAGGCACAAAAAAAACCACGACCAAGAGACCGAACTAACCAAGACCGAGAAATTCGGTCTTGGGCTTGGTCTGTAGTCTCGGTTACCATATTGGATTGAACAGGACCGAAACCCTAACTCCTGCACCCACCCCACCAGTCACTACGAATCCCCCACAACCCCTCGAGACTGTCAGCGTCGCAATTGCTCCGCTCCTTCTAGCGTAACTCCCATGCCGGCACAGGGTCGTATAGTGGCAGGTGCAAGGTGTGCATATGTGTTCAGGGATCCAAAAAAATTAGGGCCTCCAAATCTATGATTAGTACTATAATCATTCATACTTAATTAGCAAAACAACACAATATGACTCGGAACTAGTTCTTTTTCTTCTCTTCTAAGTCCAAAATTCATGCTATAAACATGGAGGACTTGATTTGTCTAATTAATCAATCTCATCATCCCTTTAGAAATAGGAATGTGAGTAAATCCTGGTTATGAGAGCAGAAGAAAATAATAATTATAATTAATTGAAAGTATAATTTGGTCAGTACTGTATTTATATTTTTAAATGTTAGGGCCCATTATAAGTTTTGCACCAGGGCCTACAATTCTTGGGTACTGCCCTAGCTGGCACCGCTCCTCCACAACTCCATCTTCGTTGGACGCCGGCAACACTACCTCCGTCTCCACATCTAGGCCTGCCCTCTGTTGATCTGCCTCCATGCTCCAAGCGTTGCCCGACGCCCGCGCCCGCATCTGCTTGTCGGCCTCCAGCTGTTGCCTCTGGCCGTCGCCTAGAACCACCTCTGCCTGTAGTCGACACCCGGCATCACCTCCGCCTCCAACCATCGGCCAACATCGCCTCTACTTCCCTACCTCTAGGCTCCAGCAACCTCCCCTCTCTGCCGCCAGCCACTACCCGGCGACCGGCGCCCGCCTGCCCCATGGTACTTGACAAATTAGGTCAGGACCGAGACCAAATTTGTTGATCTTCAGTTTTTGCTAAGACCAATCGGGGCCAAGTTTGTGAAGACCGATTTTTTCTCCAGTTTAAAGACCAAAAACGAATTTTTTTGATAGACCAAATGCCCACCCCTACCTAGGAGGCTGGGATATTGTTTATGCGTGAATTGTGTCATTTGGCCATGTGAAACGGTGATGGAGAATGTGTTTGGATAGATGATTCCTTCGGACTGTGGTTTGGTCTCTAACTATATTACCAGTTTACCACCTGCTGTGAGAGTGGAAGTGTATTTAAAAAAAAAAGAAACCACTACCAGCTATTCTACAAGCAAAGCTGACGAAAGCAATTAATTTCGTATTTATACTTCGGTTAGCTAATCTGACAGGAAAAAGTTGTCTAGGATGGTTTGATCCGACTGAAAACAAAAAAAAAATGTCTGAGCCCAGGTTCGAACTGGGGACCTCTAGTGTGTGAGACTAGCGTGATAACCGACTACACCACCCAGACAAACTGCTAATTGTTTCCAAACAAATCCTATTTTAACACTAACCTAAGTGCACTAGTATAGTTACCTTTGCAGCTAATAGTTTATTCCCATCCCGCCGCCACCCTCGCCGGAGAAACCAAAATCCCCCACCACCCGCCGCCGCCTTCGCCGCCGGCAATGGAGAAGAAGAAGAAACCCAACCGCAAACACCGCCGCAAAACTCATCAATCCCCCTCTCGAGAACCCAACCCCTCCTCCTCCGATTCCGATTCCGATTCCTCGCCGCCGTCCTCCCCGACCTCCATCCGCCGCCTCCTCGAGCCCTACTCCAAGCCCCGCCTCCTCTCCCTCCTCGCCTCCGCCGCCGACGCGAACCCTAATCTCCTCCTCCCACGCATCCGCGCCGCCGCCGACGCGTCCCCCTCCCACCGCCGCCTCTTCGTCCACGGCCTTCCCCCCAACGCCGACGATGCCTCCCTCGCCGCCGCCTTCTCCCGATTCGGCCCCCTCGCCGAGCACCACGTCGTCTCCCGCCGCGCCACGGGGGAATGCAAGGGGTACGGGTTCGTCACCTTCCGCTCCTCCCGCGCCGCCGCCCGCCGCGCGCTCCGCGAGGTGAGTGTTCGCCGCGTCGTCGTCGCCGGCCGCGCCGTGTCCGCGCAGTTCGCCTCCGCTGGTGTTGGCGCGGAGAAGAAGGCGGCGGCGGCGGGGGAGGTGGGGAGGAGGGTGTACGTGACGAACGTGGCGCCGGACGCGAGCGCGGAGAGGCTGCGGGCGTTCTTCGCGGGGTTCGGGGAGATCGAGGGCGGGCCGTACGGGTTCGACGGCGGCGGCGGCGAGACGGCGTCGCGAGGGTACGCGCTGTTCGTGTACCGTTCGGCGGCGGGCGCCATGAGGGCGATCGAGGAGCCGTACCGCGTCTTCGAGGGCCGCACGCTTCGTTGCCAGCTCGCCGCAGTTGACCCCGCCCGGAAGAGCAAGCCATGCGTGGCGGCACCTGCGCCGACGGCCCTGGCTTCTGTGGCGCTTCCAACGGTAGCGGCGACGCCGGTGCTCCAGCCAGTTATTGACGCCGTGGTGGCGTCCGGAGTCGGGGACCTTGCAATGTATGCGAAGAACCCAGCACAGGCTGCGGCGTTGTTGGGGAAGAACCCGATTCTTGCAGCTGCTGTGCTGAATTCGGCGTTGGCATCAACTAAGGCTGCAGGGACGTTGAGTCCAGCAGCTGTATCTTCCATCAATCCGGCGATGGTTGTTGCTCGTAGTCCGGTGGCTGCTCCTGCAATTAAGCCATCCCTTGTGGCTCCTCGGAGTCAAAGTCCAGCAGTTGCTGTAGAAGCTGTGGTGCCATCTCAGGTGAAGATTGATGCTGGAATAAGTTCAGCAGTTGCAGCAACAGCAGTGGTGATATCTCCAGCGAAGAATGGTGCTGGAATAAGCAGTGGTGCAGGACTGCTTGGGCCATACAAGCCACCATCTTCGCTACTGCTGGCTTCCTCCATTGGAGGAAAGGAGCGAAGCTGAGAACCTTGCATCTGGATTTCGTATGGTATAGATTGGTATGCTTGCTGTCTTGCTGAAGCCCTTTGGCTTTTGCTTATGTCTTTTTTGTCAGTTCTACTAGACTGTTGATACTGTTTGTTTAGTTAGTCTGTAGTCTTTGCAGTTGCACTCGTAATATAGCAAAATTATGTTACATTGGAATATTGCATTACATAGCTTTAGCTTATTTCAGGTTAGGAGTTTTGACCTCTTGCATGCGCCGGATAAAGAAATCTAAACTGAACCAAATGGCAGTCTGGAGTCCTGGACACCAGATTAAGTACAGAACCAAACCCACTATTTTCCTTTCTAAAAATATACTTTTTTTTTCATAATCATTAAGGTTACTTTTAAATCTAAATATCTGGGCTAGTTTTTTATGTCTTGAATCATCAATGATAGGTTAATTTCAAAATGCCTATTCCCCTAAGGTATTAGACATGCTCTGTATTTAACATTGTTTTACAGTGCTGACTTCCCTAACTAATGCTACATTGAAGTTATAAGCAAATTGGTTCTTTTTCTGATGCACCTGCATTTAGAAATTTTAAAGATACTTCTGTCTTGTTTTGCCAGGTATCTTGACACAACTGTTAATGTATATCCTCAAAATGGTAGCCTGGAGTTTTAACCAAATCAATCTAACGTATAAATTAAAATAGTAAGCTGCCTATGATTCTATCGTACTGCAGATGAAGTAATAACTTTCTTGCAACATATTATCTTTCACTACAGTTAGTTAACCTCCAAAAGGCAAAAACTTCAGCTATAGTTGTTGTATAATGGGTGTTGATATCTGAAGCACATGCCTTTTCAATTATGTAAATGAAAAACAAATTACATTAGTCAACAGCTTCCTGGAATATGGGATATATCACAATGATGTTCCAAATCCCGATAGTAATGAGACAGGAATCATGTATGGACTTGCTACTGATGTATAGGGCCTACTGACGTATTCAGCTCAGTGTTGATTGTAATGTTAATTGGATTGGTTTACATTCAGCTCAGTGTGGAATCATGACTTGAGATGCATATCTGTATTTTTTTTTACCTGGTTTACATATTTCCCAATGATGCCTGGATTTGTTGTTTGATGTGATATATATCCCTCTTAGTCTCAGAACTATGTGGGACATAGATTTATTTAAACCTGTCGCATTCTTATATTTGGACAATCATGTGCTGAAATGGACATATGGAGAGTATAGGCGCATCAAATCTATGTTACACACTCAAGCTGTTGCATTTAGGCTTTTAAACCTATAGGATGCTTGCCAGTAGAGGTTCTAACCTGAACTATATATGCAAATCCAATTCAAGAGGCTCCCATGTGGTCTTCTGTCTTTAAATTTTGGAGTTTTGTATATTGTTCATTGCTATCTTGATGAAGCACATACTGAGGAAATTATGTCTTCTTATTACTTTGGTTTTAGTAGCTCTGTTCTTCAGTGTTACTTGTAAGCATTTTCCTTCAGTGTTACTTGTAACCATTTTGTGCTAACATGTTGTTTCCACCAACTGAACTAATCTATTTTATGCATCTGGTTTGGTTCTCTTCTGTTTAACTATTGCCTTGATGTTATCTTTAGAATAATTCTGAAACATTGAATTTTCTTTTATATTGTTAATTAAAAATCAAGGGATAATGACATAGACTTCAGTGGCCAGTTGGTGTACACTTCCCCTGTAGCCATCTGATTAATGGATCTAACAGGAGCATAGTATCCTTGGAGCTGAAGGTTCTGCCTGATGGAAATTCAGCCTCGGTTGATTGGGCATTATGTCTTAAAGCCAGACTTAGCGGATTTTCCCACCTTCTAAGGTTGAGCAAATCGTTGTTTATTTGCGTAGTTTGATAGTTCTTTAAACCTTTCGTAGTGCAGTGAGCCAGGGGATATAAATATGTGTTGGGGTATTTGGCTACATGTGTCTCCTGGAGTTTGAGCATGGAACACCAGGAAATTAAATGTGCTCTGTCTTGGTCCTGGAATTGCAGATTTTGTCATATAATTTCTTTTTCTTTTTCCTTGTAAAGATGTCACTGCAATGTATAGCTGCACCTTACCGAGAGGAAGGGGTACAGAATTTTAGCTCCTCATTTTAGGGGAAAAAATTCATCTTTGTTATGCCATCTTTTTTTTCATTTAACAGCTAATCATTGATTCTTGAAGGTCTATTTCTGTTCTATGGTTTCTAAACATTGTGGTATTTTTGACTGTTGATAATATGTAGGTGGATAGTATCTTCTATCTCTCTGGCAATTTTTCCTGCCTGCATTACAGTTGAGAAAAAGGAATTGCCAGTTATAGAAAATTTAAGCTTGCATTGTCAACAGACAGTAGAGATATTCACCTTTGACATTTTTTATTTACTGTTTACTTTGGGGGCTTTCTCCTTGAGCTCTTTCTCACGTGCAAGGTCCCTCTCTGGCCTTAAGGTTCCTTTCAAAGTGATACTGCAAACATGAAAGGAGAAATCGTCTTCATTTCTAGGTGTTCCAGTACTATTTACAGTGTTTTGACACCCTAAAAGATTCAGAGTTTCTCTGTTTTCATGATGCTTCTGGTTCTGGTAGGACGTGTATCTGGATTTATTCCATTATTATTGCTGAAGTTGCCGAGAATTAGAAGCTTGCTTTGCAGCAACTCAGAACAAGGACTTATTCCAAGTGGTGAGCGGTGATAACAAGGCAAAGATCGATACTATACTCTCAAGACAAGCTATGGGATGGTTATCTAGTCTTTGCCATTTTTTTATGGCAACATCAGCAAAAGTCAAACATGTTAAAATGATAGGTAATACTGAAGTATAAATACATTTCACATTTATTTGTGAGCAGAATGCTTTTTTGGGTTACTAAAAATTACAATTTCCTATTATTTAAGTGTTTCTATAAATTACATACAACTAGTCTGATGACAAATTAAAATGATGTTACCTGCAGTCAAACACACAATACCTACCAAAGCCTACCATTCTCCATCTATCGTAGTTTGTGCTACCTGAAGGGTGTATCTAAAAGTGGTAAATGAATGATTTTTCTGTGTATTTAACTTTATGTTTTAGTCAAAGTGCACATATTAAAGGTAGATTCAGATTGATGTAAGCTATTGTTTCATTTTAAGATCTTATCTTATGATTGGTGTTCTGCATTTTGTAGTGATTGTGTTTGTCAAGATATTTACACGAATTAAGATTAAAGGCTAAACATGTGAGCACTTTGCTCTCCAACGAAGGAAGCATCCAGTAATACCAAAGTACAGCACTTCACATTCATTCCATCATTGCAAGCATATTTAAATACGAGTACTCAGCAAAGCAACACATTGCATTGTGCTTGTGTATCCCACCAGCAGAAATGAGGCCAGTTGGAAATGGAGCGGACGTTGGTGGTGGCAATCTGATGAAAAAACAAAGGTAACAAAAAGACAAAGGATGTCGAGTCTACAGAGTTTCCATCCTTTTTTATTATTGATGACAAAAACAAAGGTGCCAGATCATAACTTTTATTCTCTACTACAATTATTGATGACAACAAAACATAAAGCCATTTCAAGATGTACATATCATTAACAAACTATAATAGCCATTTTTTAAGAAGGCTATAATAGCCTCATTGGGGGCAGCCCTAATGGGTACTTCTGATAGTGGTGTTAGTGGAGATCCAAGTAGTTATAAATTTCAGGAAGAAAAATATCAAATGCTGGAATTATTTGTTGAACAAATGTAGTAGGCGAAGAATTTTCTGCCCAGATGCACATCATGCATGGTACCTATGAGTGGTTTTGATAATAATTAAGGTTTCTTGTTTTTGCAATATTGGCTGATACAATATTATGAGAAGTGTCAGTATGGTAAATATGGAATACCCAATAGACATGAAAATACCTTTGTCAAGTACCACATACCATGTCGGCATGTCCCAGAAACAAATCCCCATGTAGGGTTATATTCTTGGAAGATAAAAAGAAGTAGTCTCTGATTAAAAAAGAAGACAGTCTTACGCAGGGACGACCAGAACAATCAGATTTGTATCCTAACTTGCCTCCCAAGCTCTACTTGGACAAGGGGCACCCAAGGATAAAATACAAAGTCTCCTATGAGATATCTAGAAAATACATTATATCCTATTGCACAAGCAAGTTTGACAATAAAGTTAATTGGTATCTCTAATTCTACTTACATTATCTACTTATCAATTAGGAGATAGCTAGACAATACATTGTTTCTAATACGTTAGCCGTACTCCAAATTAATTTTATTTATTCGTTTGCTGTCAATCTCGCATATCTTAATTTTTTTCTCTCCATTGAAGTATGTGTCTAGGCTAGCTCATTCTCTCCCCCCCCCCCTTCCTTCTCGCATATACCTTTTCATTCAATAGTTTGTGATATTCCTAGGCGCTCCAACCTCCAATTCTTGTTGTCCTTGCTCTACCAACTTATAAGAAAACAGTATAAAGTTGCATAAATTATTTTCAGAAAGTTAACTAATCAATACTTTAAGAGTTTGAGGTCTATCTGAGTTTTGAATATATGAAGAAAAAACCAAGCTAGCAACACACAATGACCATTTAATTAATTGATTGATTTCATGCCCGCGTGTTTACTTTATACTGTAATGGTTTGCTTCGCCAACTGACATGCATAAACTGCCTACCTCTCTCTCTTTGTCTGTCTCTCTCATCAACCCACAGCCTGGTGGTCTGGGAGCAAGCGAAAGAGTTGTGGGGGGAGTGGGAGATCCATTGCCTGGTCCTCACGAGCCTTTTTCTACAAGTCTTCCTCTTCCTCATGGCTGACATGCGCAGGCGCAACGCGTCTCGCATCCTGAGGACCGTGTTGTGGCTGGCCTACCTGCTGGCCGACACCGTCGCCATCTTTGTGCTTGGGCACCTTGCGGTGAACATTAGCGGGGCAAGCCATGAGCTCATGTTCTTCTGGGCACCATTCATGCTCGTCCACCTGGGCGGCCAGGACACCATCACTGCCTTCTCTAAGCAGGACAATGAGCTGTGGACTAGGCACCTCCTGAGCTTGGTCTCCCAGGTAGCTGTGGCCGGGTATGTGGTGTCCAAGTCATCCTGGCTGGATGGCCGTCTCAAGGCTGCCATGGTGCTCATGTTCATTTGTGGGAGCTTCAAGTACGCTGAGCGTACCTACTGCCTCTACTCAGCCAGCCCAGAGAGTCTGAGGGCTGCATCCATACATAGTTTGTCATTTTCACTAGGGCTGATGGACATGGCGAAGGGTGTCACGCACTTCAATGAAGATATAAGAAGATATGCCAGAGTAGTAATGGAAGAAAGATTTAGCATGATGTTGAGTGGCACACCCGGGAAAACTACCGGGGGAATGATACTGCCCGAGGATGATGTTGTCACTAACATCATGTCGGCGGAAGTTCCGTTGAATAGTGTGGCTGTTATCCTAGCTGTGGATGATCTACCAAGCATGCTTGCTGATTTCAAGAACAGTCCACACCAATACCACATGGCTTACGGTTATGTGGCCGCACATCTTGTGCATTCCTACCAACAACTCTACACAAAAAAACCACTTCGAGATACTTTCTACTCGATTCTCAGTGCCTGTCTTAGGTTAGAAACATTTGATTCTTATGGTGTTGTCTACCTGATTTCGACCGTCTTCCAATATCTTTTAGCCCCGATAGCCCTTGTACTCTTCACAGCTGCCGAAAAGGATGGCCACCATAGTAGGGCTGATATCACTGTGTCCTACATATTGCTTGTAGGAGCCATAGCCCTGGATCTGGTTTCTATCTTCGTGTCCATTATTTCTTATCGGGGCAGAAAAAAGAAGCAGTGGTCCGAAGAGCTAGCACAATACAGTATGATCAAGAGGCACACCATGCAAGATACTAGAGGCATGTTTTCATCCATACAACAATGGATCGGTAAGCAATTTGGTGCATGGGGTATCGATTTATTGGACTTTACACCTGTTACCCCTAATCTCATGGAGTTGGTGATCAGCAAGCTGTTGTGGTTCCAATCAAACAAGCAAGAGTGGGGCTTTGCCAGCTTCTATGGTGAGCAAACACTTAGGAATTGGATGGAGAGCAATCAAGTTCCAGAATCTAAAAGGTCAGAATATGAACTGAATAAGAGCATCGGCGGTGGTGTTGATTTCCCTACAACCGTGCTCATTTGGAACATTGCGACGGACATCTGCTACTTTTTCAGGGACAAAGGAAGCAACATTGAGCCTGATGATATCAAGAAGAAGATGAGCATAGAGCTATCGCATTATATCATGTACCTTGTCTTTAAGTGTGGCGTGATGCTCACAAGCAACTCTCGGTTTGTACATCACAAAGTTCATTTCGAAATCATAGGAATCTTATCTACACATGTTAATCTAAAAGAGGAGGAAGCTCTCCACGAGGTTTATGGAGCTTGTATGGACAGGGAACAAGTCTCAAGGATGACTCCGAACAGTGATATCAATGTATCCAGTGAATTGCAAAAACTTCTACAGAGCACCATGGAAGCACTTTACTCTCCAGTGTTGCCTCGTGCCTGTGCGGTGGCTCAGGAGCTGATTCAAATAACTACTGGTGAAGCTGACCGCTGGAATCTCATCTCTGACATGTGGTTGGAGATGCTTTTCTACATTGCTCCCCGTTGCGGGGGTGCTTTTCACTACGAGCATCTCAGCACCGGTGGGGAGTTCATCACACATGTTCTCCTTCTCATGCGTCTTCTAGGCCCCTTTTTGCCACTGCCTGATGCTTCTAATGCAGCTTCATGAGAAATTTCTTTGAATTTATGTTAGCCTTAGCGGGCACGCAAGGCAAAATTTATGACTATATGTTTGTCCTGGAAAGCACTTGTAATAAGTTCCCAGTTTCCTTCTATGCATTTAGGATGGAACAGGTTGTCTGTTGCGACTGAAATTTGTGATGTATATAAACGTTACGATTGTATATGGTACTATGATTTTATTACTAGTGGTTCAATGCGAACTTTTGGACAGAAAAAAGTCCATTTCTACCTTTATTATTTTGCATCTATAATGTTCTCACTGTGTGGATATCTCGCCATGCATCGACTATCGGAGGAGGCCCATTTGCAGTTGTTTCTGGGTGACCCTGTCTGTCTTTCGATGAAATTAAAATGTAATCCTACCCCGGAATGTTCGGTGTTACTAGGAACTACCTGTTCACGTTGCTGGGTTCAGTTAATTTTTTTTTTCTTTGCATTACTGCAGTTCGCTGTTACTACTAGTATGTTACATTTGGTATACCAGTTTCCATGCTTGTAACATAGCATAGTCCCTGATGGACTTCAAGTTGAAGGTCTTATCTGTGTTTCTGTTCTTCATTTTTTTTTCCCAAATATTGTGGTTTTTTTTTGTTGTTGACAATATCTAGGTGCACAGTAGTTCATATTGTATTTCCAACAACATGAACGCTAGGATGGCTACAGTTTTATTCATATAATCTGTAGGATAGACTAATCTAAACCATTTTCATTTTTAATGCTTCATTCATCTTCAGTGTTTAACCAATCACTACAAGTTTTACATCATGGTATAATTGCCCAACAGCACTGGCTTTGTACAATGTGTAGTTCCTCCGTATGGTAAAAGCTGGAAGAACATAAATGGTATTGCTACTTGATACAAATTAAAAGCATGCTTCCATCAGAAACTGCCTGCATTATGTACAAGGTCATTTCCTGCTTAGTTACAGCACTTAGCCTGCTATGATGCTGCTCCTAGGATTACTTTCTTCCTGATGTATGCACACCAGTGCTTCTGTTGATATTATAGATTATAGAATTACAGCAGGCCATGCGCCTGCCTGGCACCGGTGTCGGCGTGTCATGGCAAATGAGGTATATCGCACCATGGATTACACCATAAAATCAGGAACCTCACTTCCACCTCTTCGCGTTTTTCAGCCCTTTTGATTTTTGCTTGCTTTGTTGGAATGCCTGCATCTTCTGTTTCTTTCTGGCAACTTTCTCTGCCTGCATTACAGTTGAGGAAAAGGAAATGTCAGTTAGAAAACTACTGTCGTACGCATTTAAGCTTGCATTGTGAACAGACAATAGAAATATTCACCTTCGACATTTTCGATTTGGCCTTTACTTTGGGGGCTTTCTCCTCAAGCTCTTCCTCACGTGCAAGTTCCCTCTCTCTGGCCTCAAGATTCCTTTCAAGGTAATACTGCAAACAAAAAGATGAAAATGTCATCATTTCTAGGTATTCCAGTATTTTCAGTGTTCCCACACCCTAATAATAAAAATTCATAGATGTTATCCGTTTTGATGATGCCTCCGGTAGGACCTATATCTTGATTTATACCATTAGAATTGCTGAAGTTGTTGAGATCATTATGACTGAATTTTACCCTGAACACTACATTGGCACCTAATGAGCCAAGAAGTTTCAGACAAGATGAAGCATTTAATTTGCATTCGTCAAGAACAGTATAAATTGTTACTGTACTATGAGAAACTATTATAATAAAGAAAGAGTTAACCATGTTTCACTCCCACAGTCCTACTGCAGCAAGTACAAGGTGCAAAGTAACATTAAGAACTTAGACCGTAGGATAACTCACATTGTAATCTCCTTGATAGTCCTGAATAGTCTGATCTTTCACTTCAATAACTCTGTTAACAATTTGCTTTACGAAATACCGGTCATGGGAAACTGTTATAACAGTGCCTGTGTATTCTGAAATTGCCTCCTGCAATACACACAAAAGCATTTATTGAAAGCTCATGCTAAACAAGGGGCTGATAGGTCATAAAATATATTGTACAAAATGTTTTCCTAGGCAGGAGAACTGCATTTTTTTTCTTTTAAACATAAGAGAATTGCTTCTAACCTCAAGCATTTCTTTTGATGGAATATCAAGGTGATTTGTTGGTTCATCCAAGATCAATAAAGTAGATGGAGTCACCAAGAACTTGCAAAAGGCAAGCCTCGCCTGGCGAAATAACAGATAAATTGTGAGTAATATGCTCAATTTAGATGTCAGTAGCACTACATCGTACAAATAAATATATGCACTGAAATGTATATTACCTTCTCTCCACCACTTAAGAATTGGACCTTCCTGTCCAACATATCATCCCTAAAGTTGCAACGACCAAGGAGACCTTTGATATCATCAATTTTCCAATCCTCTGCAGCTTCTGCTACAGTATCCAGAACAGTTTTCTCCAAATCAAGAGCTTCAGCCTGGTGACATCATAAACATTAATCTAATAAGGGAAAACACTTCTACTGCTGATTACTGAAATAATGAAAGGCTTACAGGATTGCGACCACTTGACCTACTAGCTTAAATCAAACCGTGTAAATCATATGATACTATATTACTATCATACTTTCTTTTTGCAAGGGTATTACAATCATAGTGAAAGAAAAGGGTTCATTTCAGGAATTTGGTGTACCTGATTTTGCTCGAAATAATTAGGCAACACATTATGCTCCCCAAGAAGTACTTCGCCTCCTTGTGGCTTCTCCATCCCCAAAATAAGCTTAAGTAAAGTACTTTTACCACATCCGTTGGGGCCAATAATGGCTATCTTTTCGCCTCTCTCAACTATCAGATTTGCATTATCAAACAGTTTCTGAAGATAATACCAAAGAAAGAAGGAATTAAGTACAAATAAATGGGACAGAACAGCACATTTGTTCATCAAAAGAAGATGGCTCTAAAAAACTTTTGAACAGAATAAAACTTACCTTTTCCCCAAATCCAAATTCGAGATTCCTTATTGTTAACACAGTTCTACCACTTCTCCCACGCTCAGGAAATCTAATCTTCAACTGCTTCCTTTGGAAAGGTTTCTCAATCAATCCTTCTTTCTCAAGCTTTTCCAATTTCTAGTGTTTGAAATTAGACAAGCGTTAGTAAACAGTAATAACAGATGGCAGACATACTGTGATCGATTGTGCTAAACTGAAGCAAGCGGCAAACATTAGATTCTAGTAGTTACCTTCTGCTCACTCGATGCACGCCCTGAGTTAACGCCAGCTCCAAGTCTGTTTATCAATTCCTTTGTCTGCTCAATCTCCTTCTGCTGCTTCTCCCATGCAGCATACTGAGTCTCCACCGTAATCGCCTTTGCCAAAACATATTCTGAGTAGTTTCCCTTGTACGTTTTGGACACACCAAATTCAGTTTCCACTATCTTTGTACACAGCTGATCCAGGAAAGCCCTGTCATGAGAAATGATGACCATTGGCACTTCTTGCGTCTTAAGGTAGCTCTCCAGCCACTCAATGGTATCCAAATCAACATGATTCGTAGGCTCATCAAGTAGCAGCAAATCAGGATCCTGCACACAACCAGTTTCAAAATGTAAATGCACACAAAAAACATAAACTCACAATTCATACACTAACACTAAAACCAACTACTGAAACAAAATCGACTAACCAGACCCAATTCATCACCAATTGACCATAATACACAGATAAATAGAACATCACAATTCAAATACTACAGACTAAAACCAATTGCTGTAAAAATGCAACAATCTAGACTAAATTCATCACCAATTTCCCACAATCACCATACCCATCACAATTCAACATGATTATATCTCTCAATCACTGCATAAATTGTAAATCCCAAACTAAAACTCCCAATCTCTACCTGAAGAAGAATCTTCCCCAACGACATCCTCATCTGCCACCCACCACTGAACGACGCAACAAGCCGATCAGCATCCTCAGGAGCGAACCCAAGCTCAGGCATCAGCCTCTGAATCTTCACCTCAACCATATCCAAATCCACATCCTGCGACCTCCTCTGCAGCAGATCAAGCTCATCGAGCAGCCTCCCCATGAGGTCCATGTCCTCGGTGGCGGCCTCGAGCGCGGCCTGGACCCTCTCGAGCCTCGTCCTCACCTCCATCTCCTCCTCGAACGCGGCGAAGAACTCCTCCCTCACCGTCCGGGAGGCGCAGACCTCGAATTCCTGGCTGAGGAAGGCGATCTTCATGTTGTCCTTGGCCTTGATGACTTCGCCGCCGTCGGCGTCCTCCAGCCCGGCGATGATTCGGAGCTGGGTCGTCTTGCCGGCGCCGTTGACGCCGACAAGGCCAACTTTTTCCCCTTTCTGAACCTCCCAGGTGACGTCCTTGAGGACGGTGACGCCCTTGTAGGATTTGGAGATGTTCTCGAGGCGGACGCCGGACGGGATGCTGGATGCGCCGCTGCTGGAGCGCTTTTTTTTGGTGGAGGTGGAGGTGGAGGAGGGGTCGCCGGAGGTGGATAGGAGAGAGGAGAGGTCGTCGACGGCGGCGGCGGCGGCGGCGGATTGGGATTCTTGGGTGGTGGTGGTGGTGGTGGAGGTGGTGGTGAGGCGGCAGTGGATGGGGAGGCGGCGGAGGCGGCGGGAGGAGGGGGAAGGGAGAGGGGAAGGGGAAGGGAGGAAGGGGGAGGAGCGGAGGAGCTTGGAGGAGAGGAGCTCCATGGCCGCCATGGATGGAGCTCGCTCTTCTCCTCTTTTGGGGATTTGGAGGGAGAGTAGCCACACACACAAAAAACCAACCAATTTGGGGATTTGGAGGGAAGGGGGAGAAGAGAAGAGAAGTGTATGGGTGAGGGAGAAAGAGGGGAGAGATGAAGAGATGGAGTTTTATATACTTATGAAACAAAGAATACATTTCCAAAAATAAAAGGAATAAATGAAAATTGGATGAATTTTTGGGCATTGACAAAATTTGAGGTGATTTTTTGGGGAGGGGAATTGAGGAGGTGAGAAAGGGCTTAAATTTCAGGGACTTTTTTTAACCTGTAAAAGACATTGATTTTGTTTTTTTTTATTTTACTGGCATACGGTACTTTGTTTTGTAGTGGAAAGTCATGATTTATTTTGTGGAACATAGGAGAAGCTTTTGGAGAAATATTTTTGTTTTTGTGGTTTGCTTTTAGGTCTGAATATTCTGTGATGTATGGCTGAATTTTCTGAGCTGATTGATATTTCTATGCAACTTACATGCATCGTGGGTAGTGTTTTTTTTTCTTGAATTACTTTCTCATCTGTCTCTGTTCTCGTTGCTCAATCGCTTGCGTTATTGTTGAAACATCTGTACATTCATCATGTTTATTCATATAAGTCACCACTATTTCTAGCTTCCATCATGAAATTGTAAATATAATACATAAGAAAAAATTGGCAGAAAAGTTAATAGCAATAGTTAGGGGCTGTATATATAGTGTTGTCATTGCACATTAAAAGAATGGCGCATTGTTTTTATGAGCATGTATTTACTATTTTAGTATTATTATCTTTTTAGGACATGTGACCACTATCGAACATCATTGAAGCTACTTTTAAGATCATATATGTCATAGAAGTGAAAAAAATAACTTTATTATTCCCAAATGAGCTAAAAATATCTTCGTAGACACACCACACTGAGTTGAATTCTACATCGTAACCTACCTTGGTCAATCCTTCATCGTGTCAGAACCTAAAACCACATAAACCACTGCACGCCACTCCACAAACTACCACAACACCCAGCAAATTTTCCAACAATTTGATCACGGCACAACATTCTAGAACAAGAACGAACCAAATTTCTTGTTCGAGAGAAAAGAAAACAAGCTGTAAATTTAATTCGCGGCATGAACGAAAAATGTTGGAACAATAATGGGGATATTTTCTTGTGGCCAAGGCTCAACGGGAGGAAGACGACGAATGCCACAAGCATCGTCAGTTCATCACCAACCAAGCTGCATCGCGGGACCGAGCGTGTGGCCCTCCACGGAATCGTGCGAGCTCAAGCGGCCATCGGTGGCCACACACGTGTCACATGTCAGGATCGCAGGGGATAAACCTGCTTGCAAATTCATTGGTACAGTTCTGCTCCATGGGGCCTGAAAAAGTCTCAGTGAAGAACCATGGGCTACTTTTACACACCGAAAAGCATAGTAGAGGTGTTAAATTGAACTTCTGTTTGTGTTAAATTGAACTTCTGTTGTCGTAGGTTTTTCGCTTCTATGACAGTGGATTGCATACTGACAAGTATTTTAGATAGCAATCACACGTCAGAACCTGAGGCAAAATTTGCTAGTACAATCATCTCATCGTTGTGATTACGAATGAGAAATTGGATGCTCTGTGTCATCTGCAAGAGCTGTTACGGTGCAATGTTTTTTGTTCAGTCAAGAATTATGGCAATATTGGTTACGGTCTTATGTCAGAGTTTTGTACTACTCCAGATTCATGGTAAGATTGTTATATTTTGGGACGGAGTGAGTATCAGGTAATATCATTCCAGTAAATAAAAAATGACCGGGTTGGTTGCGAAGTCGGAGTTCTGCTCAAGAAATACCAAAAACTCCCCATTAATTAAAAAAAGACATTATGTTGTGATTTGTGAAATGCCAATGACAAGATAAGAACACCATGTTTTATGCATGAACAGGATTGGGGACAAAATTGAAGAGTTAAATCCAGACTTAATATAACCGATTTGATGGATTTCTAAAAAAATTCGAGACTTAATCCAAGGGTACAAAAAAAACAATTTGATGGATTTTTTTTTGAAAGAAAATCTTTCGAATTTGTTGGAATTAATACAGGAGAAGTTGAGGGTATGCATGGAAACAAGAGGTGTGGAAAATAATTTAGTAGCAAAAGGACCCAGTTGTAAGAGAAGTGAACGAACAAGTGCGGACAGAAGAGAGCAGCATATCTGTAAGGTAACAATGGACGCGGTGACCAGCACATGAATCCGAAAGAAGTGTTCATTTCTGGGCACATATGCAAAGGGAAATTGAAGGGTGCAAATTGCAAAGGGTTCATTTCTGGGCACATATGCAAAGGGAAATTCAAACAAAAGGTAAAAGGACTCAGTTGTAGGAGTCAGGAATAGACAAGGGCGTGAAGAGAAAGCCCCAGGATCATATCTGCAAGGAAAACGATGGGCTCCAGGGACCTGGACAGAAATCTCAAAAAAAATTAGACCATTTTTCGATTTGTGCGTGTCATCCTTGCGCAGGGACCATGCTAATCTTCTCTATATATCTTTCAAATCTTGTCATATGTCTCCGAAGAGACAACCTAAGAAGCAGCGCGCGAGATTATAAACCGGATGCTTTTATTTTAGCTGAGCGATGTGGTACTAAACTGTCCGTCCCGCCACACCCACGAGCGCTCGTCTTGTGGGCGGGCCTCATCTCTCGGTTCGGCCCATCTATGACAACGAGCCCACTTGGGCTTCTTGTAGCTCTCTTGAAGTTTGAACTCCCAATTTCTCCATCCAGACCGTCGACGGATAATCCAACGGGTTGGACTGCCTAATTAACTACAGCATATAATAATATCATCAGCAACAACTGTTAGTTGGTTATATTGCTGATTAATTTGTTGCGAACTTGTTCTTGGTATTAAGAAAACTAGTAGTATTATATAATAAGCATTAGCTGGAACCCGCGGGGTACTTGCGTCTTAATATTGTACAGAATGGAGTGTATTGTGTGTTCGTGTATATACGCTGGCATCTTGCCAAGGCAATCGCAGATAGAGCTGTATTTATACGAAAATTGCTGTGCTAATGCTGTGATCAATCGATCGACGCGTTTGCGTTTGTGTGTGCAAATCAATAAAATCCACGTCATGCTGCGCTGTGGCGGCCAAGACGTGGCCTTCAACTTTCAGCGTTTGTTTCGTCAGATACAGATACTTCTGTATTTATAGACTCACTCGCCTATGTCCACATATGATCCTCTCTAATTAAACACCTCCAGGCTGCAGTTCGTCAACTAATTAACACACACAACTACTCAACCTGCAGCTTAATTGCTCCAAGTAATCAAGCTTGCTTGTTCGATCGAGACCAAGAGGTGAATCAATGGCGAACCGAAAGGAGGTGAGAAAGATGACGCATTTCTGACTTCCTGTGGATCAACCTTTCAGTTTTTTTCACTCCTGATGAATGAATTGATCATGCTAATTAAGATTACTTAATATTTTTTTTTGTGATTTTGTGGTTGCAGCAGGGGGATCAGCAGCGGCGGCGGACGACGGTGCCGGCGTTCGGCGAGTGGGACGAGATGAAGGCCGCCGGCGTGATGCCGGATTACTCCCTCGACTTCTCCAAAATCCGAGCCCTCCGAATGCAGCAGCGCAACGATCATGGCCCACTCGCCGCCGCCGCCGCCGGAGAGGTCGAGACGGCTGGGCGGCGATCCTCGTCGGCCGCCGACGTCGACGCCGATAGTGATCGCCGGCGCCGCCGTCACCACCACCACCACCGCCGCCAGCACAGCGACGGCACCGACCTCCGCCGGCCGCTCCGGCACGACCGTGCAGCCCCTAAGGTAACAAATAAATTAGACTCCAATTGTTTGTACTTATTAATATAAGCTAAAATTTAAATTGTTATGCTTATTTGTAAGATGATTTTGGGTTTTTATTTTCGTCGTTGTCTTTTTTATAGTCTTGGATTTCAAACATAAATAATCCGGATGTAAAAGTTTTAGCCATAAATTATTTTTTATTTATTAGAAAAAACAAAACAATCATAGCCTGAAATTTAGTCAATTTAATTAGTTTTGTTATTCTGACGAGTTAGTACTTCTGAATTTTGGTGTCAAATTATGGTTCTGCATTTAGTACCATCTTATGGCATTAAGCTGCATGATGAATTAATCCCTATGAATTTATCGTCGATTGAACTGCAACTAATATGCGTGGTTCGACACTGTTCATCTGTTTTTTTTTACACAAGCACTGCTCAAATCTGTAATCATGTTTAGTAAATGTTTTTAGGGGCTCTGTGTTTTATTTGATATTGCTGCAAACTGCAAACGTGCTGCGCACTAGTTCTGTTCTGATATTTTCTTCCTAGCATTCCATTATTTACTCTTTAATTAATTCCGGATTTTAATATTCTATCTGACTATTCTTCAGGATATTTAATTCCCTTGCAAAATGTCCTTATTTTAAAAGGCTGAACAGATATCATTGTGCCAGATTGTCGCAGTTTGTGCTAAACTATTCTTTAATTTTGCTCTAGCAGGAGAGGAGCAAGCTGAGCTACCTGTTCTGTTGCATTGCTGGATGATGAGGCCAGGTTTTGCATGGCAGATTTCTCTCAAATTCAAGGAAGTAATCCAGGAACATATTTACTCCATTGTTGGTGTCTCTTGGTGTTCCATAACAGCTCGCTTGCATCTATTAGAGTTGTAAAAAAAAAAATCCTGTTTAATTTTGTGGTCCGTATTGTACACGTTGTAAATAGTAATGCAGAGGCTTGTTTTCCCTATGGTTCAGTACAAATTATGTCATGTGATCTCTTTGATAAACCCCATCTGAGCTAAAACTTGGAACCACTTGTTTGATTTCTTAAGTATTCATTCGTGTAGTATTGGCTACTGAAGAACCATTGGAGGAACAAAACGAACGGGATGTAAAATAAACGTCAGATTAAGAGTAATACGAGGGATGAGAATGAATAATAACGTGGCCAAGAGGACCAAGCTGAAAGAGTCAAGAACACACAAGGGTGTGATGTAAGATCACAGGTCATATCAGCAAGGAAAAATATGGAAGCAAGGGCATATCTGCAAAGAAAACAATGGGCTCCACTGCTCCAGGGACCTGGACAGAAATCCCAAAAAAATTTGGACCATTTCTCGATTTGTGCGTGTCATCCTTGCGCAGGGGCCATGCTAATCTTCTCTGTATCGTTCCAATTTTATCGGATGTCTCCGAAGAGACAACCCAAGCATTAGCGCGCAGGGTTATAAGGTGGCCTCGATTCTGTTATCTAAGCGATGTGGTACTAAACTGTTCTCCTGCGCGCGCTCGCCGTGTGGGCTGCCAATTGCGCGTACATGGGCCTCCCTCGCTCCGGCCCAAATAAGGAAGCGAACTGGGCTTTCCGCTTCCTCTGATCCCACGTCAGAATCAATCCATAATAATCCACAGTTTCACACCGAAATTAAAATCACTCCAGAATTAATCTCAATATAACAAATGGATATCCATCATACACGCATCACCTGTGCCTAATTACATCGTAAATGACGAGGCCAATTACATCTGCAGTTTCTCAAATTTTCCCAATTACCGAACCAATCTGTACTACAGAGGAAGAAAGAGAAGGAATCAATAGAAGAAAAGAGATGATGCAGAGGCCGGCGCATTTTTTACATGAGAAGCAGGGTGCGGATGAGGTCGGACGCATCGGCGCCGTTGATGGCACGATCGGACGGCTGGAGAAGCAGCTCGGCGAGCTTCTCGCTGAGTGCGTCCGCCTCACGGTGAAGGCTCCGGATGTAGCGGCACGCCTCCTGCAGAACATCACCAGCACTCGTTTCCTGCATCCATATGCGTAATTGGATTTAATTATATTTAGCATATTAATTAGACTCAACGACATGAACTAATTGCATGCGCTAGATAATTAAACAACTTTATGAACACTTCTTTTAATGACAAAATTCGGTTTGCATCTTTGACGACCTCTGCCTTTGATTGGCCACACAACACCAGCCCTTAAGTTTTGGTACTTAAAGTAGAGACATGAGGTGATAGGTGAAATTCCTGATTTATTCTAGAAGAAAATTAACTGAAATCACATTTCCAAATTAAATCACATTGTAGCACGTCACCATGTAGCTAGCTAGTACTAATCCAATTGAAAAGACATGGCTGACTAATTACAAGGTACGTAATGATTGTCATGCATGCAAGGCTAGCTAGCCGCTGTCTACATCATGGATGATGAAATGGTCGCAATCACGGCGGAGCCAAAAAAAGAAAATTGCAAGCCTACGGATCAGTTCATCAATTTTCATTAGATATTATAAAATTTTAATTTTGTATATCATTTATAAAGAAATTAAATGAAGTTTTGGAGCCAAACATAGGGCTCAAACCCTAGTTGCCTCGTGCCTGGCTTCTCCCCTAGTCCCAATATTCTGATAGAGCAAGAACCAACACTACTGGAGAATCGATCTTTGCCAGGTTGGTCAAAATCCGTATTACTTCCAGTTCATCTAAAATTTTGGACTAAAAATTATTTCTAGTCCTGGTTTAAAAATCCAGTGGGACCATATAATTTTTAGCCCCGGTTGGTAATTATCTTTAGTCTCGGTTCCATTTATATTAGATAATGTCAGAGTGCTAGGGATTTTTGTCTCCGTTGGTGATATCAATCGGGACTAGAGGACTAAGAATCCCCCGCCCGTCTCTTTATCTTTTTGGGACGACAGCCAGGCACTTATCATCTCCTCTCCTTGATGTCCTCTCTCCCGTCCATCTCCTCTCTCTCTCAGGGGTCGGCGGTGGCGGCCAGGCGCCGGCGAGGGGCGGTGGCCTCGACCTCCCCTCCTCCAGATCCGGTGGGAGGAGAGGAGCCGGCGGCCGTCGGCGTGTAGAGGAGAAGGAACGGTTTGATGAGATGAGGATAAGAACGATGATTACTGGGATATAAATAAAATTATTGTTCCTTTCCTTTCCTGTAATCCGAATACACTCAATCTCTATATTCCTCTGTTTTTTAATACTCTGTTTTACTACTACATTCCTATACTTTTACTATCTTTTTCCTATCCTGTGTTTTTCCTATCCCGTGAAACGAATAGGGCCTAAGGATTCTACAATGTACGTGTTATACATAGCAAGTAGCATTCAAAAGTTCAAAACTCATACAACAAACCAACGAAACATATACATAGCCTTTGGCATGTAATAATTTTTTTTTCACGTTATGTGCTATGTATATGATGAAGTTTTTTTTTATCAAAATGTGTTATGCATGGTTATATGCTAAAGCAAAGATTTATTAGTAGAACATTTATTTGAA
>CM002478.1:16353198-16432549 GCA_000325765.3 Leersia perrieri | reverse complement strand
TCGCGGCCGCCGTGTTGGCACGGCGGGGAAGCTAGCCGCCAGCGGCGGCGGCCGGGCTAAAGGTTTTCTTAATAAAGGATCTGTGATGTGAATTTGCATAGGATGTAGTATTTGTGATGTGATTTTTCTAAGAATTTGTGATGTAGTTTGTATGAGAACTTGTGATAATTTGGGGATGTATTTGATCTATGATTTGGAGATTATTTGGGATGTACAGTGTACAGAGTTAAAAACAATGAAAAAAAGGCTGCCAAAACCGGACCTACCTCCAACTAAAAATGGATTTTTTTTTATCCAGGTTATTTAAACCGGGACTAAAGATTGGTATCTTTAGTTCCGATTTGCAACCCGTGACTAAAAAATGTTGTAAATCAAGACTAAAGACCACTTCTCCAATAGTGCAAGAGATGAACTTTGTTTATATTATGCACTCCTATGATCACCACTTATATATCATGATCGATCGATATATTACACGTAGGCAATATATTAATTAATTAAAGATGATGCAATATGCAATTATGCATGCCCGGCCTTGACAATTTTTGGCCTACCTTGCCATTGGCGTCGTCGTTGCCGGTAGGGAGGACGGCCTGCAGCTTCGAGATGAGCTCCGCTATCTGCTCATCGGTGGCCGCCGCCGACGTACGGCTCCGCCGGCTCGACGACATTATTTGATCTCGATCGCCTTCTCTTAATTTGCAACTGTAGCTAGCTAGCTATAGCTATCCAACTAAGTTGATCGATCGATCGATCGATGCTCACGGGGAGAGAGAGAGAGAGAGAGAGAGAGAGAGAGAGTGGCTAGCTAATTGGGTAGAGTAGAGTTCAATTGAGATCGAGTTAGTTAAGGTAGCAGCTATAGTAGAAGTAGTTGATGAGATGACCGGTACATATATAGGAGCACTGGAGAAGGAGCAGCTAGCAATCGATAGAGAGAGAGTGTTTGTTGATTCGTGTTGGTAGTGAATGCATACACGTTGCATTTTACAAGCTCACAAAAGTGCATATACAAGGTACATGCACGCATTCATGTAGCTTATAATTAGAAGAAAAATAATTGGCAATATGTCAGTCTCAGTCTCCCGGAGATATGATGGAGCTAGCCATGTTAATTGCTGGCTCTAACTGGGGCTTGCAGTGGTAGTAGTACGAAGTTGTGAGAACGGAAAGAAGACAATGCATGGCAGCTTCGGACCTTCCGTTGGCATTGTAATTAACTGTGTACTCATCCGGTGGATGGACTACACAACTGGTGGTGCAGTTATGAGGAAAGGTCAGTCACTTAATTAGTGGTCGATTGATTTTATCCACTCATAATACGTGGGGTCATATCAACCAGCCATTTTTTTTTCTATTTATACATCATCCGATCGATCGAGTAATATTTGTTTTTCTCTCGTAACGCGATTTTTCAGCCGCCTTACAAGCTTTAAGTTTGTGCAAACTCATTTAACCCCAATCCTCTCTTTTTCCTTCCAATTGATTTATCGATCCACTCATAATACGTGGGGCCATATTAACCAGACATATTTATTTCTATTTATACATACTCGAGTGTTTCTCACGCGATATTTCAGTCGTCTTACACGTTTTAAGATTTATACCAACTCATTTAATCATCTTCTCTTTTTCCTTCCGGTTTCTCTGCCACATTCTCTCATTTTGTCGCCTCCGCCTCCTAGAGTGAGAGAACTACCCCCACTTCACCGCTGTCGGCAAGGCAGCCGACAAGCATCCTTTGCCCTCCTCCCCTTCGCTCACTCCTCTTCCCTTAGAGTGACGACGATCAGGTACCCCTGCCCCCATCGTCTAATGATAAGCTGACTGTCACTGCCATCCCTGCCTCCAATTCACTCCAACCCTAAACCCTAAACTTTCCCTACTGCCAACATCGGCCCACTATCCTCCTCCACCTGTAACTGTGGTGGCACCACCACTGCCTTGGCAGGCGGCCTTGGCCATCCTTCTAAATAGTTGGAGAAGACCTCCCACTTTTCTATTCCAAACCACCCTTCATTTTCACATAGCCGAAGGTCTCTGTCAGAGTTTGGGGCTCGCTGGAGAAGAAACAGGAGCGCAAATCATGGAACAAATCGCAAAGTCACTGGTTCATGTGATTTCTCCTCTAAAATCATTTGAGTGGTGTATAGCAAAATTATGTTTTTCAGTAAGAGAGTATTGTGGTTGTTCGGCAGCCCTTCATGCAGCAGCCGCTGCACTGCCCAAATAATGAAAAATATGGCACAAGGCTTATATGGCTGCAGCTGTAGCAGCCTAGGTTGCCGAACAACCCCAATATATAATCACTTCCAATAAATTGATAAATACAGTTAAAATATTAAATACTACGTAGACAACCCATAAGTACTTGATTTTCCATAGAAAATGGGATGCTTAAATAATGTCATCTGCATGATATGCATTCATGTATCACATTCTTGCATTGCATCAAAAGAAGAAAAAGGTAGTTTGGTTCTTTCTTGCATCGATCTTTGTCTCGACGATCCTTTCACGTGCTGCCATGCATAAAGAAACAGCATCTAATCAGATATTAATTAGCGTAGTCAGCAACAATGTGTCGATCGGGTAAGCGTGGAAGATCAAAGGAAAAATAATCAGATTAAAAGTTGTGTGAACTGTAATGTGACACCCTGATCTTCAATGCGACTATGAGAACTAGACAACGCTGCATCATGCATGTGCTGATCAGATAATCTGGTGATTTGATCTATGATTACGTATCATGATCAAATAATTAAGAATTTGCCGTGTCAGATGGGACTGACACACATAAACTCACATATTTCAGTTTGGTCGAGAGAGACAGCTCCCGCGGCTAAGGTAAAATCCACGATGTATGATGTATCAAACAAAAATAAAAATGTTTTTACAAACTAAATTTAATCATCAAGCATGGCTAACTCCAAAGGGATAATTGATCAAATTCATAATTTTGTTAGCTGCATGGATGCATGTAAGCATGAAGCACCATAATTGAACAGCGCATATGAACAAATCAAGAAAGAAACCATTCGACAAGGATGGAGGAAGTGAGTTAATTCACTAAGTTGATTGATTGGAGTTGTCGTTCCAAACCTGTGGGCACCATGGTTTGCAACCATATTCTCTATTTGTTTTCCAAATACTATATGTTAGATAAAACATGCATGTTCCAGATGTTCAAGGTAGCAAGCCCTTTTTTCTCTTCTTTTATGGAGAAGCAGGTTATAGTTGTATATGTGGACTTCATTCCTTGCATCAAAGTGGATGGTCATGAGGGATATCCAACTATCCAAGTTGTGAGAGGAGGTTGTCTGTACTTTTATATATCCTTGAATTAATATATAAATTTGCCATTTACTTTCTCTGTCCCAAAAAATTAGTCATTCTAGCAATATGGAAGCAAATTAACACTAAACGAAAATGACTGAAATGAAAATTTCTTCATCTGTCACAGCTACAGTTGTCGTTTCAACTGGAAATTACGGAGATCAATTCGTCTGCAACGAATATTGGTCACTCCCACTAGTGGAGTAATTAATGAATCCACTGTTGATAGTAGCACACTGCTAGGAATAGCAGCACTACGGGGTCCTATTTCTCCCCTAGGATTGGACGGATGATGGGCCACTGTAACTCTAAACGTCAACTAAGGTCCTATCTAGGTCCTATCTAGTTCCAAAAATTTTCACCCAAAAACATCACATTAAATCTTTGGACACATACTTAAAACATTAAATATAAATAAAAAATAAAACTAATTACACCGTTAGACTGTAAACGACGAGACGAATCTTTTAAGTCTAATTATATCATAATTAGCCATAAGTGCTATAGTAATACATATGTGTTAATGACGGATTAATTAGGCTCAAAAAAATTCGTCTCGTGGTTTCCAGGCTAACACAAAATTAGTTTTTTTATTCATGTCCAAAAATACCTCCCGACATGTGGTCAAACGTCCAACACGACCTTTTCGCGTAAACTTTTCACGAACTAAACAAATCCTAATTTGGGACAACGGTGAGGAGAGAAAACGTAGCTTTGGAGGACAGATGGAGTAATTAACACAAAAACACACGCTATACATGCCTTTTTCTCGGTGCAGGAGACAAGATGCTATTCTGATTTGTCAAAAGGAGCCAATTAACATTCCTAAGGATCACGAAGTGTATACAACATCACTATAGATGATGATAGATGGATCACTACACACATAAAAAAAATTAGTTATTGTAAGGAGTGGCCACCCCATGCCTCTGGCAAAAAGAAATTCTAAATCAACTTTAGAAAGTGGGTACTAAGGAGGAGTGCTACTTAGTATGAATATGCGCTAATAAAGAAGCAACTTAATCCTGCCTATAATTAAACTTTGGGAGGTGGTAAGTATATATTGGCTTCGAACCAAGACCAACCCGCTCCTGGTAACTCCTTGCTAGCAGAGTAACAAGTTGTTATCCCCTCGATCAACTTAAGATCTTCAAGTTTTGATAACCGTTTAAATTGCCTCCCAAACGGTATATCAGTTCACCCCCTACGTTGGAGGGTTTTGTTGGCCCCCCCCCCCCCCCTCTCTATTCTTAGATAACTTACCTCTATGTTTAAATGTGACCATTTCTAGTTTTTAACCTAGACAAGCATATAAATGCTTATGTTTGAGAAAGAATATAGTATTACATAGGTGATACTTGTTAACGATATGCATCTATGATATACTACCTCCGTTTTATAATGTAAGTTTTGACTTTTTTGCCTACAATATTTGATCATTCGTCTTATTAAAAAATTTATTGAAAATAAAAAAAGGATAAGTCATTCTTAAAGTACTTTTGATGATAAAGTAAATCACAAATATAATAATAATATTTTCATTATTTTTTGAATAAAACGAATGGTCAGACGTTACAAGAAAAAACAAAACATCTTACATTATGAAACAAAGGAAGTATATGCTAGAGATATAATATTATTCTTCGTAGCCAAACAAGACGAAGTCATACTCCCTCCATCCCAAATTAAGTTCATCTTTAAACTTATTTTGACCAATGATATCCACGAAATAATTTTTTTAATAAAAAAATATATATTATGATAGTTTGTTTGATGACAAATCTAGTAAGACTATTTTTAAATGATCGGTCCTTTTTATTTTTTTGATATCAAGGGTGAAAGTTGAAAATGTCTGACTTAATATTGTTGCAAAAATAAATTCTTATTGGGACGGAGGAAGTACATTCATATATATTCAGATTCAATGTCAGAAATGTTTATATTTCTATGATGAAGATAAGGTGCTAAAAATCATGTAAAAAGACTTGGCAGCAATACAAAATCGTTTTGCAATAAAAAGCGTTTTGCCGCCGTGTTTGACGGTCGTCGCTGGCTCCGAGAACTGTGTGCTGAAGATTCCTTGGTTTCGTGGGATATTCAAATGGTGGATAAATCAGAATCATGTCTGATCCTCCATGATAATTGCTGCCTGATATGGGGCAACATGCCTCAAGTTGGGGCTTGGTTTTCAGCTGTGATCGTCTCACAGCTTCGCCGGCTGCTAGCTAGCTAACGATGTGATCCTGTATGCATCAGTGTACATACATTCTGATCACAATGTCACATGGATCGTGGATGAGATGTTGATGGTGACAGGTACAGTTATCAGTGCAGACAAGTGAAGATATATACAAGAAGAAATGGATTAAGAGGTGATGACAAGAACCAAAGAACTATATGTAGTTTCATGTCAGAATGGTCTCTTCAAGGTGCTCACATGTGTGTGCTTGGAGGATACCTATGAATCAACCATGTGAACTAGCAAATGTATCAAAATTTGCTTGGCGATTTGCGATACATCAGAATCAAGATTTGTAGTATTTTCAGGGCAACTCATAAAATAAGCAGCACATGATCAGATTTTGACAAGTTAATCCAGAAATGCAGATGACAGTACACAAAATTTTCGCGAAATAATATACTAGTATAATGTATTGTAAATGCAAAGATAACTTCAGTATGATTTGCAGTTGTGTACAGGTCCAAGTGTTTCTGGCAAGATCAACAAAAGAAAACTATCCACATTTGTATTGAGCTGTTACAGCATTTTGCCAGGATAAATGCACACGACATACAAATTCCATTCCAGGCATTTTGCCAGGATAAATGCACACGACATACAAATTCCATTCCAGGGGTTCCCTCGTCATTTTCAATATTGGGGCCTCAGCAATCAATCAAGTCAGGGAGAAGGAACCTGTTCTGCATTACAGATGAAACTGGGTTGACATGCACAAGCAAGTATGTGCAAAGAATGGAGCAATTAATAAATTTAACCAAGTATCTTTCTTTCTTCAAGTACTGAAATTTTGGTTTTCATAACCAAATGATCTGCATATATCGTGCATTTGATAACATTATTAAATAAGCTATCCTTGTAGCCTTGCCACTTGCCAACGGAATACTGTGCTAAAAGGCCTCCGATACGCTACCGATGGAGAACTTTTATTTTGAAGACTTGTTGTTGGGTTAAATAACATTTTTTTTGTTTGTATTGTCTGCTAAGGACGAGAAATCTTACAGTTGAATCAATCCAAGTATCAGGCACAAAAAGAAAAAATGGGTTCTCCATCGAACCATCCACTAAAATTGCGATAAGTTATTTAGTTCTAGCTAAATTAATCTCTACAGGGTTGATGAGAATAGAAAACCAACAACCTGCTCTTTGATGGCAAGTCCCAGATTATCATTTGGCCAAGACAGTACTGTACTAACACCTATTATGAGTATTAGCAATTTAGCATGGCACCAACTTGGTTGAAGTTAGCAGAAGTAATTAATCAATGAAGACTCTTTTCCAAGCTCAGTGGTGAGATAAAACACTATGGAAACGCTACAGATACAAGATGAAACTAAATGTTCACTTCTATCAAGAGAGAAATTCAGCGAAGCTAATTGTTTAAGTGCCACTGAAGCTTTTACATGAACAAGATTACTCGATTAGCCAGAATAAAAGAAACATATGTCCACTTGTTTAAGTGTTGGCACACTCATAAATGAAAATCATCTGACAAACAGGACAAAACTCAAGGCAAAGAAAGAACCAGTATTATGCGGATATCATTTGCATTCCAACTAACAAGGTGCTATTGTGTAAACTGTATTCTGAAAAAAAATCATCAACAAGTAATTCACCTGACATAACTCCAGTATCATGCAAAGCACTTGCTTCTCTGCAAAAACAAACATAACGATAACTTAGTTGGCCACATGGTTATTTCTTTGAAATCTGAATTCAAAATGTGTAGTAAGAAGTTTTGCCCTTAAAATTTCTAAAATAAGATTCTCACCCATCTCTCAACTTCTGATGCTGATTCAGAAAGTCTCCTCCTAAGAATGGACTTCTCTGCTTCACAGCTCTCTAAATCAACATCTGCATAAGATAACAAAATGTCCAGAAATGCAAACACTTGAAATCCGAATGACATAAATATCTACTAATTAAACTAACTGTTTATCCCGGGCTCTACACATATGCACCACTGTAAACAACCCAACATATAGGTGTGATGATATAAATATACGGGTCGATTTTTATATCAAATACCTTAATTAAGACAAACTTATTTAAGTCAATTCCAAATGCAACCTGGTAAACTATTTTAACATGATATGTAATATATATATTGCCTATGAAAAAGGGGGGGAAATATATTGAGGGGCTTTTGTGTAGACATGGCATGACAAAAGTGCTGGACAACTTGTAAGTGCGGTACCAGAAACAAGAAATATGGTATGACACACTTCGGTGATAGGAAGAGACCAGAATAACTGAACTTCAAATATGGCATGAACTAATACTTCGTTATAACCTACAGGTCAAAACATTACATACCTAACATTCTTGTTTCTACACATGATGCGGTTGCTTTATAAGCATGGTATTATTGAACAGACTTATTTACACATATCCAGCACGAATCATATTCAAATTCCCACCTGTTCTATTACTGGAACAAATTCAACATTTAAATGGTATAAATGTTCTATTGCATTTGGTTCTCATAATAAGATTTTGGAAACAGCAAGAAGAATACGAGACAAAAACAAGAAACCTTTTCAATTCTTACCATAATAGTATGTTGACAGAATGTCGATACGCTCAACAGGCTGAAAATAACAAGAAATGTTCATCTGCCATGTGCTATAATACAGTTTGACAAGAAGTTCAACAATATAATAGAAGTCATAAGATTGCGTGAGGGTTCATCTTCCATGCGTGATCAGTGAGTCTGTTTGGCCATAACACATGCTAATGAGGCCAAAAAATAGGAAGTTCTATCTGACCAAAAACTTGAACGCCATCACATGCAAATAACACTATTTAACTACAGACCTTTTACAGAGGATTTGCAGTGGAGAAAATCACTATGCGATTTAAGGAAAAAAACAAAGGATGCCTACATAAAAGAAAATGGTGTAAATTGCAGGTGAACACATACATACCATTACAAATATGCCTTCTCTATGGGTTGGAAGTTGCTCGAGTTTTCTTAATGTATCATCACCTTTTGTGACCCTTCCAAATACAGCATACTGAAATTATTCTTAATCAGTGTTTAATCATTTAAGCATCTGGTATTAATCATGACTCACTGAAAAAACTGTTAAATACCTGTCCATCAAGGTGCGGGGCATCTCCAAGAAGGATGGAAAAGGAAGAGGAAGCACTGTTTGGATCAGAGTGCCTTGGAGAAGGGAAAAAGTTGATAAGTGATGATATCTTGTTTGTTATATCATTGCAAGCGGGTGAAACAGGTGATTTCAGAACAAATTAAGATAAATGCAAAGGAGATTACTTCATGATATTTTCTCTCAGACTACTTTGCCCAATAATAAACACATTCATTTTAATATAGACACACACACAAAGTAACTATGGAACATATGAAGAGTCTTCTTCAACACCCATCAGGCTATCATTTTATCAACCTGCTAATCATTGATAAACTTCTGGGGGGTTACAGAAAGGTACTACATGCTTTTGTTGTTTTGGCTAAAACCAGAAGGTAGCAAAAGTGGCATGTTAGAAGTTCAACGGTTTATTAACAAAACTGACAAACGAAATACCTTCCCATGGACAGAATTCCCCTGACATGCTTGACAGTACTAAATTCACCAACAACCGATTTCTCTGCTTCCTTTTGCTGCTCGTCATTCATGGGGGCACTTCTACCACCCACAACAGCAGCAACTTGTGCAACAAAACCCTTGTCAACCTACAACCAGGCAGCAACCTGTTGCATAACATACTGATAAAATCATCTATCAACACAAAATGTCTTCCATTAAGAGTAATTACCCGGAAAAAATGGTTTGTGTTGTAGCACCCCAGCCTCACAAGTTTGTAAATGTGTTCAACTGTCTTAGGAGCAACATGAGGAAAGAAGCCAAACTCAATGTCACCATGAGTTGTCTGCAGGTGAAATTGCACTAATCAGAAATACGAACAAATGCTAACTGAACTAGGATGCTAGCCAAGGCAGTTCATTACAAGTTGGAAATAAAATGATCCAATATTGTACCACCGATATGAGATATAGAATTTGAAATGGAAGAACAGATCCAAAACTTTCAGATATCCAGGGATTTTAAATTCTGAGTAATCTAATGGCATATACATATTATGATCAGCTTGGTAAAGACGATGTCAATGTGTCTTATGGTGGTAAAGCATTTACCATCATATGAATGAGATAATGAGTTTCAGCCCTTTCCCTGCCCTAGCGTGTGTTCTTATTCATTTTAGGAAATCATAAGTTTGTCGTGGAGTATTCAGCATTTTACAATTCAATGCCAAGTTGCATATAGTATCTACTTCTGACCTAATCCTAGTAAAATCTGGAAATAGGAACAGGAACAGACAGTTCAGCATTGTCCGCTAATGAGGATTCACACCCTTGATACCCCCATCTCCGCAACTTCTAAATTGCAACAAAACTCTGAACCAATTCTCAACTAGTCGAACAAATCTGGGGCACACCAAGAGCAACGGCGCCGTAATTCTAGCCTAGATCTCCATTCACAACTCACAATTCCGAAAAAAATCGATGAATCTAGCAAACCTAACCGTGGGAATGACCGGTTTTTTTGCCCTGTATCCTCCACAAACCCTAGTAAAATCCTCTCCTTTTCGTAACGACTTAGAACAGCAGTTTGGGACAGAGGGGGAATCCGTGGAGAGAACCTGGAAGACGACGCGGGCCGATCCGAGGTTTGGGTCCGAGGCGTAGAAGCTGGTGGCGCCGTCGGTGGAGGCGGCCGCCGCGAGGAGGAGGAGAACCGCGACGGCGGCGGCGGAGACGGCGCGGCCGAGCAAAGCCGCCATTTTTTCCCCCCTCTTCTTCTTCCCTCTTGGCTGGTGTTGTACAGCAGCAGTTGTAACAGTTAAGACTGGGAGGAGAGACGCTTGGTACTGATTTTTTTTTTGTGTGTGTGTGTGTGTGTTGAGACTTGAGAGAGAGGGGGCAACTAATTTGGTTATCTACAATTTCACATTGAGAGTAGAGAGTAAAGGAAGGTTGAGAGGAAGTTTTTTTTTTTCTTGCAAGTATGAAAAACATGCATTGATGCATGCTGAAAATATATTGTAAAGCCAAGTAGTAAGCATTTTTTTAACAAAAAAAGCAATTATTCAGTTCTCCATATAACCCTCAACAGTAAAACTGGTAGTCTAAAGTCTACTCGAGTTATTCTCCCTCCATCATTCAAACTCAAACATGGATTCTGAATTCAGCTTGGAAAACAGGCAACAAATTCAGTCCAAAAATTCCTATAATATTTCCCGTGGAATTATTCCATGGGCCTTCGAGCCCAACTCAACCATCTTTCAATGGGTCAATCAGGCCTAAATCCTTTTGCTCCACCGCAAAGCAGAGCCGCTCGTCGTGATCTCGTCACTCGTTGAAACCACCAACACTGCAGCGTCAGCAAGCATGCCTGCTATTTTGTCTTATTTCTCTCTCTCTCTCTCTCTCTCTCTCTCTCTCTCTCTCGCACTGAAAGCTTGTTGATTTCGTTTCTTTTTGGCCATCTCTCCTTCGGCTTTTTGGCAACCTCTCTCTCTCTCCCCCCTCTCTCGTCATGGCGTTGAAATTAATAAACTTGCATAGTGGCATGTGTACACGGTGCATCATTGTCTGCTCTGCACACGCATGCAGTACACGTACGTACGCGTATACGTATATGCATATGTACACACATACATTTCGCACGCGTGCATGGCTGCAACCTTTTTGCTTCTGGTCAAAATGATTTGTTTGTACGTCCTTGCACAAAATAAAAGTTGTGCACGTACCTGACATGCATATCGATCCTCCCATGTATGATGATACTACATATGTACGGTTATACATCATACTTTTTGGAGGATTTATTCACTATTTTACTTTTTAGGTAAACCAGCAGATTCTCCCGCGTGTAATTTTGTGTGCAGATAAATTTTAAAAATAACGTTTACTAATGTTTCAGCACATATAGTTATTGTATATGACTATATCGATCAATATTACATAACTCCATAATATAATATAATATGTAGATATTCATCGTCGGCGTCTATCTGTGGTTTTTTTAAGTTGATTTTGTGTCTTTGTGTACTTTAATTTATTTGGTAGTTACTATCCTCTATTTTACTATTTTAGATTACAAGACGTCATACTAGAGAGGTATGTCGACTTACAATCTAAAACGAATGGAGTATATGCTAACTATTTTATATTTTATTGTCTGGTTTTACACGCACGATGCATGCGTATGCATATGTCAATATATATGGGTGTGTATGCATGGTCAAAATCTCTCTGTACATGACTGCATCTCCTGTCATGTAGCATGATGATGTAGTACACGTATGTACTCTTGGGGCTATTCTCTGCGGTCCACGCCATGACAAATGGAAAAGTCCAGATCAAGAAAATGGATTGTTACGACGTTATATTAGGCTGTATATATGCATGTTTACAATAAAAGATTTTCGCTCTCATGGCGAAAGAAATATTCGCCATATGTATATTCGTATATAGCCATTAGTCGTTAATGGCCGATTTTACCTCCAGCAGTCTTGCGTGTCCGTCAGTGTGTATTTTGCCAGGACTGAACATATAGGTTTAACAAACAACTAATGCGGTTAGATTTGCCATTTCCTAGATATGGCAATTGCATACATATATTTACGGTCTTAAAATGCTAATAATTAATAAAATAGTGAACATTGACTAGTCTTCTTCACATCTTTGTTTTTAAAATGTACACAATGATCAGCGGTGCATTTATCATTTACAGTAGTTTGCATGCATATATTGCTCCCTTCTGATTTCTTGTTGATACAAGCTGTATTATATTTGGTCCTGCATATGATGTATATATATGTGAGTTCAACATATTTATAGTGTATATATTAGTTTTTTTCCTTGCCCGGGAGGGGGGGGGGGACACTCCAAATAGAGGGAATAAATGTAAAATATGATTGCATAAGAATAGGAAATGGGAAAATGTATATATTTCTCTGCGTCGATCAAAATTTCTATATGTCCGTCATATAACGTAAACCCACAGTTCTATATACGTTCTATATGGATCGATAGACAATTTATTCTCTCCCAGACTCTCACCATAGGAGCTGAGCATCCATAATAATGCAACTAAAAGCTACTGACCAACTGTTTTTGGAATTTCTTGGAGACCGGAGGGATAGGATCAATTTGGACACTTTTTCCCCAGAGGCATTTGTGCCATTGCTTGTTGTGGGCCCAGCTGCTTGCACACCTTGCATCATGCATCCTTTCACCACCCCAGCTAGCACCATTTGAAACCATGAGCATTTTGGCATGCTTTGAGATGTTCTTGGTCTCTAAGCAATCTCCTTTTCCTCTTTACTTGCCTTGCCAAACTACAAGACCTCTTCTCTCTTAGTTACATGGAAAAGACAGGCCAGGGGTGCCTAGGCTGATAGGGGGTTCCTTGTGCACTCTATGGTTCTTAGTTGTCATGACCCCAAGAATGGGCTCAAAAGACTTTAGGGAGAAAAAAGGTGTCATGAGTGTAGTACTAGCTACTTGTACGTTATTTTAAGTGGGAGCAAACCTCTTTTATTTTATTTTTCCCAAAATGGAGTGGCAGCATGCTGCATGTGTCAACAAATTGATAGTAAAACAACTTCCTTATTTGTGATACTTAATTTTCACCAAGAGTACGACGTACATAAGGTCATGTTTGGAAAATAGGAGTAAGTAACGAAACATATGAATAAGAAAGGCTAGATGAGGTTTGAAACATAAGGATAGAAAGAAATGGGCGACCAAATCAAATGTGGGAAAAAAGTGAGTGTGTAAGCGCATGTGTCTGTGAGAGATATATGGAGATAGATTTGAATTTAATTTTCAAGGAAATTTGTCGTGAGCTCTCACCTCATTTTGTTTTATTTAAAACAAGATACAGGAAATTAATCAACAAAATTAATAAGAATAAGGAAGCCTCCATTTCAAACACCCCTAAGAGAACATTACTTTGGAATTAATGCAAGAAAAAAAACACATTTTACTCCCTTAACTATTTCACCATATCGCTTAACCCCCTGACTAATTTTACTCACCTTACATACCAAAATATTAAAAGGGTTCATTTTGCTCTTTAAAAATATTTGTCCCTTTAATATGTAGGTTATATTTTACACTGAAATTTGGTATGATTGATAGATGCCAACAACTTAATCTCATCGCCTTACAATTTTTATCACTATATATAGGTTGGAAATGTCTAAACTTATTTTAAAATTCAGAAATTTCAAGAAAATAGTCGTGGAAAAATTTTAAACATATTAGACCTTTGTAATGGTGCTATATATGGCTTGAAAAAATTAGTTTAACATATAAGCTGTATAAAAAGAAAAATAAATACAATTAAAAGGTAAAGTGATCATTTTAATTAGTTTAGAAGGTAAATGAGACAAAAAAATAATTAAGAGATTAAGCGATCCAATGGAGCAGCTGAAATATTTTTTTTACTACACAACAAACGCGCGCGCACACCATTACACGTGCAATACCACACACATTCGAAAAGACGAAAACCATCAACCCATCTCTAAGTTCTAGTTAAAACCCACTATGTATAAATAATATTTATGGGCAAGGCAACAAGATTTAAACCTATGGTGGACTGGTGGGTAGAGCGATGCATGCACCCAAAAATTCACCACATGTCACTTAGTACTTCTCCACATAGATTTATTCTTTTCTTAATGAAGTTTCTTCCCCCCTTTTCCCCTTATTCTTCCTGATGCAAACTCCGATCCCGGTAATTACTTGATATTAGCGTGGTGATCAATATAGGTAGACGTGGTCAATAACAATTAACAGTGAGTTATAGAGGTTGAAAATGAGGCTAGTATAGCCCTCATATCACCATCATTACCAGTCAAAGTGACTTAAGAGTGCACTTACGTGCGTACTTCATTTTTTTCTTTAATTGCGACACACCTAATCAATTCTCATTAACCAGTCAAAGTGAATTAAGAATATCTTTATAAGTAGTTGTTAGCCAATTTACCGTGCTGTCAAATGTGCATATATGCATGCTGGCCCGCAGTCAATACTTAACAACAATTAAAATGATGTATATTTGCATTCTCTGTCAAGCTTGATAGTCACTGTCATTTTACCGGTCAAAAGTGAATTAAGAGTAGTGCCACTCACGCAATAATGCATTCGCCTATAGCCCGCCGCCAAGCCGCCTCCAGTTATTATTAAGAATTACAATGGTTAACTTTTTTTTCATTATTGTCGGCCGCTCTAGCTGTAACACGTGTAACAACGACAATGCTCCGTGATTGTTGATACTCTCATTGACGTTAAGCAGAGGAATTGCCGGCCCCTTCCAGATCAGAGGAACATGTGCCGTTCTATCAAGCAATTTTTTTAAAAAAAAATCTAATTAAGGACTAATAATTTTATATTTAATTAGATATTATATTAGGAAATCATATTTGCGCATTTTTTTTGTCTCGTACAATTTCATCATATTTAGATTTAAATATTACACTAGTGGTTAAAGTTGCATTACTAGGATATATGTTGTGTAATCTATGTCCAAAACGACATGCTCTAGTTGATCAGGACGGAACAGTTTAATTAGGACCCTCTAGGAAGATGACGTACGTGAACACATTATATATCATGCCGGCCATTTTCAATTTACCACCATGAATGTCTAAATGATTGTGACAAGCCGGCGGCTTGCTATATATATGCTGAGATTACACAAGCTTGTTTTTTTCAGATAATGACCTAAGCTTATGATCCTAATTAATCTGATGTGACGGCGGCTGTGGAAAGGGAGGTTTAATGCATGATTGAGTTATTTTTTCCACGACCGAAAGTATTGACGCTGTGTTGAACAGTGTGGATCATCCATCTCTGATGGAGATGGCACGTTGGAGAGTCAGTCAAGAACAGCAAAACAGAAGAACAACACACACAAAAGTGTGGTACCAAGCATTCTGTTTTGTATATAAAGGGAGAAGAGAAGGAGTCTCTCGCGCGACGCGTGCATGGATAGATGAGTTCTTGGCTAACTATAGACAAGTAGCTTTCTCCCTGATTTTGACAAGCATATGTCCATGTGGTTTGCGTAGTTTGCTACTTTTTTTTTTGCTTGGCTTTTGTTTTTCTTTGACTGTGTCAAAGTATTCTAATAACCATTGGATTTAGCTTAATTTGAGATTTGTATTATGATCTAAAGATTGAATTTGAGGGCTATTAATTATCATGGCTCAATATTCGGGAGACAAGTAAATTAAATCCATCATAGTGGATAGTGACCTGCATGTTTCCTTCTACATGACACAACCGGTCGCTTCAAACTCTACCTTGAATCTTTACCAAAGAATACTGTGAGTGCATGCATCAAGACAATATGTGTGCATGTCTGCGGGGAAGAATCTAATGCAAATTAACACACATGTTATTATAACTTATTTTGACCCATAGCAAGTTTTCTTACCCTAGCTAGTAGCTACGTACCTATTTGACACATGCATGAACGGCGAGGCACTAGTCAAGATGATATCACTCGCATTCCATTGCATTGCCGAGCTCTTGCTACAATGTGAAGTGTTTCTAATAAAATACGCAATTAAAAAGTCGCTCGGTCCCTTTATCTTTTGTTAGGTTTAGTTTACACCCCATATTTTAATACGACTAGTTTCTCAATTGCAAATTATGTCCAAAGTGGCTTAACTAACAATTCTATTTGGGTTTGCCACTTCATTAATTCGTCTACACATTTAGTCCCCATGATTAACTCAATTCAGATAATTCATGTATTCATGATTTTCTTCCTTGTGCATAGATCATCACATTTACATCCACCCACACAATATGTGACAGGGCCTGAAAATAGTTTTTTTTTCCATGGATTTTTGTCTTCAAGAACGGTACGAAAAGCATCATCAGGAGTACAGATTGATTTTTCAAATCAAAATAACATCCCCATGATGCTGGGCCGACACGATTAGTTTTTGCTATGAAAAAAACATTTTTGGCACGTGATGCTAAGTCAAGATATATGTTCATCACAATAATCCTTGGGACATGAAATTTGAATATTCTGGTAGCTGGCAAGTATTCTTTAAATTAAGTGCAATATCAAATAAATTGAAACTGAAATAGAACTGAGTGACTAAGTTAAACTTCCCTCCTCGCAAAAAAACTACTGACTTCCCCTCCTCGCAATATCCATGCATATGAAACATGCTAGGAATTTCTACTGGCCGAATGAAATTATTTTCTTTAAAAATCCTTCAAAAATATCAAAAGGTCTATACTACTCATGCAGTCAGCCAGTCACGCATCCATGAATGCATGTAATTACACCGTGCACAGTTATACATCCTGAAAAATCAACAGCTGAGATCTGCTACTAGTACTGCTAGCAGCAACCGTCAATTGCGTCCCTCCCCGTCTCTCTCTTCAGATTCCATTCAATATATATACTGTGGTACATGTGGAAAATAAGGCTGCCAAACTCTCTTGCAACCCATAGCACGGAAGCAGCCAATCTAAGGGCCCTGGTCTCGCCAAGATTGGTTCAGTCCATCGGCATACGTAGAAAATGCAACAGCGAAAGCTTCACCTCTTCTTCCCCATTTGCGTGGCTGCCAATAGACCTCCAGTTGCTTTCAATGGAGGAAGCTCGATATATCATACTAGTAGCTAGCTAAGGTTGCAATCTTATGCATGCAATCGCTGATCTAGCACTGGCGCCAGTCGGTGTCACACAGCTACTAGTGTAGTGATGATGAGACTGACGGCTGGCCGCACTGTGCTAAGACGATCTTTAATTTTTTTTTTCTCCACGGCAACACGGGGGATTTGAAAAACAGTGCGACTACTTAATTTTAATTGGATATCCCGTTCTGACGGAATCATGTTCTGTAGTATTTTCATTTGAAAGCATATTTGATATGCATTGTTTTTATTATGGAAGGTCGTTGGAATGTACAGTTTCTCGTGGTTGCAGTGATTGTTTTTGGAGTATCTCCAAGGACCAAGAGAGACTACTACTCTGTAACTAGTGCATGAGCCTTTGCTTCGCGGAGGAAGTTTAAAGGTGCTTGCTCAAAACGGGATTTATTGCGCGTTGTGTGATGTGAAAGGTGGTTTTGTTACGGTGTGGGCTGTGCATGGAGGGTGTTGCCTAACTAGAAAGGTTTTGCTTGGATTTGCATTTTTCTAGGCTGACCAAGATAGGTGTCATGGGTTCGTGGCTACTTGTTGTGGTACGGTTACTTTGTTTAGCATATATATGAGTAGATTGACAACCACTTTAGGCTACTCATTTGCATGCATCACTTACTTACATAGCTACATGTGCTTTTTTTAGTCTAATAATTGTTTCTTTTGATATTGAAATTATATAGCCGACTTTTAAAAAATTCAATACATATTATTCACAAAATAGTGTCAGAAATCTTGTGCACATAAAAAGGAATAGGTTTAGCCTAAAAAATCCGATATTTGTTTGTTCTTGTAATTTACTAAATAATCAGTAGATAATTCGGTATAATATATGTCAACCTTAGGCTGATCAAGGAAGATGATCATAATTAGATAACGACGACGTGAGATATCATCAAACCATTGGAGACGCTTAGTTGTTAGAGAGTGATAGAGACAATAAAAACTTAATTACCATGTGCTTAATTGTAAACGTTAACATCACGAAAAACTAAGATTAAATTACACATTTATATATGCTCATGTACTTGACCATTTCAGCTTGTTGATGTTTTCTCTTATATACAACCTAATTAATTGAATTACAGTAACATAGTTTATCTTATTAAACAAAGATCTGGTGTATTTCTCACTTTTTATATATCATGGAAACAAGCAGCATTGTGTATTTAACTGACCTCATGAAAACTATGCGGTAGAATTTCTTTTTTGGACTTCGAGGTAATGTACAAGGCAATCATCTATGGTACTAGCAGAGGAACAAAAACGGCAGCTAGTACATAGTACACTGTCAAATTCTACCCTTTTTGGGAATGAAACCCCATCAAATTTCTATCGTGGAGAAAAGGGCTCTGTGCTCGGCTCTGTGCTCTGATGCCTGTCCCTTTTGCTATCAGAAGATAAAAAAGCAAGGACCACACAGCAACTAGTGTAAGGCAGACATGCAAAGCTGCAAATTTTAAGTGCTGCAATTTACTACCAGCATTGATACATAGTACAACCCACTTGATTTATTGAATTTGCTATTAGGTGAAGTGTTTGTGCATGTTATTTGCAAAGAGGTACACAAATAAATGTTAGCATATATAAGGAATAGCAGCCGGCTTAATAAAAATATCAATTATCAGAAACTATACGAAGTGTATGATAATGGAGCGAGTTGAATTAGAGCACATGTGTGATTGTTGCAATGCGACCTTTTTAAATTAAAATTGAAATAATTTTAACTAGTCCCTTTTTTTTCTCAATGACAGTTTAGATCTTGAGTCTGGCTGTTGATACATGATGTTTTAGGAATTTTTTTAACACATTACCTTATATTAAAATATTAAAAGCTGTGAAGATAGAAGCATGTCATGGGGAGGAGTTGCATGTACGCCTAGCCAGAGAACCAAGAGTGATGGTTCAGACCGCGTTTAGTTCTCACATTTGGGACTTTAAAAATATCACATCAATGTTTAAACACACATTTAAAATATTAAATATAAACTAATAACAAAACAAATTACATATTCGGACTGTACACTGCGAGACGAATATTTTGAGCCTAATTAATCTGTCATTAGCACATGTTGGTTACTGTAGCATTTATAGCTAATCAAGGCATAATTAGGCTCAAAAGATTCGTCTCCTCGTTTACAACCCGAATATATAATTTGTTTTGTAATTAGTTGACATTTAATACTTCAAATGTATGTCCAAATATTGATGTGACATTTTTAGCCAAAATTTTTTGGAAACTAAACGCAGCCTCGGTGACACATCACCCACATTCATAGGGAACAAGACGAGTAAAGTACTTTCTATACTGCTCTTTGCTCCACATATCCGAAATGTTTTTCTTTTTGCTCGAGAGCAAGACCACCAAGTGTATAAATACTTGTATCTTACTCCTACGAGCTTAGCAGCACCACAGCGTGGAACTAAAATGGTTATAGTTTCATCTGTTATTATGTTCTGCATGTAAGATGTGCAATATATATGCACGGTGCCATCCTTCGGAGATTGAAGGGATAATCAAGTATGAGCCAAATGAGTCCTATATATGCTCTCATGCCTATGAATTTCAGTTAAAGTAAACCAATTTGGTCTTCACAAAAAGCCAGTCCATACGACCTTGAGTGTATCGTAGGAGAAGCTAATGATTTTGTGCATTACAAATATGATTCAAATTAAACAAATCAAAATTAATTTCTTGTGTCTATGTCAGGCTTAATCGAAATAAAAAACTTACTAAAAATTAGAAAAGGAAAATACTTTCAAATTTAGATATAATACTAATTGCATTAGTCTTCTTCTTAGGCATTTGTTAAATGAATTCTACAATAAAATTCAATAGGTTTGATTGATTAATATATGAAACATGTAGACAAGTTCAGGGTTATTTTGTATTTGTTGGTGGCATGATATGAAAAAAGAAACCTTTTCATCTGGTCCCTTTTTTGCAACCGCTTCAATTCAAACACAAAGTATGATTTTGGAAACTATTTGTTTAAATTTGTAAAGCCTTTTTCCCTATTGTAGTAAATCAAATACGGTTTCTTATCTTGAGGTTAAAATTTTCGAGCAAATTCCGACCACCACATTTTAGAATGTAAACCGCCCAAGGTCTTGGGTCTACTATTCATGGCAATTAATATTGTACGTACACGTATGTTGTCGTGTAGTTCTCCAAAACTTCTATTTAACGTCCCCGCCCTTTGTCAGTTCAGTCGCAAGGCCGTATAGGAGATTGAAAACTTTCCCTTTGCACCTTTATGTCCCTCCTTCCTAGATCGTATATTTTGTTCCCATATTTTCTACCAATTCTGTTGCATAAGTATTTCTCATGGAGTTTAATCTGACCTCTTTCTATTCATTTTCCTTCCTTTTAGTTCTTCTCAAATTATTTTTTTGTGGTTCATCAAGTTTTCCACCATCGATACCACGTATTTTAGGTTTGTAAGTTAATCTTGTCTCCTTGTTGATAGAAATTGCACCATCTTCCTACTTCAGATTCGTCAATTCTGTATATCCAATTTTACTTGAATACTCAAACCAATTGAACCTTACAACAGACGATATTGCATATTTGTATCATATGGAAATCAAGTTTCAAGACAGATATTGTACAATGTCTTAAAGTTCGATCTACAAGATGATTTAACTTGAGGAATGGAGTAAGGTATTTTTAAGTTTATTGCTCATATTTTCCCCTAGTTTAGAAGTAAATTTCACTGCTGTACTAATCAAACTATCATGCTGATACATCTTTCTTATGCTTTTATTGCAAAAGATATCTAGACAGAAACATATATACCATTTCCATCACATAAAAAAAGAGATTAGTTCAAGTTCTTTCTTGAAACTAGATAAAATGGTAAAATCAAACACCATTTGTTCGGTCAAACACAAGTTTTAGTAGAGTGATGTAAGGTATCCAACCACAAAGTGTTAATTCATTAATAGAAGATATGAATTTGAACACTAAAAGTTACAATAATTAAATGCAAACCAAATACATATAGTTTCTAAATTACATTTATACTGGCTATTGATATAACACAACAAACACCTACCTATTATATCACTAACATTAATATATAGCGATTGAATTCCAGGTATACACACCAACTATAACTTTTGTATCTTTGTAATTCATTAATGGTTGGAGATGTAATACAACAAATACCCACCTGCTATATTTCCCACCTACTTCTCATGAAAGTACATTCAAAGATGCCTTCTAGCAAAATACAAACAAGATGTATCCCGAACATTAACTTCCCTATATCTCCAAGATAGAATCTAGCGAAATACAAAATTAGATATATCTCTAATATTAATATGTAATCTCCAACGTTAATTTACCTATACCTCTGAGATATCGTCCATCCAAGCCAAATATATCTCTAATAGTAAGTTCTAAATCTCTGAGATACAATTCAATATGAAAACAAACTACATGTATCTACAAACTACATGTATCTGAGATATCGTCCATCCAATCTACCTGTATCTCTAATTTAACTTATCTACATCTCTAAGATACAATCTAACAAAATAGAGATACATCTCCAACATTAAATTACCACATCTTTAAGATATATATCCAACAAAGTACAAACCAACCAGATGCATGTATCTTCAACATTAACTTACATACATCTTTTGAACGTGGGTTCAAAGATACTCTAGTAGAATACAACCATATATGTATCTCCAACATTAATAGATGTACACGAAATTTATATCTCTAGCATTAATACAGATGGATCCTACTAATGCACATCTCTCATGTGTGCATTCATCTTTATTGGTAATTGTGGTTTTTAGGCTAAAACTGTGGCTAAATCACTGGTATAAAAAGGGGTAGAGGGAGGGTGGCCTCCCCATCACCAGTTCACCACCACCTCCTTCTCTCCTCTCTCATCTCATCACACTTGGAGTTTTTGCCAATAGAATACAAAAACAGCAAGTGAGGAGAGAAGAAAAAAGAGAGAAAGAAATACAGAGAGAGAAACGAGAGAAACACCAGAGCTCTCTGCTTCCAATCTGCGGCGAGCGGCGGAGGAGGCCGGAGGCGTTGGCCGCCGGCGAGATGGGACCGTAGGCACGGTGGTGGCCGGCATCCTCTCCTCGCCGACCGCCGCCCCACACCACCCGTGCGGCATCGCCGCCTCGATGCGCGGCGCTGCCGGCCGGCGAGAAGTTTTCGAGGTTGGTCGCTGCTGAACTCTCTCAATCTTTCTACCTCAATCTGGTTTGAATCGAATTAAATATTGTGTTTTTGTGAGAAATTTGGGTTTTTGATAAACGCCTCCTGTTTCAGGGGAGCAGACAGATTGATTGTTTTTTTTTTGTTGGGGGTATTTGATGCAGGAATTGGATTGTGTAGATAGATCTTGTATCTGGAACGCCTGCAGTTTTTGTTTTCCTTTTTTGCGGTTTTTGTTTTGGAGTTGATCGTATTGTGTGCTCTTGTTGCAGATTGGATCCTTAATTTAGGGGGAAAAGGAGGGGACTTTGCAAGAATCATCCTACTTGGGGGTTGTTTCTTGCTGCTGGAAGATCCATCAAGGATTTAGTCTTGTTTGCTGTTGGTGAGCAGGTTTGAAGGCTTGGCTGGCCATGTTGGGGGAGCAGCGGATGAAATTCTCATTAGAGTCTGCAAGCTCATCAAGCTCGGCTCCGGCCTCGGCGCCATCTGAAGAAGTTGTTTCAAGAAGCCGGAAGCTTGCGGTTGAGAGCTTGGCAGTGGCGGCGGCAGTGGTGGAGAAGGGAGAAGAGGTGGAGGTGGAAGAGGAGCTTTTGAATCGTCCTAGCAAGAAGAATAAGGTTGACGGTTCTTCAGGGAATCCTAAGACTGAAGTTTGGGATTCAGAAATGCAGGATGCTGATCAGAATGGTGAAGCCAATACCAGCGAGCTCATAGGCGTGATCGGGCGGGAGCTGGCGATTACCTGCCTGCTCCATACTCCCCGGTCTTACTATGGTATAGTAGCATGCCTTAACCGGTCCTTCCGCAACCTTATGAGGTCCGGGCAGCTGTATAGATTGCGGCGGGAGGCTCGCATTGTCGAGCACATGATCTACTGCTCGTGCAATGTGCTTGAGTGGGAGGGGTTTGATCCGTGCCGCCAGCGGTGGTTCAACATCCCCTCCATGCCTCCCATAGAGTGCTTCACGCTTGCTGATAAGGAGTCCCTTGCTGTGGGAACCAATATCCTTGTTTTCGGGAAGAAGGTGGAGGCCCATGTTGTGCTGAAGTATAGCCTCCTGAGTAACTCTTGGACAACAGGAGAAATGATGAACTCGCCCAGGTGCTTGTTTGGCTCAGCAAGCTTTGGTGAGAAGGCGATTGTTGCTGGTGGCATCGGTGACAATGGTACATTGAGCTCTGCTGAGCTCTATGATTCTGAAGCGCAGACATGGACCACTCTTCCAAGCATGAATAAGGCACGGAAGATGTGTTCTGGTTTCTTCATGGATGGTAAATTTTATATTATTGGCGGGAAAGCTGATAACCATAATGAGATCCTTAACTGTGGAGAGGAGTTTGATTTGGAGAAGGGCACCTGGCGTTTGATTCCAGATATGGCATCTGGCCTGAATGGTGGCAGTGGTGCTCCACCACTTGTTGCTGTTGTGAATAATGAACTTTATGCCGCTGATTATGCAGAGAAGCAAGTGAGGAGATATGACAAGGTTAATAATACTTGGATCACGCTTGGATCATTACCTGAGAAGTATACATCAGTTCATGGCTGGGGTTTGGCATTTCGTGCTTGTGGAGATAAGCTCATTGTGATTGGTGGAATGAGCGCAGCTGGTGGTGGAGTGATTGAAATTTGTTCATGGATACCCAATAATGGACAGCCAGAGTGGAACATCATTGCTAGCCGCCGCTCCGGAAGCTTTGTGTACAATTGTGCTGTGATGGGCTGTTGACATACCATGTCTATTATATTATAGACTGTACATCTTGACTAAAAGGAAGGATAAAAGAGGCAAAATCTTCTCAGCTTGTTGAGTGATTATGCTCGATGGGTAATTTCTGCCTTCTCTGGCATTTTAGGCTGAGCTGAAGATTGGGTAGAATTTTCTCATTTAGCTTCTTACATGCTTATGTCTAATCTCTTCATTTTAATTCCATTTGGAGGGCCTGCAAAAGATTTCCAGAAAGTGGGACATGCAGTGCAGCATTAGATTAATAATTTGGAGCAGCCTCAAACATTTTGATCTACCTTGGATACCTTCATGAAAGTTTTTTAGCTCCAGAGAGTAGCCTTACATTGGCAAACCATTTGCCCCATAGATTGTAAGAAATAAAAGAAGAAAGAAAAATGTCCTTGTTGACAATTATTGTCTTGTTTCCTGTCTCCTCTTGGTTAGCAGTAACTAGCAACCATTGTGAATTCTTTTTGTTTATTTATGAATTGATTTGTTAGATATACTGAGTGATAATTGTCCATTTGATGTCTAATTATGGTGTCTGAGTTGTTGATTCTGTATGAGATTCGCTTGTTGTGGCAGGAAGATTTTCATTGGGCTTGTTGTGACCTAACATTCTAATTTCAGAAGAGACAAACATATGAGGTTAAATTGACATTCTGAACTTGTCAAATAGATTTCTGTGTAGTACTTATTACACGGTGCCTATTGTTAATATGCTTGAGTTTGGAATCAAGTGTGTTTCCTCACTTTGCCATTAAAATTTCATCATGTTGAGATTTCAATACTTTGTATATACAACGGTATGAACATCATTTTCTTTGTTCCATGTTAAAACTTTATTTAGTGTCTTAACATAGCAATAATAGAATAGCATGTGTTTAGGGTTCCAATTTACAAAAGGAAAGTGGATTTGTGGAGCTCAGCAGAAATGATTATGGGCACCATATTATAATCACAGCGCATTACTTCATTAGGCGGGTGTCCTTTTAGGCTCATGGGGAATTTAAGCACCACTATGTACTGAGGGTGTATGTACTGATATCTTTTTAATCAAATATTTAGTTTTTATGTGATCAATTTAAGAAAATTGTTTTACTTGAGGGCGTAATAACCAGGAATGATTTATGTGTTCTTTTGAGTTTATGCATAAAATGGGGAGTAAACCTGACCTTCTGTTTGAGCTCGTTTGAGCTATAAGTATAGGCTAGGACCAATATGCAGCTTATTTTGAGCTTAATGGATAAGCTTTAGCTGGTGAGGAGGTGTCTGGTTGACAAGCAGGCCCAACGCTTTCACATTGGAGAAACTTCTTATATATAAAAAAAAAGGTATCATACTTGCAGTATGGATTGTTTTTTCTGATTTGTTCAAAAGCACACTAAATGTGTTAGGTTGGCATTTTTATTGTCTAGTGAGTTACCAGATGATCAGATTCCTCTTACATGGACTCTTATGGCTCACCAGTCTTTTGAAGCACATCAGCAGTATATGCCTAGAGTATAATAACATTGATCTACTCTTCCATATGGGCTTGACATTACATGTTGTGAGTACTGAGCAGAAACAATAATTGATTTATTCTAACAACTGACCAAATCAGTTTCTGTTCATATCGTTTTAAAAATAACAGTCTTACAGCCCTTTTGCAAATTGAAAACAGAATATGCTCATTATCCTGTGCGGCCAATGGTTCTTATAAAATAAGCTTATAAATTTTTATAACAGCTTATGTCTTTGCTGGACACATTTATTAGAGATAGATAATTTCCATTAAGTATGTATTTATTCGGCATACTGCTTGGAATAACAATCACATTTTGCACTATCTGCATATCTTTATTTTTGTCCTTTTGTTTGATCATATATACCATATGGGAATTTTGTGGTAGTTTGTGAGATTCTTTTGCGAATGACATTAGGGAATAAATTCTTCATGTCTGCCTAGCTAATTTTCTTGTTATTCTTTTCTTTCCTACTTTCTAGGTCATTAACCACGGAAAATATTTGTCAATTTAACATTTGGGCGCATTGGGCTGCTTGAATGCAAGGTTGCCCTATTTTTTTCCTCAATATTTGTGCTTATGGAAAACTTTTGTAGTGCCCAAAAGCACATATCTAACATTTTAGGCTAAGATGACTTTGAGTCAGACACTCAGATGTCATATGCAGAGCATGTTATGAGTGAGTAGGTAGTTTGGGGAATGCTAATGTAACTAATATTCCAATGTAGACATGTAGATAATGTCTAATGTAATCAATAATATATTTGTTATTGATTTGTGTCATGCAGTCATCCTCTGGGTCACTCCGATGTTTCATAGCGAATACAGATAATAATGTACAGTTAACAATTGTTTTAGTGGATGTTATGCAGTTGCCGTGTTGTATTGTCTACAGAATCAACCCACTGTAAATTGAAATTCTTGGTTATGTCCTGTCAGAACTCAGAAGCAGGTTTTGATTTTGCTCTTGAAGCTATAATTTCCTCTTTGGTGTAGTTATATTCTTAGATAATATTAAAACTTCTTACTAACTTCACTATATGCTCAATTAAGGCGCATCGCAGTTTTCAGTTGCTAACGTGCTATATCTCAATCATTATGGTAAGTCACTCTTATTTGGAGCTCAGATATCACCCCTTCTTGTTTAGCTTTTCACGCCTTCTACAATGTATTTTGAGTTAAAATTCTGACGTCCGCATGGTGTTTCTCTGGGAAGTCAGTAGATGATTACCACTTAGCATAATAACATTTATCTATGTTTTATGTTTATGCTCCAGAGATTCTGCGACTTTTTTTTATTATCCCATTTTTCCTGGTGTGGATGGCACTGTTTCATTGCATTTCTTTAATTATTAATCCATATCAAGTAATAGACCACTTGATCCTCTTTTGTGGTGTTTGATATCAGACATACTTGCCAGCTTTTGAGTTTGGGCCTGTCAAGGCTGTTTAACAGATGTATCATTTTCTGCTGGATGTATCAAAATATTGTTGACATGTTTACTCATTTAGTGGGTTTGGTAATTCATAACATACAAACATTTAAGAACATGGCTTTCAGGCTGTCGTGAACTGTGATATTTGATTTATATTTTTGTGGATAAGTCATTTTTAGTAGCATTCTGACTTGGGAATTTGAAGCAAGGTAGCATATACTTACAAATAACTGCATTTTTTTACTAATAAGCATTGTAGCATATACTTACAAATAACTGTTGATATTTTAATGATAATATTTAATATATCATTCACTTGTGACCTGTGGCTTGCAATCCTAAAATATCCTTCTTGTTACTTGATATTATAGAATCCAATGAATCTTTGCCCTCTTTTAGTTATGGACAATTGAGTAAGGTATTCTGTGTCCCTATTCAGAGAATGGCATAGGACATGCTTGCATTTTGGTAATTTGCCGACTTGCTAGCCCACACATGAATTACTGTTTTCCATCATGCTTGGGGTGGTAATTATTCTGCTGTGAGCTATTATGCCATTAAAGGTGTAAAAAAAGCCAAAATACAAGGACAGGCAAGTATCTGCATAACACTAGGTCTTTCATAATTTACCAAAACTATTCATTCGAGCTATCAGCAGTTTTCAAGCCTTTCATCAGTTTATCAGCAGTTTTTGTTTTGTTCAAGTACAAGTCAATATGTCATGTTGGATTTAGTATTGTATTAGGGCCACGGACAATTTGATGTTTCCTATTTGTCCACATAGCTGCTTCCATTTAGCATTAAAATCTAATGACATTTTTTCTCATTTTGATGCCTCATAACAGAATTTACATGTGCTTTTGGTATATGTAGATGCTACTGTAGTGTTTTTGGTTAGACAGCAAATAGTAGTGTTACAAGTATCTGTCTCCCATTCTTCAAAGAAAGTAATTCTGACCTGTTTGTTTTTTATCTCTGTTGATTTGCCAGAAAAAGCGTTTAGAATGTCAAGTTGGTCTTGTGTTGGGGACAATATTTCACTTCTTTGATCTTTTCACTCATGAAGAAGTGCCTTCTTATTATGGATAATTTCAGTGGAGAACAAATTAAAGCATGGAACAAGCATAAAAATTGTGCCTGGAGAACTTTTCCTTGGTGCTTCACCTGGAGAACCAAGAAAAGCAGAAGCAGAAAGGACAAGCAATCAAACAAACGGTGTTACTCAGATGTGCAACAAGCTTCTCAAAGTAGAATCAAATTCTTTCCCATTAATGGAGATAATTTTTAATTATATTACAATTTTTTATCATAATATTTCTTCAAGCCAGAGAATCGCCACCCCCTTCATATGTGCTGCAGGATTCGATTTGATAGAATCTCCAACATAATCACTCCATAAGGCACATATGTCTTGGTGGCTACATGCTGAAAGTTCCTATATCCAAGATCAAACTTTCAACTACATAAAATATTTACGCGTAAGGATCAAACGGCAGTATGTAAGAGCTACTCACTTACTTGATTGAAAGCTCATTTACATTCAGTTCTATGATGTAATTATGCCATGTGGCATTTAGAAATTCCCTCCAAAGGAAACTGGGAGAACAAAGTTATTGCTATGGAATTTGTCCTGCCCTATATTGTTCTTGATACGCATCTACTTGGAGCATAAAGATGCTAATGTCACTGCTTTATGGGCATGATGTGTCTATATTTTGTTGGTATGAAGTCCAATTATGTGTTTTCCCCTATCAGTTTGCACAGGTCACAACCCAAAAGATTAGATGCAGCACACTCAGCTGAAGGACCTGTGAATTGTTTTTATGTGGCGTTGCACTAGCTCTTGAGAAGACATAGCATTACCGAACATGTCAATCCCAACTGAACTATATGCAAGTGAATGTGCCTCAGGCTTGTCTCAACGCTACAGTTTTCTTCACTTCAATTGTCATTTTCTGGTTGAGGCGAAAGGTTATGCTGATGGAGACCTGTAAGTTTTTGAGGCTTACTACTTTCTTGGTGGTGTCATATCTAGAAAATGCTTAATGTAAGTTACCAAACATTAACTGTTGGGAAAATGGTGCCTTTTCCATAGCACTAATCACAAGCTGGCAGAATCATGGCATCTTCTGCTTTTTGCCGTTCCCTCACTTGCGGTCCATAACAGAGTGCTCATTTCAAATGCAAACTTCTAAAGTATATGGTCTGTTATACCCTGTGATTCTTCAGGTGTCCCTTTGTGTTTGTAGTTCCTTTTTCCCTTTTGAGAGTCTTTGGTCTTCATAGCTGTGTTTTTGTTCTTTTGTATGTAGCAAATTTAAGCAATGCCATCTTTTAACGTCCATTGCCAGATTATATTACATATTCTTATATCATCCATAAGGGTACATTTAAGACTTGGACATGGATCAAGATCTGTTTTTTTTTCTCCTTTTCCCCTATAAATACCAGGCTATCTTTCCTTTGATGACCTTAGCATGCTCCAATTTTTCCAGCAGTCCAACTTGCTTCACCTATTTAAAGAATTCGTTGTGGAAGACCTTCCAATCTTGATATTCCTCGTTTCCATCTATTGATCCAACATACTGAAACATGGCTCTAGTTTTTAATAGCTGGGAACTTAGGATCTTTTTTTACTCAAAGAGCACGCTGGCTAAGGTGACATTCTTGCCATTTCTGATATATATGTTTGGCCCACAGCCTAATATACCGACTTGTGTTGAGAGAATTGTAAGCCTTGAAGATGCCAGCCTATATATAATATAATACCCACTCTGATATTTTTAGGAGCCTATGGGGTATAGTGCCTATTCATTTGACAACATTTGATATATATGATTATTTTAGTTGAAGATGGTGACTGCAGCAACATAATAATTTCATGATCACTAGTTTCAGAAGAGAATCCTAAAAAAAACTACTAATAATTCTGTGTGGTTTTTAAGGAGGCCACGATTTTAGTGGCTACTTTAAACAATATACTATCTCTTGTTACGGGAATAATTGACAACGTTGACTTATATTCATAATTTGACCAATAATAATTGGGCAAATCTGTATTATTCTGGTTTGTAAGTAAAAAAAAATCATATTATTAATATTCATTTCGCATCATGCTTTCATATTAGTGAGAGTTCTACTTTAGGTATATTATTGAACACTGGTTCCCATACATGCTAAAAAAGTTTGACCAAAGTATAAATTATTGAACATGGACAGCATATTTTTGCTAAGAATAAATTTAAATTATTGAACATGGAACATATTTTTGCTAAGAATTTCATGGTGTTCACTCAAAGCATTGCTCTGAGCAAGATTTTGCTTGAATAACACGGTTTCTGCAAAAGGCAAAACTAATCCTCACTTCATTTTGTTTGCTAGGGGAAAAAAGGAGATGCCGACGTGGACATGAGTTCTGTGAGAGGTACCATCTCACCTGTGCTGTCCTGTCCAAAAAGAAGAAGAGGAAAAGGGGAGAAGAAAATTGGACGATCACGAGGCAGTCCATGTCATGAGAATCACAACAAGTAGGATCACCAAACTCTTCCTGTTGGAAAATGATATATGCTTCAGCAGCATTGACAGTGGGAAGTGAGCAAGTTGGCAAATGGCAAGCATCGAAGCACAATGGCGTCTTTGCGGCCGTTTTGGCTGTTATATACCTTAATTTTTGTGTCTTTTTTCTTCCCAGGATCTATGTTACCCCGATACGGGGATACGGACACGGATACGCGATACGCCGACACGGGGATACGCCTATTTGCGAAAAACAAGGATACGGGGATACGTTTATATATGTATATTATATAAATTAAAATAACAGAAAATCATAAATAAAAGATGGAAAAAAGGATAAAGGAGGTCAGGTTGGACTGTGTCCGGTATTGAAGGCTAAGACACTGGCTCGACAGTGGCCAAAATGCTTAGGATGCAGCGGTGGAGATGACGGTAACGGTCTTGTGGCTGTACAGGGAGGAGTTGTGTCAGGTTGCGATGGAAAAGTTTTGCCCAACGACGCCAGTGGCACTTAAGTACGTGACATGCGTCGTGAGGGAGAGCATATGGATACAATTAATACTTGGTAGAAGGCTGGTCCGGTCACAATGTAATTTGGAGGTTGGCGTTTTGAGTCGTACGTGTCGGACGCCCGTGTCAGAAGTGTGTCGGAAGCGTGTCGGAAATTAATTAATTTATTTGATATCTCCAAAATTATTGGGCACGTGTCGGACACGTATCCGAGCGTATCGGATACGTGTCCGTATCCGTTCATGTGTCCGACACACGACACAGACACGCGGCTTCAGAGCCATGTCCGTGCAACATAGCCCAGGATACACAAAATAAAATAATTTGTATCTCTTCCCAGGACAAAATGAAAACCTCTGTATCTCGTCTTCCCACGATACAGAAAGTGAAATTCTGTCTGTTCTTTCCGGATGCACAAATTGAATTATTATGTTGAACAGACAAGAAGGGAAATTTTTCGTAACATGTCAACCTCGTTGATGGTAAAAATGTTTCACGAAGTTTGTACTTGCACGAACCGGTGGTGATTAAAACAGTCGTAGTTTGTGTAGTAAAGTGCGTTGGAAGAATAATTGGATTTAACTCGTTTGGTCTGAACATGAACTCAACACGTCAATACTACCCTTTGACAAGCTGATGATTAGTTCCAAATTCAAATCAAACAAACAGCTAGCAAGCTATAAGCTGGGATTTGTTAGTTCAAAGCACACTGGTACTAGTGAGGATTACCATGAGAAAAATCCATTACACAGCATTAACCATTAGTCTGACAAAACAAAAACATATAATAACACCACACCAAAATTAAACATCTCAAAGACATCTTTAATTTGAGCTACCTAACATGATGCCAAATAGTACCAACATAAACCAACATCTGAAGGACAGCCTGCCAAAATTCTGAAGCCCTAAAGGCAGGTAGCAAGCTGCAGACTTTGGACTCAGCAACTCAGCACAGAAAGTTTTATGATGATTACATATATAAGGAAACTACTTGCAACTTCTTTTCTCATTCCTCATCTTCTTCCTCACCATCACCACCACCACCACTTGCCTTCTTCTGGTTCTTCCTCTTCACCCTACCAGGGGGGCCTCCACCGAATGGGCTTGTAAGCGAGAAGTCGATGTGCTTCTCAGACTCAACCCTCACCATGAATGACGGGATGTTGACAATTTGCCTGCCAACCCTGCACAATGATTTTAAAAGTTTAACAAATGATCTTCCAGAAAAGGCACACCAACTTGGCAACATCAAATATAAACAGCAAACATGTTTGAGTAATGATCGACAAGTCGTCTAAAACAATATTTTTAGAGCGGATTAAAGAACATTGTTGTAGAAATGGCATTTTCAGGACATCATGCGGCATTGCCACATGTTCTCATCACTATATACAGCACTGCATGTGAAAAGTACTCTAGAATTACAGCACTGCAGCACAAGTACTGAACTACAGCAGTAACACTAGCAAGTGTATGCCAAATTGCCTGTTCAAAGTTTAAACATCACAGGTAATACGTACATATGAAAAGAGTAGCACTTGCACTCAAGGAACATGGAAACATGTATGCAAACTGTTGAAATTTGTCATCAATAGACCAACAAGACTGTCCCACACTATCAGTTGTGACATTGACAAGCCAACATGAGTACCAAATGCATGCAACAAACAAACCTAAAAACATCTGCAGACTCAAATGAGTGGCAGTTAACAGGACAAGTACTAATATGCCAAATTTAGCTTTCAGATCATAGAGTATGCATTTTGTGCTTAAAACAACATTTAAACTCTGCCTACACACTGCCATTATGCCGAACATTTAAACAGCATTTAAAAAACATTTCAGATCAAGAGAAATGATGTAATGGATTGAAGAATTACTATGAGAATGACTGTCATTATGCTGCTAAGTACAAGAATTCAAAAAGAAGCATACTTGGAAATTGAAACTAAAGCCAGAACATATTGAGCCATCGAAATTATAATATAAAATTTTAGAGCTTCAGATACAGCCTCATAGTTAAAGCATCATACCTGATGTGGCGTTGCCTGATCAGGACACGAGCATGGTGGATGGACTTGGCCATGCCAGCCTTGAAGACAAGGGTCTGAAGACGCCTTGCAAGGAAATTCTCCACAGTAAGGGCAAGGACGTAATCAAGCTTGTTCTGTCCATCAGCTAGGAGCCCATATCGGTTCATGCGGCGAAGCAGTGCCTCACCCTCAAAGATACGGCGTGGATTCTTCTCATCAAGTGTAAGCAGGTGCCTTGCATTGTTACGGATACGGCTCAAAGCATACTGAACACGCCACAGTTCACGTTTGCACCTCAGTCCATACTCACCCACAAGCTTCAGCTCTGCATCAAGACGCTCCTTCTCATAAGGGCGCCGTGGTTTCTTGAATGTCTTGCCGTCTGCAACAAGAAGCATTATAGATAAAATTGTTCAGAAGACATAACAAAGAAAGAAGCCATTACAAATAAAGTTATTTACATTGAACCAAACAAAAACGTAGAAAAATCCTATTAGTCCCAAATTAATTCCTTATTATATCCTGAACCAAAAAATATATATAGAAAGCAACAGCACAGACAACCAAGACAGGATACAAGTAAAGAAAATTAGAGTCAATATTGAGATTATGTCCAATAATAGTGTGGTTTACAAGACAAATGGTAGTAGGGATATTGTGTAGATACTAAGATTCTCAGATTTACAACCAATTTGCCAACGATTTCTAATACTGTTTATATTGTGTTCAATTCCCACAATAAGACTTTACATGACAGATTCAGTTTTGCTGAGTCATTCCCTGGTTGCCCCTACTGAGCACACTAAATTATTTGGCCCACTGTTGAAAGAAAATGTAATTAATGACCAAAATGGTTGAAAGATTTCATTTAAGAAAAGATCAGTACAGAACTCTATGGTAAACATACAATGTGTGTATTGCAAGGTATTTTTTTTTAAAAAAAAAAACTTAACTGGGTCAGCTCTCTATATTCAGCACAGCGATTGATTTTCATGACATAACTCACACGGGCATATGCATAATTCCATCCCATCAAAATGGATGATCAAACACATACTACTACTTAAGAACAAAAACACTCTTGTTTAGAAACATCATATTTTCGCTCTTTTTTTTTGCCCTAAACATAGATGACGCTCCTAGAACCATGAATACTTAACTCTTAAGTGCGAACCTCAGTTCATCACCAAATTATGTACCATATCAGAAACAAACATTTAAATCTTCATGGTAGGCTAGTAGCAGTATAACAGATGACACAAAAGAGTAGACCTGTCCTCATTCCAACACACATTATCAGATTAGCACCCAAAACCGTACCACATAAGCCCTACATATCTCCAAATTAAATACACACCACACAAGTTTTCAACTACAAAATGCACAATCAAATTAGGTATCAGTATCATCACACCCGCCCGACTCAAACGCGACGAACCAATCTCTCCACATGCGTTGATGCGGATCCAACGCAGCGGCAACTAGAAAATGAACAGCTACGGAAACAGAGCGCATCCGTCTAGGCATCACACCACGGCTATTTAATCTTTAACAAGATCATCTCAACAAGCGAATCAACACGAGAAAAGAATAAAAGAAGATTAAACATTCTTTCGCGGCGCCAAATCGAACTAGGCGCAAGCACGAATCAAGACGAGAGAGAGAGGAGAGACGGAGCTACTACGTACAGTTGCGGTAGAAGCTGACGTGGACCATCGTCACCGGCGCACCGCCTCTCCCGCGTCGCCGCCGCCGCCGATTGGGGAAAGCTTCGGTTTTTCGAGGGGAGGAGACGAATGCGGCGGCGAGGAGTGGAGGAGGAGAGAGCTTTTATATGGAAACCCTAGCCTTGGGACTCCGTTAAATGGGCCGAAATTTACAGGCCTATGTGCACAGGCGAGTGGGCCGAAACTTAGGCCCATACAACGATATCATGATTGGCTGAGCCGTATTTACCCGGCTCCAATAATCGTGCAAGAACCTTCGTCTCTTGAACCCCACAGATACATGACCTTTTCTCCTTTTTTTTCTTTTTTTTTCTGAGATCGACTTTTATCGAATATTCAATGGTTTTACAACCTCGATTGGCAAGTGGATTCCAAACTTCAAAAGACTCGGAGTCAATTTTCCACTAGTTTCAAACGAATTTCAGTACATTTGGAAAGAATTTTGACGAATTTTGAATGAGATGCACGTTTCAAGACTGCTCTCGAGATGATTGACATTCATCGAGATTGTGAACACTACCAATGCATGAGAAAACGGGCATCCACCACAAAACCACTAGTGCATATTGGAGAAATATGTTACTCCATGATAAGTCAGAATGATGGACATAGTACAACTTTGGGACAAGGAGCTGAGTTCCATTTCCTTGCTTCTTGATGAAATGGCTCCTAAAAACTGCTAACTAATCAAAATCTCTCTCCAACTGGTATGCATTTTTGGGCCTGTACAAGAAATGCAATTATCAAGTTAATTGACATGATCAAGACTGCAACAAAAATTGGATGAGGTGAGTTCAGGGCTCTAGTTCCAGCAACTATGCTCATCCTCAAAGATCATGAAGCTGCTGCTCCATGAAAAGAATTTGACAAGAACTAAATAATGCAGTTGCAGGCTAACCAAGTGAAACGAAAAAATTATCTACGTTACAAGCAAATGTATTCCCTTAAAAATGGCAAGAAGGTTTATCAGCCTACCAGTTACCTTTTGAACTGATGATTAGATGTTCATCTAGGAATATGAGAACATTATATAGTGTAATGGTAATAGCTATCACTTCTGTTTGATATGCTAATGACAAGCTTCTCGTGTACCTGGGTTTCACTTGGAAAGCCTTGTAGTCCTTCAGCACCGAGACTGCCAATGCGGTGTTGTATTCAGATTAAAAAAGGACTATTCACAAATCATGACGAAAATCTCTCTACAGTCAGATACAGTTGCGTTATAATTATCTGTCATATCTAGAATTCTAGAAACCAACAGGAACATTCACAAAGAGTACCAACTGAGGATTTGAAATTGCAACTTGATCAAAGTTCGTATCTCAGCAATACAGGTGCACAGAAATGGTTATCTTCATTGCTTGAATTTCAGCTTGTATACAAGCAAGCTAGATAGAATACTAAAGCCTAGTATCACACCCCAGTGGTTAAATCTTACACAGTGGTGAATCCAGCTAGATAAAAGAGGGGGTGCTCCTACCCTTCTTCCTCCCCATTTTTTTTCTCTCCCTCTCTTCATGCTTTACATGGGGGATCCAGGTAGGGGGTGCTTGAGCCCCATTGCCCCACGCTGGATCTGCCCCTGATCTTACACTATCCTCTTTGCTAATCAGTTCTTCCCTATTAGCTTCATCTCTGCTTGTTTCACGCCGCTGTTCACGACACTGCTGCGGTATCCATCTTGTGATTGTTCTCTCATGAACAACAAGCTGTTCTAAACAATCCAGGGAGCTCAGTTCGCAACTACTACCGCTGCTGATGGTCAGAACTAGTAATGTCTTGGCTACACTGCCAGACGCCCGGAGTGAGCATAGTAAATCAGACCATACCTCCAGACGGCCACACCTATTGCCAAACGCTGCATCCTTCTAGTAACTCTCACGTTAATCAGACAAATCCGTCCATTGATTAATTTATCTTACTATCACAACCGTAGATTTAAAAAACGTGTTAAATAAGTATGGGCCTGAAACAACTAATCCCAGTGGTAGCTAATGACTTCGGTTAATTAACGTGTTAAATAACTATGGGCCCGAAACAACTCATCTCAGCGGTAGCTAACGATCTCGATTAATTATAAAATATATCTCATCCCAGCCATGAGCCGGTAACTACCAATCTCTCCATTAATCTCGATTAACTATAGAATATCATAACAGCTCATCCCAGCCATGAACTGGTAGTTATTGAAATCCAAACAGAGTACGTACCAATCGCATATCTCTAGTGTCTTCTTATCAAAGCGATGGGAGACGGTTCCAGTCATCTTTCGTGGCTTGCTTTAGCCCTATATCATGATACAAGTCCTTGCTGCGATGCATGTCACAGCAACCTTTCAATTCTTTCAGCCATAGGTACGCAGTACTGGTCCTCTTATTTTTTGCGTTCGTGTATATTTCAATTTGATCTAATCTGGGAATTCTATGCAGACTGCTATAAGGGTACTAGTGAGGATTACCAAGAGAAAAATCCATTAAAAAGCATTAACCATTAGTCTGCCAAAACATATAACACCACACCAACATTAAACATCTCAAAGACATCTTTAATTTAAGCTACCTAACATGATGCCAAATAGTACTAACATAAACAACATCTGAAGGACAGCCTACCGAAATTCTGAAGCCCTAAAGGCAGGCAGCAAGCTGCAGACTTTGGACTCAGCAACTCAGCACAGAAAGTTTTATGATGATTACATGTTTAAGGAAAACTACTTGCAACTTCTTTTCTCATTCCTCATCTTCTTCCTCACCATCACCGCCACCACCACTTGCCTTCTTCTGGTTCTTCCTCTTCACCCTACCAGGGGGGCCTCCACCGAATGGGCTTGTCAGCGAGAAGTCGATGTGCTTCTCAGACTCCACCCTCACCATGAATGACGGGATGTTGACAATTTGCCTGCCAACCCTGCACAGTGATTTTAAAAGTTCAACAAATGATCTTCCAGAAAAAGACACATCAACTTGGCAACATCAAATATAACATGTTTGAGTATTGGTCGACAAGTCCACTAAAATAACATTTTTAGAGCGGATTAAAGAACATTGTTGTAGAGCGGCCTTTTCAGGACATCATGCGGCATTGCCACATGTTCTCATCACTATATATAGTTCAACTTAGCAAAACTACTCTAGAATTACAGCACTGGAGCACAAGTACTGAACTACAGCAGTAGCACTAGCAAGTGTATGCCCAATTGCCTGTTCAAAGTTTAAACATCACAGGTAACACGTACATATGAAAAGAGTAACACTTGCACTCAAGGAACATTGAAATTTGTTGTGACATTGACAAGCCAACATGAGTATCAAATGCAAACACCCGTATGCAAACTGTTGAAATTTGTCATCAATAGACCAACAAGACTGAGTCCCACACTATCAGTTGTGACATTGACAAGCCAACATGAGTATCAAATGCATGAAACAAACAAACCTAAAAACATTTGCAAACTCAAATGAGTGGCAGTTAACAGGACAAGTACTAATATGCTGACTTTAGCTTTCAGCTTATAGAGTATGCATTTTGTGCTTAAAACAACATTTAAACTCTGCCTACACACTGCTAGATCAAGATAAATGATGAATAAATAGATTGAAGGATTACTATGAGAATGATACATTAGTTATCCTGCCAAATACAAGAATTCATAAAGAAGCATACTTGGAAATTGAAATTAAAGGCAGAACATATTGAGCCATGGAAATTATAATATAATTTTTTGAGCTTCAGATACAGTCTCATAGTTAAAGCATCATACCTGATGTGGCGTTGCCTGATCAGGACACGGGCATGGTGGATGGACTTGGCCATGCCAGCCTTGAAGACAAGGGTCTGAAGACGCCTGGCGAGGAAGTTCTCCACAGTAAGGGCAAGGACATAATCAAGCTTGTTCTGTCCATCAGCAAGGAGTCCATATCGGTTCATGCGGCGAAGCAGTGCCTCACCCTCAAAGATACGGCGCGGATTCTTCTCATCAAGTGTAAGCAGGTGCCTTGCATTGTTACGGATACGGCTCAAAGCATACTGAACACGCCACAGTTCACGTTTGCACCTCAGTCCATACTCACCCACAAGCTTCAGCTCTGCATCAAGACGCTCCTTCTCATAAGGGCGCCGTGGTTTCTTGAATGTCTTACCGTCTGCAACAAGAAGCATTATAGATAAAATTGTTCAGAAGACATAACAAAGAAAGAAGCCATTACAAATAAAGTTGTTTACGTGGAACCAAACAAAAACATAGAAAAAATCCTATTAGTCCCAAATTCCTTGTATCCTGAACCAAAATTAGAAAGCAACAGCATAGACAACCAAGACAGGATGCAAAGTAAAGAAAACTAGAGTCAAAACATTGAGATTATGTCCAATAATAGTGTGGTTTACAAGACAAATGGTAGTAGGGATATTGTGTAGATACTAAAGATCTTCAGATTTACAACCAAATATGCCAAGATTCTAATACTGTTTACATTGTGTGCAATTCCCATGATAAGATTACATGACAGATTCAGTTTCGCTGTGTCAACCCCTTGTTGACCCTACCAAACAAACCTAAATTGTTTGACCCACTGTTAAAAGAAAATGTAATTAATGGCCTAGAACACAATGGTTGAAAGATCTCATTTAAGAACAGATAAATTAACTCAATGGTAAACATACAATATGCATATTACAACTAATACATACGTATTTTAAAAAACAGAACTGGTTCAGTGTTGGTGGTAGGATCACTTAACACTACACAATGATCTAGCTGAAACTGATATGAAATGTTGCTGCTCTCAAAAGCTTTTCAGCACTACCTTGATATATATGTTTCAGCTAGATCCAGTGTAGTTCAGGGGTGTTAAAACCAACATTCAGCTCTCTATATTCAGTACAGTGATTGATTTTCACGACATCACTCACACAGGCATATGCATAACTCCATCCCATCAAAATGGATGATCAGAACCATACTAATACTTAAGAACAAAAACATTCTTGTCAAGAAACATCATATTTTCACTCTCTTTTTGGCCCTAAACATTGATGACGCTCCTGGAACCATGACTACTTAACTCGTATAAGTGCGAAACTCAGTTCATCACCAAATTCTGTACCATATCAGAAACAAACATTTCAATGGTCTAACATATGACACAAAAGAGTAGACATGTCCTCATTCCAACATACTATATGATCAGATTAGCACCCAAAACCGTCCCAAATAAACCCTAAATATCTCCAAATTAAATCCACACCACAAACTTTCAACTACAAAATGCAACAATCAAATTAGGTATCAGTATCATGACACCCGACTCAAACGCGAGGAACCAATCTCTCCACATGCACTGTGACGACGAACAAATCGACACACAGCATTGATGCGGATCCAACGGAGCGGCAACTAGAACACGAACAGCTACGGAAAAAACTGTGTCCGTCTAGGCATCACCACAACGGCTAGTTAATCTTGATCAAGATCATCTTAACAACACGAGGAAAGAATAAAAGAAGAACAAACATTTGCGGCGCCAAATCGCACTAGGCGCAAGCTCGAATCAAGACGAGAGAGACGGCGCTATCTACGTACAGTTGCGGTAGAAGCTGACGTGGACCATCGTCGCCGGCGCACCGCCTCACCCGCGCCGCCGCCGCCAATTGGGGAAAGCTTCGGTTTTTCGAGGGGAGGAGACGAAGGCGGCGACGAGGAGCGGAGGAGGAGAGAGCTTTTATATGGCGGGGGCGAGAGGAAACCCTAGCCTTTGGCCTCCGTTAAATGGGCCGAAATTTCCGGGCCTATAAGTATGGGTGGGCCGAAAATTAGGCCCATACAATGAAATGAGATCATGATGGGCCTCTGTGCATCGGATAGTGGACTGGGCCGTATTTACACAGAAATCCAATAATCGTGCAAAGCTCGAATGGCTTTACAACCTCTCGATTGGCAAGTGAAATTCAAACTTCAAAGGCGAGGAGAGCCGTCAATTTCCAACTAGTTTCAAACGAATTTCAACACATTTGGAAAGAGTTTTGACGAAATTTGAATGAGATATGCCCCGTTCCAAGCCTGCTTGAGATGATTGAAATTCGTGGAGATTATGAAGCCTACGAATGCATGAGAAAACGGGCATCCACCACAAACCCACTGGTGCATATTGGAGAAATATTTTGCATCTGTATGTACTACAGTATATAGGAGTGAAATATGTTACATGATGACAAGTCAGAATGATCGACATAGCACAACTTGGAACAAGGAGGTGAGTTCCATTTCCTTGCTTCTTGATGAAATGGATCCTAAAAACTGCTACCTAATTAAAAGCTGCATTTCTAGGCCTGTACAAGAAATGCAATGATCAAGTTAGTTGACATGATCAAGACTGCAACAAAAATTGGATGAGGTGGGTTCAGGGCTTACAGGTCTAGAGAACCCCAGTTCCAGCAACTATGCTCAATGTTCTGTTGAGTGAACGGTAGGGTGGGAGACGGAATCGGAGACGACGAAGGAAAGTTTTCCGTTATGAAGAGATGTGGCAAAGGCACCCTGAGTTTGCTGATTTCATAAACAGGCAGTGGGATCCTGGGATAGGTCCTTGTGATCTTCGAGGTTTCAACGAAACCTTGGCGCGCTTGCAAGGGGACCTAAGAGAGTGGGACAAGGATGTTTTCGGATCTGTAAGAAAGAAGATTGTCCAACTCAGATCTGATATCGACAAAGAAAGAAGTGGGACGTTATATTCAGGGCCGACGAGGAAGGAGATCGAACTGATGGGCAGTCTAGATGAAATGCTTGCAAGAGAGGAGGAAATGCAACGTCAGCGGTCTCGCGTTCTGTGGCTAAAATCTGGTGATCGTAATACGGGGTTTTTCCAAGATAAAGCTAAAGCAAGAGCTAGGGCAAATAGAATCCAAGAGATTGTCAAACCTGATGGTGTAAGTATTTGCGATCAATTGGAAATTGAGGCTGAGGCGATTAACTTCTACCGTGCGCTGTTTACAGCCTAGGAGGATGTCCAACCAGAAATTATAACGCAGTGTGTCCCTCAGAAAATTTCGGCTGAGATGAATAAAGTGCTTGATGCGCCCTTCACAGAACAAGAAATACATAAGGCGTTGTTTCAGATGGCGCCTGGGAAGGCACCGGGAGCCGATGGGTTTAATGCCGGATTTTTTCAGAAGCACTGGCAGGTGATTGGCAGGAATGTGGTGGATGCAGCTTTGGGTTTCTTGAATGGAGGCGATCAACCGGATGCGGTTAACAAGACAATTCTTGTCCTGATCCCGAAGGTACCAAACGCAAAAGATTTTTCACAATTCCGACCAATATCCCTTTGTAATGTAATTTATAAAATTAGCTCAAAGGCTATGGCAAATAGGCTCAAATTGGTCCTTGATGAGATTTCGGAAGAGGAAAGCGCTTTTGTTCCGGGGCGTTTAATTACAGATAATGTCCTAATTGCCTATGAATGTATACACTACCTGAGGAGAAAAAAAGGGAAGGATGGGGCCTGTGCTGTTAAAATAGACATGGCCAAAGCGTATGATCGGGTGGAGTGGAAATACTTGGACTCAGGCCTAGTTTGAAACAGCATAGCAAAGGATTTTTTTTTGTCTCGTTTTGCGTTAGCACGCTTCCCAAAATGATTACCGGTGTGTTTTTTGCAAACGAAGTTTATATAAAAGTTTCTTTAAAAAATCATATGAATCCATTTTTTTAATTTTCAATAATTAATACTTAATTAATCATGTGCTAATGATCTTCCTCGTTTTGCGTGTTCAAAATAATCCACTTTCACTGTCTGTTTCAAACTAGGCCTCAGTGATGGATGCCCTAGGTTTTTCTAACAGATGGAGGCATTTGGTGATGAACTGTGTGTCAACGGTGTCTTTTTCTGTGCGGATTAATGGACAATATTCGGAGGAGTTCAAACCAACACGGGGGATTCAGCAAGGAGACCCGATCTCGCCATACCTCTTTGTGATGTGTGCGGAGGGGCTATCTTGTTTGCTTAAGGCGCGTGGCCCGACTATATTTCAAGGGGGATCAGGGTTGCCCGGCAAGTGCCATGGATATCCCATTTGTTTTTCGCGGACGACAGCATAATTTTCATGCCGGCTTCAAAGGCTAGTGCTGAGCGGTTCTGCAAAATCCTGGAGGATTATAACAAGGGATCAGGGCAATTGGTAAACATGGAGAAATCATCGGTATTTTTCTCATTGAAATGCGGAGAGGATATTAATAGTGAGGTGCATCAAGTGCTTCAAATCAATAATTAAGCGTTCTGGGAGAAAAATATCTTGGCCTGCCTACTTCGGTTGGGAAAGTTTCTGAGGGGTTGTTTGATTATATTCCAGACCGAGTCAAGAAATTTGTTAGTGGCTGGGGGAGCAGTTTTGCTAGCTGTGCTGGGAGGGAAGTTCTGATCAAAGCAAATGTGCAAGCAGTTCCGATGAGCTGTTTTAAACTGCCGGTGCCGGTGTGTAACAAGTTGAGAACATATACTTCTAATTACTGGTGGGGAAGCTCGATTGATAATCATAAGATACAATGGCAGAGATGGGATTTGTTGACAAAACCAAAACTTGAAGGAGGGATTGGCTTTAGAGACTTAACCTTATTTAATCAGGCTATGTTAGGGAAGCAGGGGTGGCGCCTGATCACCAATTCAGAATCGCTCCGTGCAAAGGTTTTGAAGGGGAAATATTATCCAAATTCTGATTTCCTTTCAACTACCAGGAAGAGGAGCAGTTCTAAGACGTGGCGAGAAATCCTATATGGGAGAGATGTTTTGAAACTGGGCCTAATCAAGAGAATTGGTCCGGGGGCGACAGTTCGTGTTTGGGAGGATAACTGGATCCCTGGAAGTAATACGTTGAAACCTACTGTTAGGCTGCCAACAGCTAATATCCAAACTGTGGATGATCTTTTTGTTGCTGGGACCAGACAGTGGGATGAAAATCGGATTTGGGAATGTTTTATACCATTGGATGTCAGACCTGGAAGTAGATTGGAGGAAGACCTGGAGTATCAACTGAGGATTTAAAATTGCCACTGGATCAAAACTCGTACCTCAGCAATACATGTGCATATAGAAATGTTAAGCTTCATTGCCTGAATTTCAGCTTGTATACAAGCAAGCTAGATAGAATACTAAAGCCTAGTATCACACCCCAGTGTTTAAATCTTACACTATCCTCTTTGCTAATCAGTTCTTCCCTATTAGCTTCATCTCTGCTTGTTTCACGCTGCTGTTCACGGCACTGCTGCGGTATCCATCTTGTGATTGTTCTCTCATGAACAACAAGCTGTTCTAAACAATCCAGGGAGCTCAGTTCGCAACTACTACCGCTGCTGATGGTCAGAACCAGTAATGTCTTGGCTACACTGCCAGACGCCCGGAGTGAGCATAGTAAATCAGACCATACCTCCAGACGGCCACACCTATTGCCAAATGCTGTGCCTTCCGGAACTACAATCACCGTGAATTCCGAGTGAACAAGCGCTGGATGGTGACGGTAAGATACATAATCTGCACCATACTGCAACCCTGATTTCACCACCCAGTTCTTTGATCTCAGATGTGAGTAAGCCTTGTACATCTCTGGAAAGGACTCCGACATGGACCTAAAGTGATCCCACAACTGCTTTTCACACATCTGCTTCTTGTCCTGTGACTCTACCCTGATGCAGTTCAGAGCATGGCATATGTAGAAGACTTCCTCAGGGCTGAGTTGGAACCAATGCTTCTGTGCATCTGCGTTTTCGATGGCGTGGCCAAAGGCGGCACAGTTTAGGATCTTGGCTTGCTCCGGCTCGACTCCAAGAATGGCACCCCTACCTGGACCTGACAAAATTGCCACGGGCTTTGAGCTTATGAATGAGGCCTTGAGCTCAGCAACAATAGTTGACATGGGATTAGCTGCTGCTAGTGCTGAAAAATCCTGGCCATCTTTTCCCTTCTTCCATCTTGGACCTGGCAAATCCATCCGCAGAACCCGGTCGCAGGGGACGGACTAAAATTGAGGCGTGTGTGGTCAAATGCTGTAGTGAAAAGCAAAAATAAGTAAACAACGTTGCCCACACAAATACCTAAACAAATGAAGCTTCACTACATAGATCACCAATTCATAGAACAATGTCGATTTGTAAAGCATGAATATATAAATAATCTGCCAAACATATTATGCATTAAGTTTCACAATGCCACTAGACATTACCTATAATATACTCACTATACTACATATGGTCACTAGTAATGAACTCACAAAAAAGAAGAGCATAACAGAATGACTCAAACCGGGGCTCAAATCCCATCATGTTCATACCTCCTCAGTCACTGCGAGCATCCCATCACTCAACAAGAGAATTGAATTATTACTGTGTATGCAGAGCAGTTATGCTCGTCGAACACCTATCTGCAAACCAACAAGAAGAACTCATCTTCAGAAACCATTAAATCAAAGCAGAAAAAAACAAAAGAAACACTAAATCAGACAAGCGGGCCGCCGGTAGGGAGATGGAGCTACGCGCAGTTGTGGATCATCGCCGCGGCACCGCCTCTCCCTCGCCGCCGCCAATTGATTTGAGCGCCGCCGGCGAAAAGAGTGAGGAGGAAACCCTACCGGTTTAGCAATCGGTTAATGGGCAGAAAATTACAGGCCTAACATAGATGGGCTGGTATTTAGGTCCATATTATGATATCCTCATGGGCCTTCTGGCCATGAAACTAGTGGGCCGGGCCAGGCTGCTGCTGGACACCGCTCCAATATAATTGTACAAAAGCATTTCGTGTCAACATTTTCTTTAATTCTTTATTATCCTTGTTTTTTTTTACCTTTTTTCCAAAAAAAAGGGATTTATCAATGCATGAGAAAACGACAACCTTATATTCTGCTAACCAGAGAGGATTAGGATACAATGATATTTGATATCTGGAATTCTACCAGCTAGACATGGTTTACAGCTTCAAAACAGCATCACCAACCCACATGGCAGATTTTCTACATTACTGAACTACTGGTGTATATTGGACGAATATGTTACATGATGATGACAATCCAGAACGATCGACAGAGGAGACAATTTAGGACAAGGTGAGTTCCATTTCCTTGATGATGAAATGCCTCCTAGAGACTCTGCTACCTAATCGAGGACTCTACACCGAGCTGCATTTTTGGCCTGTACAAGAAATGCAATGATCAAGTTCATATATGATCAAGAGACTACAGATAGACATGAGGTGAGTTCAGGGCTTACAGATCTTGAGAGCTCTAGTTCCAGTAACTATTCTCATCATCAAAGATCATGAAGCTGCTGCTCCATGAGTTATGTTCTGGATACACACTGTGATAATCGGAGGTTGGATGCCAGTCACTGTTGGAGGCCTTGAGTTCCTTCTCAGGCTCCACCTCGGCGAATGTCACACGCTTGTTGCTCTTTTGTTTAAGTTCATCTGAATCTTTTAGTGAGCCCTGTTCTTTCGAGTCTTTCAACGCCTTTTTCAGTTCTTTTGAGTCTTTCTGGGCCTTCTTCTGCTCTTTTGAATCTTTTACTGCCTTCTTATCTTCTTTCGAATCCTTCGATGGCTTTGACTCTTTCGAAAACTTGGGAAACTTCACATCTTTTGATGGTTTTGTTTCTTTGGACTCCTTTGATGACTTAGAATCTTTCGAACCCTTTGATGACTTAGAATCTTTCGATGATTTGCTGTCAGACTGTTTAGATGACTTGCCGCCCTGCAAAGACAGCAGAGGTCATTGAGGTCATAACAATATACATAATGTAACCATCAAACCATAGCCTTACGACAAAGGTAGAAATAATTAAAAAAACAACATGCTGCCACCATATGCATGCTGAGAACACCTTGACTTCAGGATCACATATCAAACTATATCCAATATGAAATTCGCACACAGGGTAATGTGAAGTTCAGAATAGAGCATATATCATAATTTTTGTGTGCATGAAGTGGGGAAATAATATGTAGCCAAATTAAGACTTGTATGTACCTTGTTAGCCAATTTCTTGAGAGCTTCAGGTCCATTTACTTCAATAAACTTATCAAGTGCAGCCAGAAAGTCATCAGATTTACCAAAAAGGCCCTTTTTCTGAGGGACATACCAAATGTTAACCATCTGGTTCTTTACAAACACAGGTCTAACATAATTTTGGTACACATAGGCTGCACCATTGAAGTATGGCAAGACAAGCCAGCAAATAAAGATCAGTTTCATAGACGGCCAAAAAGGAAGCCTGCAAGATAGGAAGATCATGGAATTTATTATGAGTCAATGTATTGAGATAAGTCTATCACCAATTGTAAATTTCTACAAACCAAGGGGGAACGGTGATTTATAGCAAGCAGGATAATGTCTTTCGTCCTTAACATTATGTTGTAATCACAAACCAAACAAGCTATGCAATGATAAAATCTGCATTAATACAAACCTTTCATCACACAGAAATGGTATGAATTAAACAAGCACTTGTAGTGATCTTTCTTTTGCATTAATAAGTTCTATGCAGCATGGTAATGGATATAATTTATACTACAATAAATTGTTTTTGATATTGATTAGTTGTTGATGGGTGAAGCCTAAATTTTAAGGAACACTGTGACTATAGGGAATGATTTGTACTTCTATCCTATAAGCTAAACAAAGCTCTATGTCCTGCTTTAAGGATTGGCACTGTTAGTACTTCATAGCCTGAGCGATGTGTGCAGTGATGCAGGAAACTTGCATCACATTAGCTCAGAAAGATCAGAGATCTATCTCCAATAGTTCAGGCTAAAACAATAAATAACTCTAAAACTACTAATAAAAAGTTTTTCAAGATCAAAAAGACCATAAATATTACAACAGTACTTACCACTGAATAACTGATGCAAATGTGAGCTCAAACAGTGTTATTAACGAGTACATCACCCAGTATGTGAGCCACTGTTGATCATCCACAGGGGATTTGGTTTCTATTGCCTTAACTGAAGCATACCTGTAGTAACGGCGAATTACATTTGTGTTTACCATTAACAATTAACTTAAAAACGCATGGATAAATGGATTAAATGAAAAAAATAAAAGCAAGGAATAACTTACAAAGGATAAGCTAGTGCAACCAATGGCCTGCATGAGAGTAAAAAAGAGTTAAAACTAGTCAAAGCATTAACAACCTATCCATAGTATCATACAAGCTAGCCAGGAAATTAAAGGCAGAGCAATGCTAAGTTCAGAGTAAACATTGTGGTACTAAATGGATATATCTGTAACAAAGTACTAGCAAGAAGATAAACACATCGACCAGGAACAATTGGGTAAGTCAACAGAAATTAATTATATCATTTCTTATATACTTCTACAAATGACACATTAGCTAAAGAAAAGTCCATATTTCTAATCCAATGTAGCATGTTAAAATATGACATCAATGTGAAACAGTGGAAGTGGAATTAGCTCCATGAACTGGAGAAAGGTAGTGTGCGTTACTACCGCATGCATTGGTCCACACTTAGAATTAAGAAATCACAGTGCCCAAAACTGGCACTTGTTTCTTTATGCACCATGATCACTACAAGACATAAACGACAATCTACCAAATCATAAAAAAAAACAGCAGCAAATTATTTAGACCCATTCTTCTGCATGTGACCTTACATACTGCATAGAAAGGAATGAGAAACAGCTAATAAAAAGATAATCTGGGCAAAGAAAACAAACAGCTCGTATTGGAAGTGGAAATGCCGAAAGGTACATCCACCCTGCAATTACGCCACTAGCAAAACTACAAATCGAAAAGCAATAGCTTTTGTTAAAGACTGAAGAGGTCAGGCCGTAGAAAGTTGTATTCATTACTAGCAATTGAAGTGACAAAACTTCCACATCTGATCTACGACATTCAGATTCGAGACTTGGTGTTCGACAGCATAGCCAGCACGTGCATCACAGGCAAGATCTTGGTTTTGATGTCGTATTAGCATTCAGAAAAAAGGTTGCGATGTCAGCATCAAAAGATATGTTGTTTATGTCAAGAATTGGATATGAAATTGACGTTCCAATGTCGTAAACAGTGAAGTAGTGAACACACCCAACAACATAAAAATCTAAAAAAGCGAGGATTTGGTGACAGAGAAACGAGAAATAAAACCCTTTCCCCCAACAGAAATAATTAAACTAGAGGCAATCCTTTCTTAAGACTGCGAAAAGAAGATTTTCTTTCAGCAAAACAAAACTTCGCCAGTTCATAAATGTACTCCTAATAGGAAGCAGAAAGTGTTTAATTCTTTCAAAAGAAATCACCCGTTACATCAGGAAGCAAGAACATTTTCGATCCTGAAATATCTACTGAAAAAAATAAAAGCATTGTACTACTCTCCAACCAACATTACTCGATTCCAAGTCATAATGAGCGAAACACGCCCTCAGAATCTCACTGACCACAGAAAACAAGAACTGCTACCACAATGCCACACCAACATTGAACCGGACAAGCAAAGCCATCGACCAGAATCCCAGCCATTGCCGCTAATCACCACCATTTCATCAGCCAAGAAAGGAAATACCCAAATGGGAAAGAACCAAGAACAACCCACACACACACACAAAGTAAACCTACAAAAAAAAAAGATGGGGGAGAAGATGAGGAACACAGTCACTGACCCCGCAAGAACATCGAAGTTCTTGGCAAGAACCTTGAGCAAAGATCCGGACCCCATCTCTCCTCCCCTCCCCAATTCCTCTCGCCCTCCAAAATCGCCGCTTTGCAGGAGGCCAAGAGGCGAAATCCGTTGCGGTTTTGGGGGTTATCCTGCTTGCTTCGCTTTGCTCCTTTCGGTGGTGATGCTTTTGGGTTCTCGAGGGGAGGAAAAACAGGGAGAGGAAAGCGTAGAGTAGCGTGGTGGTGGAGCAGAGAAGCAGAGGAGACGAGACGGCGGGTTGGAAATGACGAAACGGAGCAGAGAACACGCGCCGCACGGGTACAGAGGAGGGGGTTTATGCGAATGAGCCCCTCAGGTTATGCGGATTCGGTTACTAGTCCACTGGAGAGGAGAGGGTAGTGTGTGCTGTCGCCTTGTCAGTGACAGAGTTGTGCCTGCTGTGAAGCTACCGTTACTTGGTTGCAGTAAACAGCAGGTCGTAACTCCCACTTGAAAGTTCCTCTTAAAAATTCTTGGCTCGAAAGTTTCAAAGTTTGATTAAATTTTAAAACTTTAAATATTTATGACTGTAAGTTCCACTTGGTATAGAAATTTAAAGGAGATGAGAAACCTTGATTATTTATTGTTTTGCGTAGGATGAAGTTTTCATTTGTGATGTTTTTGTGACCTTGTTGTGTGCTAATATGGCATGTAAGAATATTTCTTTTAAAAGCTTTTATAGTGATGATTTCAAAATAAAAGGGTTTTTGTGTATTGTTTAAATGGTGCAACCATTGCCAGCTTGGACAGTTTTTGTTTCTACCTACATGCCGTGGCTTCTCTAGTGGCATATTAAAATTAGTGTAACAATTGTCAAGCCAGTGATATTAGTATGAGCTGTCTTATGACTCATAAAAGCTCATTACTATGTGGTTTTCTCTAGAGTCTTAATAGTATTAGGAACACAATATATTTGTCCACGGAAAATAAATGCCAAGGCAATGCAACATTTAGTTCCGCTAGATGACATATGAAATTTTGTGGTATTATCGTTATGTGTAGAATCAAACTTTCATGTGTGATGTTTTCATGAAATTGTTGCGTTTTAAATATTGAACTTAAGAATATTTTTTTGAAAAAAGTTTCTTCTTACGATGGTTTGAAGGTTAAGGTTTTTTAATTTTTCAAATGGCACAAACATTGTCAGTTGGGCACAATTTCAGTTTCTACCTTAGCTAGTTTTCTTCTCTAGTGGCGTATCAGTGCCAGGGTATAAGAAACTGTCTCGCCACCACCATATTGTCTACTACTAATAATATTAGTATGATTTATCGTGTGACTCATAAAAATCTCTTTATTTTTCTAAAATATTGATGGTATTAGTATGAGCTAAGAAAATAATTTTATTTGTCCACGAAAGAGGGAAATTTTAATTTATTGTCACTCTTACGGATCAAATAAGATCTGAATGTTATCTAGACCCATTGTCAGTGACTCAGCCGGACCTATATGTCAGTGACAGCGGATTAAGTGCTATCCATAAAAGTGACAAAAAATTAAATACCCCACAAAGAGGGCTTATATGTCGGTGACAGCGGCTTAAGTGCTATCAGTAAAAATGGCAAAAAATAACTACGCACGAAAGAGATATGACAACGCAGCATAGCATTAGTTCATTAAACTCTATATGAAATTTTATGGTACTATAGGGAGAGGACCAGAAAAGAAAGACACGTCATCAGAGGCAAGCGATGATTGCACGGCTCGATGCAGAACTGCAGATACACAAGATATACAACTCATCAAAGAGAAGGATGATTCACCTGTTTATTCTGATCCTGATAGATAGCCTTGTATATCGTGCAAAGTTACTACTCCGGTGGAGTAGTACTTCGTAGTATCTGGATAACGTTTTGGCAGTACCAACCAATCCAAGCCATCCATCGAGCAAGGAGCGTTCAGGATAGACTGAACCCAAGCCATCCATTGAGCAAGGACCTTCAGGAATCAGGGCAGACTGGGCTCTCCTTTTAGCTGTTCCAATGTGTATCAAGCAGCTATCTGGTATAATATTTTAATAAAAAATAAAACCTATCTTTTAAGTAAGAACGTACACTCAAAAATATAAGAATAACTTGTGGCATCTTCTGTATTCTGATATATATTGAGCTAAGTATGAAAAGTTAGATCATTAGAAATATTATCTTTAAAGTATTTAATAATACTATCTTCATCCTATAATACGTCCTACAGGTTAAAAAAAACTAGATGTTTTAGACAAGGACACGGTCTTAAAAAAACAACTTTGACTATAATTTTCTATTATAATCCATATAAAAATACCAATAATTATATGATTTTGTTGAAGTTCTTTCAAGATTAATCTATACAAATGTTTTTTATGTTGCTAAAATAAGTATTTTTAAAATTATTTGTATTTAAAGTTTGACTTTATGATGGTCCAAAACGTCAGTATTATTAAACTGTAGGGAGCATATAACAACTTAAAAAGGTATTTGACTCATCCTACAACAAATATATCTAGATATGTTTATGTGCTAGATACATTGCAGTATGAGAGGCCAAATCTTTTACTAGGTTGCTATAGTTGGGACAGAGTGAGTAGCAATTAACTTTATTGTTGGAGGAGGCTTTAACTACTTATTTATGTACACGAAAGATTGATTCAAGACTCAAATGCAATGCATTGAGAAATGTAGAAATAAAATGTCATACTCAAATTAGGCCCCTTTGATTCAAAGGATTTGTGATTTTTTTTAGCCCTTTGAAACAAGGATTGGAGATTCCTAAATCCTTTGAAATTCATATGGAATGGTCTAATGCTACTTAGATTTTAGAGGAAATCTAACGAGAGCTCCAACATCTTGAAAACTTTACTATGAGTTTATCTCTTAAACGATCATTCCTATTTTTTCTATGTTTTACAATTCTCTGTTTTGCATAAACATTCCTATTGAAATCCAATGTTTTTCATATTCCCGTGTTTTAGCGTTCCTGCGATTCAAATGGAACTTAATTTTATGGGACTACAAAGCAATTCGGATAGCTTTCAAGAAATAAAACATAAAATTTTAAGAAAGAGAAACAGCAAAATTGCCTTTGGCCTTCTCAAAGGGAATAAAAACATGAGCAAATACCTCATGTTTGAAATCCTCAGAAAATAAGACGAGAGGAAAGATTACAAGAGCAAATTTGCTTATCTAATCCTACCAGTCTGAAAAGCTATGTACGGAAATTCCGGATGAATTTAAATTCTTCGGTAATCCAAAGACCCTTCACAAATTTAAGGCTTAAAGAACGACAGAACACAGTAAAGATTTTGGTATAATTGTTTTATGGTCTTTAGTTAGAAATGTAGGACCTGGATACGTAATACTTTGCTATAAAATGTTTTGGTAAAGTATGTCATGCCTCATATTGTATCGCTAGCCACAAATGACCAAATGACGGCAATAAAATGGGCCTATGACGAGTAGGCCTAATTTGTGGGAAAAAATGGCAAGTTGTGTTCTGGCACGAATCAAATCTAGCTTATGGGTATATCAATTCGTCAATGTAATGCGAAGATCATGTAAAAAGTTTAGCACTTAAACGACCCCATTGATTCAAAGAAAATTTTGTAGTTTATTGGACCATCATGCTAACTTTCCTCTTATTACTTTATACATAGGGTCGTTCCAAAGAAATTTCAAGTGACTATTATTGCTCCATCATTTGATCCATCATTTGATTTCGGAACCCCCCCAAAAAAAAAAATCTTATATGACTTGGATCTTACAAAATTCCTTTGAGATGTACCGTAGAATTCGCTAGGACAAAGCGAATATGTTTCGCTATCATACAGAAGGTACACATATTCCCATCAACAATTCACTTTATTATATACTCAGGCAACACAACAGGTATTATAAATATGTGATCTTACTAAATTGTTTACTGGAAGTATTTTCTTTGGAAATGAGTACACACCGAGACAACACAAAACACAAACGACCACTATCAACTTATCAAATCACTCCCATACTTTCTCATATCAAAAGTAAAAGTTGAGCTCCAACAATTCAGAGAACGAATCAGGATCGAATTTTTATGCTGCAAATCCAGGCATCCAGCACAATAAATCGAGAATTTCAGACAACAAAGTCAAAGATTAAATTTTTATTCCCATATTTAATCAGCATCATAATTATAATTTTCGCCCAAATTCAGAGCAAGGACAGAACGAATAAAAAAGATCGAATTTTTATCACGACCCAATTGCAAACCCAGCACAAAATCGAGTATAGCCGAGAGAGGTGAGAGGAAAAAAGAAGCAAGACGTTCCTATCCCCAATCCCCAATCCAGCGGGAGAGCTAGGTGCTATCTAATCTTTTCTTCGTTCTCGATCAGCGAATTCCCCGTGGGACCCGATGGCGACGTCGTCCGGGTCGGTCTGGGCATCTCCATCGATTCGTCGTCGTCGCCATGTGTCGCCCGGATCACACAAGTGTGCGGGTGGGTGGCCGCCACACGCTCGCTGCGTGCTCGCCTCCCTCCTCTCCTCTCCCCCCAACTCGGTCGGCCGTGGTCGTCGTCTCCTTCCTTCCTCCTCCCGGTCTCCTCTCCTCTTCCTCTCTCTCTCTCTGATTCCCAATCTGCGTCTTCTTTCTTCCTTCCAGACCCCGCCCTGCGAGAAAGGTTTCGACTTTGCAGAGGCGGCAGGCCTGCTCTTACCTCTGTATTGGGTTCGGATCCAAGAAAGGATTTGGGGGTTCAGGTGAACCCCCATGCCCAACGTGAGGTCGGTCAGCTCCTCTGGTACTAATCATGCTGGCTTCTTGTTCTTGATGTGGATTCAGATGTTTGTGTTTAGTGGAACCTGGTTTCTTGATGCTGCTACTGTTTCTTGCAAAAAGAAACTATCTTGATAGTATGTTCATAGATCGGAGTTTTGTTTCTTGTGGGCGTAAAAAGGGTAGCTTTTGATGTTAGTGTTGAGTTTTGGTGCTTCAGTGTTATCATTTCCCAGTTCCCACATAGGTTGGGTTTTTGAGTGGACTGAATCTGATGTTCGTGTGTTTTGATGTTTATAGCAGTTCTACCTTTCAATTTGGTTTTGAGTTTTATCTCTTTGTGATGTGATTGTTTTGTGTGATGCAGGAATCAGAATCTGAGCATGGTGGCTGACACGGAGAGCTCTGGGTCACTGGGTGGCAGTTCGAATGCTGCTTCCGACAAGGCCGTTGATGGGTTCGTCGTTAATTGTTTACCTTCTTTTATCCAGTTTCCATGTGTTAAGAAGCTTCATAGCAGTAACCAAATGTCTTTTTATTGCTATGGGCAATTAGGCAATTGTTGTCGCCTTAGATTATATTTATGTTCCAATTTAACTTGCTTAGCACATTCTAGTTTGTAACATCCTGCCATAAAGTCTGAAATCCCAATGCATTTACACCACATTTTCTGTACTTCACTACTTGTTTTAGGCTATTGCTGTGGAACAATGATAGCCTCTACCTGTCATCACAAACTCCTTTTTACCCTCATTCAATCTACCGGAAACAGCAACAAATGATTGTAGGGGTTTGGTTCCCACAATGAAACTGGCTGTAATGTGTAAATATGAATTGGAAAGGTGTACGAAAGTGTAACCGCTGATATGACACACTACAATTGAATCTTGATTTTCTAGAACTTCCAACTAATTAAATCAAAGGGTTAAAAAGATTGTGGTATGAATTTTTTTAGTATGTAAGCATGATTACCACCTAAACTGTCTAATTTCCTCTTCACATATTGCATAACTTTGCTAACAGTTAGAGTTCCCTTTATTAGAATTTAGAAACATAGATGAGAAAAGAACATTCTTGAGATAGAAACTGTTTAGGAATTAATATGACAATAGTAAGCACTAAACAAAGTTTCATCTAGTTTGGTCCCTTCTCCTGTATTCTGCCATAGATTGTAGTTATTTACCTTTCATATGTACTACAATGGTTTTTGCATAAAGAATAGATATTAAGATTTATTGCCCAAAGTAAGTTGTTAACAAAGTGGTGACATATTCAAAACTTTAGTTTAGTTGACAACTTCAATGAAATAGGTACCATTTAATGAGATTGCATTGAGTGCTATTTGATAACCAAAATATGTACGGTGCTATTTTCTATATTCAGAATATCTGCCGTGATTCAGCGATGCTTAACCTCTTAAGCTTGACAGTTAGTTGAAATTGACGTATGTTTACATGCGCACTTTCAGATTATTCTGAAGCTTGTTGCTGTTCATGCTTTCCACATGTTTATTTCCCATACCAGTGTACCTCCTAGTTCCTACCATATGTCTATTTCCGTGATGCTTATTTTTGTTTTGTGCAGGTCTCTTGACAAAAGATCTCAGGAAAAGGCTCCAAAGAAAACCCATAAAGCTGAACGGGAGAAACTGAAGCGTGACCAGTTGAATGACCTTTTTGTTGAGCTCAGCAGTATGCTTGGTAAGCAGTCTCATCATTAACCAATGTTATATCTTTATAATATGTTTACTATGCCTTTTTTGGGGAAAAAAATCCAAGTACCAGACTTGACTATCATTACTTGAACCCATCAATCGTTTAATTAATTACATAATGGCAACTAATTCAGTGTACATTGTCGAGAATGCGAAGTCAAAACTTAAATTAGGTTATGTTTTAGCAGTTCACAGGTACCTGGTGTAAGTACACGTGTATCATTTCTATTATGAAGTTATGAATACAAAACCTAAGTGGATGAAGTTATGGATACAAAACCTAAGTGGACATACATTGGTTCCTGTATTCAATTATATCTGCTATTGTCCCATAGTGTCATGTTCTGTCTCTCTCTTTTGGGGTTTGCAGAGTCAGACTTTGTCATTCCTATCCTGCCAAGTGCCAATCCATTCTATGATAAAAAGAATGGTCCTACTCTGTTCAGTTTGCTAAACATCCACATGTGAAGTGCTGGCGTTCCTGCTTTATTCCAAACCCCCCTTTCGAGTGGTCCACCTCATGTTGCTCCTAACCTCTGAGAGCAGAACTCCAAAGAGTTCTTATCAATTTGTTGGTCCCTACAAAAGATTGCTGTAATGCTATTATTCATTTCGAATCTGAAATCTAAGATTGCTGGTATTTGCATCTTTCAATGGCCACATATTTCTCTAGTATACAATGGGAATATGCAATTATTTATCCATGTATAATCCATTGGCATCTTCCATGCTAAATTCATCTTATATGGAGTAATGACCAATCTGTAGATGCTAATTTGTTAGCAAAAACAATACACTGCTAACTTTGGTACATTTTTTGTACTCTAAATTTCAGTGCATTGCATTGTCTGGATATAATAGTAACAGTAAATTTATGGCCACGTTTTTCTTCTATTCTTTCTTTTATCAAAGTTTTTCATCATTTCTTCATGTGATGAATTGTTTGGAGAACCTTCCCTTGGCCAAACAGTACTACATGTTAGCTGCTATTGGTTTTACTCCAAATATCTAATTCATATACCTTTTCTGATCAACATACTATCTTATGCTATTTCAGAGCCTGAACGACAAAATAGTGGAAAGGCTACCGTGTTAGGCGATGCTGCACGAGTTCTGAGAGATCTTCTTTCTCAAGTAGAATCTCTCAGGAAGGAACAGTCTGCTCTTCTAACCGAACGTCAATATGTGAGTTTTAAAATTGTGTTCTTAATCAGAATTTAAGCAAGTTGCGTTTATCAATGCGAGGATGAATATTTATGCTTGTCAAATATCCATGACAATTATTTTTATCGAAGGGCTGAAGGGCCTCAATGCAGCCCTGTGCCCTCGACAACCACATGTTCCCCTGTTTAATAATACTATAAGGTTGGATATTTAGTATTCCCTCAGTCCAAAAATATAAAAATTTGTGGGTAGATTTGACACTTCCTAGTGCAACGAATTTGGAAAGCCTTTGTCCAGATTTGTTGTACTAGGAAGTGTCAAAATCATCCCCAAATGCCTATATTGTTCGATAGAGGGAGTACGCTAACTTTGCCTGTAACAGTAGCAAATAGGTGCACATGCTGTTGAAATGCCTTCATTGAAAGTGAAACTGCAAATATGGAATTAGTGGACATTACTATCTATTGTTATATCGAGTTGGTTAATTTGATAGTCTTTGATTATTACTTTCTTATGGCTGTTTTGACCCGAGTTACTTTTCTTCATTACCTTCACAGCTAATGCTAACTTTAACATAATAACAGGTTGGTTCAGAGAAGAATGAGCTGCAAGAGGAGAATATCATGCTTAGAGCTCAAATATTAGAACTACATAATGAGCTTTGTGCAAGGATGGGAAACAACAACCTCAATCAAAGCAATCTTGCGATGTCACAACCAGTAGCCAACAATGGCAATAACTCAGCAACTCGACCGGTTCCACATCACATATGGAGCAATGGTCCAAATTTAAGTAATATGGCTATGACGCACCAAACAAACACACTGTCTCCATTGCACAATCAGCACCATCAGTCTACTGATGTCAGCCCGGTTCATGCGTCACGACCTCAGGAGCTGCAGCTCTTTCCAGGGACCTCAGTGTCAACGGAGCGAGAACAATACCGAGTTGGAAGCACCCCAGCTACTTCTTCAGGCCTGACAGATTCTTTGTCAGGGCAACTTCGCCTCAGCCTCCTGCAATCTTCTCAAGAAGAAAGCAGCGGCGGTAGCAAAAAAGGCCGAAAAAAGGGCTAGCCAGTTGACAGCTGACAGTGCTAAAAAAGAAATCAACAGATGGTGAATGGTGATAGTTACTCTCTTGTAAATACGGCAAAGCGCTTACTGATACAGACCTACTGTGATAGTTACTCCACTATTGTAATTTGTATTTGTAGTGCTTGCTCTGAAACTTAGATCACGTTTGACTATAGCTTTACTGCACGCCAGTCCAACTTCAGTCTTTTTACGGATACATGTTGCCATATTACAGAGTTATTTACCTGGAAGAGAAAGAAAAAGGATGCAATATGATAGCAGTAATGACTTGTGGTAATATGATCTCTGTCGTCAAGTCATGAGAATCTGATCTTGTTTGTTCATTGACAATTTTTTTTTCAGCATTACAAGTTTTAAAAAATATTTGTGATCTGCAGCAAACTGTCTTGTTCATGGCTATGAAAAGATTAACAATCACAAAAACCATGAGATATGCAAGTATGATTCTTGATTCTACAGAAATGCTGAATCCTTCTGCTGAACATCAGATTGTTCATCCTAAGAGAACCAAATCAAAAGAACACAGCTCCTGATATCCCTATTACACTGAGAGAAAAAAGAAAAAACTCCCAAGAACTGAAACTAATCCAATGCTTGCTCCCAATTCTTGCTACTTCTCCCAACCTCTTACTCCTCTGAACCCTTCTCTTCTGAAGAACTTGCCGTCTTTTCTTCTGAGCTCTTCTCTTCTGAAGAACCTCCAGTCTTCTTCTCCTCTGACTCCGGCTCCGAGTTCTTGTCGCCGGCGGTCCAGTACCGCTTGACGGCGTAGAGAACCTTCTCCGGAATGTGGGGGCTATCCTCATGATTCGCCATGATCATCTTCCATCGCATCCCGCTCGCAATTCTCTTAACTTTCAGGAGGATCTCGACGTCGTCTCGGAGGATCACCGTGCCCTCCGGCCGTAGTATCCGGTCCATCTCCAGCAGGATGTCCTCCATCTTGCACCTTCTCCACATCAAACATAAAGAATTCAGATAATTTCAGAGATCACACAACAGAGTAGAAGCATCTAATAAAGAAACATATATGAACAGATTGTGAATGATTGAGTGACTCACTTGTCCTTGTAGAGGGTGAAGACACCATTGCCATGTATGAGGTCATAGGACCTTGGGTAAGTGGAGAATGCCTCACACCTGAAGAAAAGGAAAAAAAAAAGATGATGATAATGAAATCCAGAGAATATATTACTCCATCATTCCTAAACTACTTATGTTTTGAATTTTTATTTGCAATGTTTAACCATTCTTCTTATTTAAAAAAATATAGAAATATCATCTATTATTTTTGTGACTTGCTTTATTATCAAAAGTACTTTAAGCATGAATTATTTTTTTTAAAATTTGCACTAAATTGTTAAGTAAAATGAATGATCAACGTTACAAACAAAAACTCAAAATGTCTTTTGATTTAAGCCAGAGGGAGTACTTTTAAATTTTAAATATATGATACTCATTCTATTCAGTTATATTTGACATTGGTTAGCTCATTTTTGAGCTAATCAACGGCAAATATAGAAAAACAAAGGGAGTATATGGTGTTGACTTTAAATATATAAAATATAGTGTTCACATATTCAAACACATAGCTAGTAACATGTTTTCTCTTGAAAATTATTTAAAGTCATGGAAGAAACAGAATTACCAGTCATGGTACATGCCAATGAACCCCCTCTCATAAACCACACCGAGGGTGGAGAGCTCGGCGACGGTGGGCACAACATTCATCACCCACGACTTGGGGGAGAACACCGCCGCCGCGAACCCGCCGACGCCGGCATTCATGTCCAGAATATTCCGGTACCGTCCGGCACGAAGCCTATAATTCACCTTCTTGTACCCACCCACATGCTTCTCCCACCTCCGGTTCTCCTCCTCGTACGCCTCCACCGTCATCCCGGCCACCTCTCCTCCCGCCACCCGTGGCGGCACCGCCGTCATCCTCTCCGGGAACGGCCGCAGCTCGCCTTCGCTGCCGCTCACCGCTGGTGTGACGCAGGCTTCCATGTTCTTGTACCAGACGTCATTGGGGTTGGAATTGGAGTTGGAATTGGAGCAGGTGGGTGGTGGTGGTGATTGTGGGGAGCATGATGAGGAGGATGGGGATGAATTGGGAGGGGTTTTGCGCCAGATGGCGATGTCGTTGAGCTCGGCGAGCTTCTCCCAGCAGAGCATGGCGGCGTACTCCTCGATCTTTTGCTGCTCGGCGGCGAGGTCGGATTCTGTTCGCTCCCAGGCTTTGTGGTTTGCTTTCCAGTTGATTGGTGGGCCGGAGAGAACCCAGTAGCCTCCTGGACGGAGCACACGGTCGATCTCCATCATGTACATCCCATCTGTGATGTGATGACATTGATGCATCAAGGTTCGAGCTTGATATTGAACAATTAAATGCTGATTTTTCAATGCATGGAACAATTAAATGCTGGGAATTAATTTAATAGTAAAATTCACTAACGTTTAAGCCTCGTTTGAATGGCAAAGGAATTTTTGGAGGATTAAGATTCCTAAGGAATTGTTCTATAACCCTATTTGATTCGAGTTTCTTTACGGTCCAACCAATAGTACCTCGAGATACCAAAATAAAATTCAGCCGTCCATTTATCATATATATACCGGTACCTTAAGGTACCATTTGTTGGATCGTAAAATTTCTCATTTGAATCATAGGAAAGGAAAGAAAAAAAAACTCTAAGGATTGTATTTCTATAACTAGATTTCGAAAAGGAAAATATCAATGAGCTCAGACCTCTTGTAAATTTTCCTATGACTATCAAGACATTCAATTCGTTTGTTTTTCCTATAGCGCTATGAAAGGCAATGCTTAACTTTTTCTGTGTTTTATTGTTTCCTGTAGGATGGGAGAATCACACCTCTCAATTTCTATGTTTTTTGTTCTGTATTTTTTCTATCCTGTGAATCAAAGGGGCTGATGCGATCTAAGTTACAGAAACTATGTATACTTTAACATTGATCACTTAACTATATGTAGCATAATACTAATATTGATGAATCATAATAATTCTTAACCGAACATTATCCACCATAGCAACTCAAAATGTGACCATTAAGTTGGCCGGATGATCATGAAATTCTTTCTCTTGAACCTCAATCATGTAAATAGCTATATTTCAAAATGGAGAGAGTACAGTTGGAGGCTAGCTTACCGTTGGAGGCCCATGGGATGAGGCAGCGGGAGCAGTGCGCCATATCGAAGGACCGCGGCGGGAATGGCAGCTTGATGGAGCCGAGCACGCCGATGAACGCTGGCACGCCGCGCTCCAGCGCGAACTGCACCTGCGCCTCATGCGAGTCCCTTGGTGCGAACGACATGGCTATCACCCCTCTCCCGTCCAAATACGCTCCCAAACTCGCCACCTACACACAAACACATATCCATCAACCCTAACCCTACTCCGGCGAGATCATAATGAATACTTTCGAATTACTCCCTCCGGTTTTAAATATATGATGTTGGTTACTTCTTTTTTTAACTAACCAACGTCATTCAAAAATGTATGGAGGGAGTAATTAGCTTCACTTACGCCGCAGCCGGTGTCGAGGACGGTACGCACAGACCCGTCGGCGAAGGGCACGACGGCGGAGAGCCGGTCAATATACTTATCGGCGCCGCCGGGGAACTGGGTCCCGCCACCGGGAAACCGGAGGAGCGACTCCCCTTCCCTCTGCACCCAATTCTGCACGGCCTTCTCCACCGTGAGGCTCTTGTACGGCGCGTTCGCGAACGGCACATAGTCTCTACTCCTCGGCCACGCGAACGGCGTCCTGTACCCTGCCGGCGCCGGCACCAGGCACCGCATCCGCCGCTCGCCGTCGCCGGAATCGGGGCAATGCCGCTCCCGGTACACCATGTTCGCACGGGGGAATTTCATGGCGCGTTCTTGGTCGTGGCACGGCGTGTAGTCTGCCATTGACGCCGGGCATGGGGGAAATTGATATTCTTCTTCTTCTCCGGCGGCGGTGTCATTGGAGTGGTGGGTGTCGAAGGTGAGGGAGGTGGTGGTGGAGGAGGAGGAGCAGGCGGCTTGGTGGTTGATGGCCATTGCGATGGAGTCGCCCTTGCCGTAGCCGCTGCGGTGCCATGCGCCGAGGAGGTAGAAGAAGCAGCAGAGGCCCACGGCGAGCACCATGGCCAGTGGGCTCCGTTGCTTGATCGCCATGGATGGATGAATCGATGGATTGATTGATCGACGCCTCAAGTTAATTAGCCTGTAGAAATCAAGAATCAAGAAATTAACTCGTCAATGGTGGCAACGAATTATAGATTGATCGATCTGTTGATTGCAGTGATGAGAAACGAATTATAAATTGATCGATCTGTTGATTGCAGTGATGAGATGAACCTTGATTGATCGTGATCAGCGGATCTAACGTGGAACACGGGTGGTTCAGTTGAACGCCCAAAATTTATGACAAGTAAAAAACTGTTATTAGTCTCCTTCCCTTAAGGTAAGTTGTTAAGGCAAATTAAACCCGACCTGGAAGATAACATAGCTAGGGTTAATGCAAATTCAAGAAAAAAAAAGGCTGGTCTCTCGATAGAGATTAGAGAGAGAGATGAGAAAGAGTTTGCGGCTGTGTAACGGATGGATGCTCACCGGTGAGGATGGAGGAGACAAACTGGCCGGGAGACGACTGCCGACGCGCCACGCTCGCGATCGCGGTGCAAAGCGATGAAGCGTCGATCGATCGATCTTTTTTCTCTCCACCGTATTCCGCTGACACGTGGGGCCGAGGGCAAAACAATCGGGGTCCGTTGGACACAAAATAGAAAAATGAGAATGGAGAAAAATAGCAAAAAGAGAAGAAAAGTAGGGTGAAAAATCCCAGAAGACATGCGAATCCCAAAAAGTGATGGTGATGTTTTTTTATTTGACCAACGACATGACTTTCCGGTATGCATATCGGCCAAATGAGTCTTAATAATTAATTACAATATTATAATATTACAAATACAATATTTTGGGATGGATCTATACGGTTATCGAAGAGTGATAGACATCACCATTCACTATACCTTTGGAAGTGGCTTGATCTTATAACATGAGTGCGTGCTATAAGTTTGTTCACATTAAAGCCAATAAAATGCCATCGCTACATTAACCAAGGAATTGTGCACTAAAAGTGCAGACTCCCATCCAATGGAGTAAAGATGGCCAAACATGAACAAAAACGGACAAGATTCATATCGTTTATATGTTTCGATGCCTAGTAACAATAGAGCTTAGCCGATAACAATAGAGGTTATGAATGCGAAAATGTCTATCATACAACAACCATTGGTGTATTACAGATATAAGAATACCGTTTGTAGAGAATGTCCTCTATTATAACCCTTGCTCAATCAATCCTCTCAAATCCTTCATAAGTATTATTCTTCGCTATATCCTCAGTATCACTAACTCCTCCAATATAATACTACAAGAGAATAATTACATTCTTCCTAAAGGTTTCATCTGAAATGTGGTAGATGTTGTTAATACAATATTACACTACACAAGAGTCATTAGTTTGATAGAGGAGTCATTTTCTAGTTGTCCTCATTTTGATGACTCGCTCATCTTGATTAATTCATAACTTGGTCACTCATTTCAATTCACACAAACACCTAACTTAATTCGACTAGCAGTGATTTATTGAACCCACTCATCTTAATTAATTCATGGTTTGGTCATTTCAATTCACACCAGTGGTGGATCCAAAAAATTTCTGGAGCCCAGGCAAACTTATCGATAAGAAAGTACACAAAAGTCTATACAAAATTGATCGGTTGTTATTATAGATGCAAGAAATTGATAGATGCAGAGATGAAATGAATGGTTACTTAGTACATATTACCACTAGGTTAGATATGTGGCTTGTATTATCTTAAAAGGAAAATAAATGATATGGGTGCTAAAGCGTTATGCCAATTTGTCATTAAGGTCTCATGATGCCTCGAGTATTTTGACGTGATAATTTGATTCGGTAATTTGTTTTAAAGACGTTAATTAAAGACCTATACATCATATCACTGCTGTTGTTCTAGTGTTCTGTATGACTATGCAATGACTGACAAAAGTAATTACCAAGTACTAATCTATAGGCACATGTGTCCGGGCAGCCAACGGAGCCTGGGCAACGACCCATGTCACCGGGCCCCGGCTCCGCCACTGGTTCACACCAACATTTGACTTAATTCCTCTACCAATGAAATTCTGCAACTCGAATCATAATTCATCATAATCGTACACATGAGTCCTTATAAAACAACAACCTTATTTCAATAATCTCACTATGAAGAATCAAAATTTTCAACATAAATTTACATTTATATAGTTCTGTTTGTCCTAGAAGAACATGGTTAATTTTGGCATGTATTAATTAGTTGCACCAAGAAACTTGAAGACATGGCATTTTCTTCACCTCGGTCATTGAGTTCTACCGAACAACATCTTGCACCAAGACACAAACATAGGGGCAGCTAGCAGGCTAGCGATCTTTTTGACTCCATATAGTCACACGCACACGCAAGCGCGTGTGCCCGGGCTCGCACACACTCACACTCACACTCACACAAACTCACACTCTCATGATGTTCATTCTTACATTTCTTCATGAGCATATAAGTCACCAGTGCATGCAATTAATGCTACAAAATATTTTGGTCACACTTGATACATTCATCTCCTTTATATATTTTTACATGACGTAGAAGAGGAAAGGAAGCAGCAGAGGGCGACGGCAAGCACCATGCCGAGAGCGATCCACGCTCTGTACGGTGACTCTACTGATCCTCTCCCTACTTGATCGCCATGGATGCACCTATATAAGACCTGCAACACATCAAGAAAATCGTCAATTGGCAACGGATCAAATGCAATCCACAATGATCCAATGATCCTAGCGGCAATGGAGTGGCAACATGAACCTTGATTTATAATGATCTTCTGTATTGTGGGCCAAACAGTATTTTGTCGCACCTTGGGACGAAGAAAATGGGGAAGATTTTCTCCTTGCTCAACCTTGCAATCCCTCACATGGAAACAATCCTCACAGAGCCCTCCATCGCCGTCTAAAATTATATATGCATCTGAAATCATATATAATGCAACATACTCATCCATACAAAATATGATTATATCAATACATCAGCATATATCACATAATTATGTAACAATAAAACCCACAAAATAGATATTCATAATCCATCAAAGTCAATTTTCATAAAAATTTGAACCTCAGTGTGTGCAAGATTTATGTTTGGGCCTACCCTAGCTACTAAAACTATTATGTGCGGGAAGTGAAGACGGGTGACCCCCCCATACTAAGGATAAGGTTTTGGTGTTAACCAAATGAATTTAATGGTAATAAATTGGTACCATCCCCTATCCCATATCCCTAAGGCCTCCTTTATTGGTGGTAGATATCTCCAGCTGACTAGGACAAAATCTAATGTGGAGAAGAGAAAAATAGGAGAGAGTAGTCTCTAGAGATTAAACAAGAGATATGCTATATCACATAGTCCAAAGAATTGTGAGAAAAAATGTGAGACCAACTAATTATATATAGAAGAGAGATGATGTGAAGTGGTATTTTTTTTCTCTCTCCTTATCTTCAACTTTCAACTGAGCTAGAGATATTGGCCTAATGGGATAATTCCTCACGAGAAAACATGGAACAAACCCATTGCCATCTCTAGATGTAAGTGTGATGTGATGTACACGCATAGTGTTTCGTGCTTATTCTATATAATAATAAAAAAGAAAAGTAATGTTGGTCAAACATCAACAAAAATGGACAAGATGCAAATCTTTATATATATATATATAAATCTTTACCCAATAATCTCAACGTTTAATAAATTTTTTAAAAAGAAATATATGAAACAGGGTGAACAAAATGTAAAACCATAATAGTTCTTGTAAGTTCCTTCACTATTATCCTTATCACTTTATCGTTCCTCATCATAGTGTGATTGTTCATTAATTCCAATCTTTGTAACCAAATTCCTCTCCTCTAAGACAAGAGAATTATGTTACATTAGTATCAACATCAATCATATTAAGGTTGAATGACCCTCAAGGCTATGAATTAAGGGTTTCTTGCAGTTTTGAAGTAATTATTGCATTTATACGACCAAACAATTGTTTTGGAACATTTTCTATCAGGAGGTGAGGAATTGATAGGATTGGTTGTCACAATTGAGTGCACTCCTAATGTCAGCTCCCACCAACATCCTATGATTGTTAACACTCACACGATAAATAGATAAATTCTAGTCTCCCCAATTTGATCAAAATTTTAGCGATGTAGGTTCACATTTATACCAGCTAGCTCTCTGTTTTAAGTTTGTTCAAGCAAATACATGGTTTTAGCGTGTATTAGCTACGCCAGAGAAGCGTGATGGAATGGCATCTTTTTCACCACATCATAATTAAGTAAAACGCTACTAGCTAGTGATTAAGTTCGATCAAACGGCTTATTGCACCGGCATATAAAACGTGGTCCAGGGACGCAGGCAAGCCGGTGGCGGCTGGCGATCTTCTAATAAACTCCATAGTCATCACATCACAGTCACTGATGCAGTCAGCTAGTCACGCTCTGAGATCCAACATCAACACTCATAGCTGCAAACACAAAAAGGTCTAGCTCACATGACACAGATATCTATTCAGTTATAAACACATGGTTTGTGTTAAAATACTTCTACATGGTATACAAGTCATCAGGCATGGATGGTCCTAGACATATACATTCTGTCACACTTGATACACTGATCATGTCCTTTGTTTCTAAGATGTCCAGTTCAGTTCATCAATTGCTCATATTGCAATGGCACGTGAGAACCACAAGACGCACGTGTGTAATGGCACGCAGCGAACAAGGGGGCCTGGATGCCCCCGCTCTGAGCAGATCGGCTAGCGTAAGGGCCTTATATGGTCTCAGCTATATATTTGGGCTTTCCAACACGGAACGAAGTCGCAGGTCACGTGTGTGTAGCGTCACCTGGCCAAAATGCAACGGTCTTAATATACATTTGACGCCGGATTTTCTACCTAAAAACTTGATAAATGTGAATATAATACAATTATGGTGTAATTCAGAAATTACACACTGTAATTTGTATTGTATGTAACTACAACATAATTTCTAAATTAAATTACACTGTAATCTGTTTCTTAACTGTCTAGTTTAGTTTCGGAGGACATTAGTGAATCCCACATTGAAAGGAGGATTTTTCACACCAAGCTAGACAATAGTAGCCGTTGGATCACATGGAGATAAAAAAGGACATGACAAGGACCGCTGTTGGATGAGAGGAGGCTTCTAGAGGGAAAGAAGATGAAAAAAAAAAGAGAACAGGACAGAACCAGAAAAAAAATACTACTATATGAAGCTGAAGTTGAGACCATAGATTGTTTCTCTTTTAATTGAGATGATATTAACTTTTAGGCCCGTTCGAATCAGCTTACGAGCATGATTAATTAAATATTAATTATTTTAAACTTTAAAAATAGATTTATTTGATTTTAAAGAAACTTCTGTATAAAAAGTTTTTTTTTCAAATAATGCGCCATTTAATGGCTTGGAAAGCATACACACGATAATTTAAGGATTAGCTACCTGCACTATGCCGAAAAGATCTCGGCCCTAGAGACAGTACAAATGATAGAGTAGCCGAAGCGCTCTCAAAGTGGTCTTGTAGCCTAAGCATAGAGCAAGTAGGGATGGGATAGGCTAGATGGGAGAGTATAATATTCCTACTGTCCCACAAGAACATAATTGTCCATAATTCATTTAGCAAATCAACATTTTATTTTTAAAATGGTCAAATCCAACACATTTTAAAAGTGATGTAAATAAAGATTTTGTTGTTATCCTACAAAACTATTTTACTATAAATTTAGTTCAACATGATTATTCCAAACACTAGAAGTACTAAAGTTGTGTAACGGCAACTATAGCGATGTGATTAATTAAATTTCTATCAATTCATTAGCTACATGTTGGAGATATATATTTATGCTTGACACCTTTAGCACAACTATTATAATAAATTATCTTTTTAAAATCTATATATAAATAGCTTACCAAGTTATTTACTACTCCCTCCGCACACTTTTGTTTGACATCGGTTCAACTATTTAAATACGGAGGGAGTAATAAACGGATCACAGTTTCTAAGGACATAAGTAAAAAAAAGGCTACATATGGGAATCCGTGACCGCACGGAATGTATGAAATATGGTAGCATTGCCAACGGATTCTGCTTCCTATTAAAAATATTTATCAAGGGACACCAAACACTTGATCCATTTCCGCAACATATTCTTCAGTTACATATTATCACTAACAGATTTTTCTACACATTATAAATAACATAGTCACTCAACTGCACGACTTTATATAAATTCATGATGAAAATAGGCTTGGTAATTTCAGCTCCCACCAACATCTCACACCATAGCTCAGCCCGTGTTTCATCAACTTCATATCTCAATCTCTAGAAAACAAAAATAATCTCACTAAGAGTTAATTCCACACGAACAATCAATGAATTTCATGGTATGCCTCCTCTTTTTAGTTAGATTCAAATTGCAGAGACATAAGTTATTTATACAGCTCTGCGTTTTTTTAAACTGTCAAATAATAACACAGCTTTGGCGTGTATTAGTTACTCCATAGAAACATGATGACATAACATTTTTCACCGAATCACAAGTAAAGCACCACTAGACGTTGTTGAGTATGATCAAACGGCATGTGGACGCAGATAGGCAGGCCGCGGGCAGACACAGGCAGGCTGGTGGCGATCTCCTTGACTCCATAGTCACACACTCATGCCTGATGCTCATGCGTATATTGCTGCAAGTTTGTCCAACATCAACATCAATAGCTGCAAAGACAAAAAGTCTAGCTCACACAACTAGCTATTTAGTTAAAAGCACGTCGTTTATGTTAAATTTCTTTTATCTGAGCTCATAAGTCACGCTGGCATGCATGAGGAAAAATATCCTGTCACACCTGATACGTACATTCATCTCTTTTCTTATTCAGTTCCTCATTTTGACCGTGGATAAAGCAAAGGTGCAGCCAAAAGTTCAGATGGGTCGAATCTGTTGCAAGGCTTTAATGTGCATTAATCCGGCTGCGAAGTTCAGTTAATCCTCACATTAATTGGGCCAATGAGGCACTGAATTTCTCTTTATTGGGCTTCTTTGTGGAGAGACGGTTTTCGTGATCGTGCTGTGCATCAGATCGGGTGTACCCAGTTTTTTTCCCCTCCAATTCGCTGTTTATGGGTGCCTGTTCAACCGGGACATATCTGGTGAAATTAAGCGCTGGAAACTGGTCTATACCTATTATGAAAATGAGCAAATTTCACTAAACTATATGTTTTTTGTGGTCTAAGTTATAGAAAACTACGTATACTTTAACACTTGTCACTTAACTACACATATCATGATACTAATGTTTAACAAAACTACAATAAGTTTAACAAAACTACACAATTAAAATTTTTTAAATAGTATAGTTTTGTGAAAATTAGTGTAGTTTTATGAAACATTAGTATCATAATACGTGTTATTAAATGACAAGTGCCAAAGTATATATACTACCTTCGTCTCAAAATAAAGCTATTTTTAGAAGGATGTGACATTTCATAGGATAACGAATCTGGATAGGTCTATCCAGATTCGTTATCCTATGAAATGTCACATCCTCCTAAAGATACTTACATTCTAGGACGGAGGTAGTAGTTTTCTGTAATTAAAACCATAAAATATATGGTTTTGTGAAATTTACTCTAAAAATTAAAATTGAAGATGAACACCTTTCTGTTTTCTGAAAGTTTTGTCCGTCCGTCCCCTCTGTTGAGTCAGATTCGCATCGTTAACTCATTGTACGTATGCGAGACCGGAAACATCTCTCCCCTTGGGCCGGCTCAATCATCAGCCCACCATCTCAACGGAAGAACCTCAAGTTGGGCTGATGGATCCGCTTCTGGTCATGCCCCACCTGAGCAGCTGGGCTCGATAGAAATTCACGATCCCTGTCCGCAAAGAAAGATGCACTGAGGTATGATATGCTGCATGCCCGTATGTCTTCCAGCAGCAAACCAGCTTTGATGGCCTATTGGCCGGTTAATCAATTTTTCCTTAAAACCTTTGATCAATTATCACTTCCGAAATATTATTTTGATGAAGCATGCACACACGATATATATCTTTAATTTTCTTGACAAAATAAATAAAAGGATTCAATAGCTTTTTTTTACCTGTTACAATGCACAGGCATTTCGCTAGTAAAAATTATTTCTAAAAGTTTTATAAAGAGTAAATTTCTGAAAATCCCATGTTTTACGATTGGAGTTGCATAAAACACCAAATTACATGTATTATGCTTCTGTTTCACAAAACTCCACCTATACATTTTGAATAATATTTACTTAAAATTTAAAAATTAGTGTGTATAAAACTTTTTTATTATTGATTTCTTAATTAATATTGTTGATTTAACTCTTTTTTACTTTAAGAAATATTGTATCATATATACTGAAATAAGTTGTAATATGAATAAAGGTGGGGTTTTATAAAACATTTAGACGATAAATGTGGTTATATGTCACAAGCCATAATACATATGGTTTTCTGCAAAACTTGACCATAAAACATATAGTTTTGTGAAATTACTCTTTCATAAATTTATGAAAAATTAACATAGACAGACGTAAATATGAAATACATTCAGAAAAAATCAAATAACATGGTACTCTATCTAAACATTTAAGCATTTATGGTTGGTTGTAACCCTTTCTATTACAACGAATATAAACACAAACTGTCCATATTCATTGTATTAGGAAGTGTTACATCCAACCCAAATGCTTATATTTTTAGATGAAGGGAGTAAGTCTTTAGCCGGCCGATGTAATCATGATAGATGAGCCGGCAATAGACCTCGGCTCGGTTTGGTACACCACCAAGCTATAAAAAATGATGCTCGGCTTGGCTTGTGGACAAGCGAAGCCAACTCGACCTGGCTCGTGAGCTTGCCAACGAAAAGCCCTCTAGGAGGACAAAATGACTAGGAAAAACTAATAAGGCAGTTAACGTTTGGCAATTCAGCATGCAGTAATGAAAGTTTGATAAAAATACATATAGCAACGAAAGTTGCTATGCCCAAAATGTTAGCATGCAAATACAAAAGTATGAGAGATAGTAGGCAATATCTGGTAGCATAAAACACAAATAGTAGGAAATATCTGGTAGCATAAAACATAAATCTATACCTATTATAAAAATAAAAGATATTTCTGGTCTTTACGCTTTGGTACGTTGGCGTATTTTACTTCCAATCGGACGCACAACCGCACATGCCACGTGGGGCCCACTTGTCAGTCGGTTGCGCCCTCCTGCTCGCGCCGCCCGGTTCGGTTGGCTGAAAGCAGCTGAAAATGCCTGAAAATAGTTGAAGCTGAATGGTTTTTATATAAGAGTTGGGTTGACGTTGGTTGACTGATTGGCTGGCTGGCTGGGCTAAATCTCCCAGCTGAATAGGGCCGAAATCTGCGCATCTGCGCGTGTACGCCACGCCGGGCCTGGTGGCCAGCCGCTGGTGCGGGCACGCTCGCCTGCTCGCATGGGTCCTTGTGGTTTTTAATTTTTTAATCAACTTCACCGTGTGGGGTTGCCTGCTCGCCTGTGCACTTGTGGCAGGGCCTGCCTTCTGGAAGGTTGTTTGGATGACTTTTTGTTCGTGTCACATCGGATGTTTGCACGTTAATTAGAAGTATTAAATATAGACTGATAATAAAACTAATTTCATAAATAAAGACTAATTCGCGAGACGATTTTTTAAGCCTAATTAATCCACAATTAGCAAATGTTTACTGTAGCATCAATTCGCTAATCATGGACTAATTAGGCTCAATAGATTTGTTTCGCGAAATAGTTTAAATTATGGGGTGTGTTTTATTAATAGTCTATATTTAATACTTCTAATTAGTGTCTAAACATCTGATGTGACAGGGACTTAAAAAAAGTTAGAGGATCCAAACAGCCTCTGACTATTGATCACCTTTTAAATTCTTGATTTGTTCAAATACAATATGTTTGTCCATAAATTTATAAATTTACAATTTATTAATTTTATTTTCTAAGATATTTGCAATGCTTACCATTAATCAATTAAATAAGCCCACATAAACACAAAATAAAATGTTCGGCATTTCTCTCAACACGAACACGAAAAAAGCCTGTTGCAACATAGTATTTGAACAAATCGTGAGAAATGGAAGAACGATCGAAAAAGAACATAATTCAAAATGAGAAAAAATGAATTCACTTTCAAATATCCAAATTAAATGTGACCTTTTTTTTGAAAAGTTCAAAGAATCGAGAGCTATTTTTTAAGTAATTTTAGTTCTTCTCCCAGTTGCAACGCACAAGCACTATTTTTTATTTTAATTCACATTGAAAGTTGACAAATTTTCAATTGGAAATTAATCAAATCCATTGGAAATCATAAAATTTAATTAAAATTCATTAAAATTTCTCTTGGAATCTAAGGTATGGAAGAGAGCTTTTAGCACGTCATTATCCTAAATCCCGTTGCAACGCACGGGCACTATTCTGATAATAATTGAAGTACAAAACGAAATGTTCCAGCTTTACGAGGAAGACAACACTCGTAGGAAGGCAGCAGCACACGGATCATTACTCCGAGTCTCTCAAACACGCGACTACGTGAGCTAGCACGGCTTGGTGCTCAGCTGTAACGCCCCGACCACTCCTTACCTGGGCTGGGTCAGGCCTGCTAACACGTGGCTGACATCAAGACTTTCCTCACGGACCAACACAAGTCTTTTTTGCACACTTTGTCCTCACTCATATGTACCCGGGACAAACTTCCAGGTCGGTCACCCATTCCGAAATTGCTACAAGCCAAGCACTTCTCTCGAGATGAGCTTTCGCAAAAGAAGTTACAACTTATTAGTACGAGTATTCTATCAATCGTATTAAGCCCTAGGTCAGGATGTCACATCAGCTCATTTCGAGTTCAAGCCGATTCGAGTAACCAAGCTCACGAGCTCAAGGTTTCTGCCCACCCATAGTGGTAGTTTAGACACTTGTTTTATTTTAATATAAAATAGCACATTGTATCTTATTAAATTAATTTTATACCCACAATTAGATAATCCACCATACATTATATTAGTTTCCTACCCTAACATAAACCAATATACCATCTTGAATAAATTGTGATCTTCAAAATTATATAATTGTTGGAACAAGTCCTAACAGGTGTAACTCAGTATATTCAAGTGTATCCAGTATTCCAGTGTACAGAGAATGTTCTGTCCCCACTTACAACATAGGGCTTACTGTTTTATACAGGGATTCAACAAAAGAAAAGTACATTAGGGGCCCTATTAAGCTACAGAGAGGGGTGAGACTGATAAATGGGCCAGCCCTGGGATAAGTCTCGGCCTTAGTCCGGTCAATAGGGCGTCATTTAGTAGGCTCTGGCTTTTACCCGGTCCGTAGCGGTTCCCCAGTAAAAGCCGGCGCACAGCGGCCCATGCCGGGTGTCAGGCATGGTAGGTCACGTGCGGCCCACGTGCGGCCCGGAGCGTCGAGATGATCCCCGGAGCCTCTACGGCCCCCGGAGGCCCGGATAGGCTCCAGGCCCTCGGTGAGGCCTTCCCTGCTCTGATGGCCGCCGAAGAGGAGGACACGAGATATAAGGCTCCGAGCGAACCTCCGGAGTCTTAGCCGTGTCCGGAGGTCAAGTAGCCTTCCGGAGCCTCGGTACTGCCTCGGAGGTCAATCTCCCGTGGTGGATGGCTCCGTCTAGTTTCTCTAACTATCCGTAGTGAATTGACCCCCGCTATCCGGAGCCACTCCCCTAACAATAATAATTTACTTCAAATTAGTTTTCTACCCTAACATATCACTACCACCCTGAATGAATATGACATTCAATAATTTGGAGTTCAAGGAAGGACCCAAATGGTCGATGATACACCGCCTTCAAACTGTGCACGCCTCCATCTTCAAAATGTGCTCACCTCTATCAGGCATCAGTATCCACCAACATCTCTCAATTATTTCCAGTTTTTTCCTTCTACAAACTCGCTTTGAACACAACACGTTGTACAAACAATAACCATTGCAAACTAATTAATTAACAACTTTGTCTACTCAGAATAATCGATCTGAATCATCATCTGGTACCTGCTTTGTCACTGACATATGAAAACTTGGCTAAAATACTATTTCAACACCATGATCAACCTCACTGCTTAGAAATTCTGATTTTCTCAAACAACCTCAGAATTTCAATTGATGGCCTTATGTAGCGAACCAATTTAGTAGCTGATGTAGATCGATGCACGCATCTCAGATGATAAAAAAAAAATAACACTCAAAGAAAACAAATTTCAATACGTTGATTGCTCATCATATATGCATGGGATCTTCACACTCATGCATATATTATTTTTTATATGCCATGTAAAATATGGGTTTGACATAAACATCCATCGCTGCAAGACCAGAAGTATAGCTCACAGAACTATTTGAGTTAAAATCACAACATTTGTGCTATTTTATTAAAAAAGTAGAAATTGTCTACACTCTACATCATCGACAGGCCTCTTAAAAAAGGGCGTCCCTCTACCCGGCGCTTCCCTTATTATTCTGATGAAAGGCATGAGTAACTACAACCTTCTTTGTCAAATTAAATTTGTTTATTTATAAAAATATGTCAGCTATCACACAAGACAACCACCATTGAAGGCCATTCTTAGCTGAGCATGTTTCAGCCACGCCGGCGAGTATCAGCTAGCAAATGTGATATTGCGGTTACTAAGGTTAGCTAGCATATGCATATCTATTGCATGGACAACAGGACAAGGTCCCCGACTAGGATTCCACCTTCGTTCTGTTCATCGTAAATGCATGGTGCCCAATATGGAGACAGGAAAGGGTAGAGGGACGCTAATGGTAGATACAATGACGAGCACAAGGAGAAATGCACTGATCAGTGAGACTATTTCTTACTTATAAAAAGGAGATAAAGCTCGATTCCATTTTTACTTCACTGTACCTATTTTAGGAACAAACCGATTAGAAGGTGGAGTGAGATAGTTTAGAAGGTGGAGTGAGATGGTTGAGAAAACTGAAATCAAATTACACATAATTAACCTTTTTACACCCAAATTATGACGGTAGCCCCGCACCAAGAAATCGGTTATTTGTTATGGTATTTTGGACATGTCAGATAATCCAAGATATATTCACAACATCAGATATCAGAAATCTTTGATGTGAACTTTGTGTCTTGTTTTGAGTTTATTTGAGAACACTTTGAGCCTTGTTTTCTCATTTCTTCCTCTCTGCTCATTCTCAACTTTTAAAATTTGTCTGCTATGTGCGTGTGAGTTTTTTCAGGTTGTAAAGCTTTAAATAACATTTTGCAGGAGTCCAGGGGTGTGATATATTGACAAATCGAATACACCATTTGTATAACTAGGGGATCATGGATACAAAGATCTACGAGAACTCGTAACAAACACATAAACGATGCATTTTTATATATAGGTTATTTTGGGCCCCCGAGATGGGTAATAATCTTGCTTCCTGTTGGTCGGAGGCTGGTTTCCTTAATCACCAAATATGGCTTGTCACAAGTACAATGAGTCATGCTGAAGGCTAGTCTAACAGTCAATTTGATTATGTGGGATGCATGGTTATATATAGGTGGGGCTACGAGTCACTTCCGTAGGGTTTCAATGTCTTCAGCAGATTAGGAGTCTATAAACTTGTTGCTTTGTGTTCTTAAGCCCCATAGGGGCCTATATATTTATACCCTTAGTAGAAACTGTGTCCTAGTCGGACTCTATTGTTCTGATAAGAAATCATGGCCAGACAAGAAATGAATAAGGCCTATACTATCCGGATTATACCTTTGCCGTATAATATGTTTTCTTGTCAAATACACATCATGTTAAAGTCGGTGAGCCTCTCTCCGTATACTTAAAGATCTCCATAATACGAGGCTATTGTATACATGGTAGTATGGGGTATCCTATACCAACTACTATAACAGGGCGGTACGATCATTTTCGATCACTTATAAGCTTGTATAAGTGCTCAAACTTTCCCACATCAGTTGACGCAATTAATTATGTTTAATTTAGTTGATCTTTATGAATTTGAGTTATTCTCAAGTTTCAATCGAGCAAGGGCAGATTCACCCTATGCGGTGGGATGGCTCGCTCAGCTATGGCCCACGTCGACCCACCCCTCCAAAATCCCCTAGGTCCTTCTCCATAGCCACTAGCCGAATTTAAGCAGGACGTATGAGCTTTTTTTTTTTCTGTGAGCGTGAGAGAAGATTGTGGAGTTGGAGAGCGAGGCTGCTTCACTTTGATTTTGTCACTCGATGCTTGGAGTGCCAACGCGCTTGACTCGAGCAAACGATGGATGCAATGATTCGACGCGATGACGCAGTATGCACCAATCTCTGTCCACGGCAACAACGTCACTCACCAGCTCATCGCCTCGTCCTATGGACCTACACCCTCCACGTCTCGTCTCTTGCTGCTTCTCGACTCCTAGTCCCAGCCTTGGTGCCTGGCGTCGGGTGCTAGGGCTTGCCTTTCCTAGCCGGCTAGGGCAAGGCGAACGCCGAAGATGTCGCAAGAAACAGCAAGGCGAAGGGCTAAGGGTTGCGCGGCTCCTAATCCTCCTCTGATAAGGGAAAGTGCTCGGTAATATATGTGTCCGGTGGTATTTACAGGTGGCCGACGGTATAAACCCGCTCGATGAAAGTTAGATATCTTGTAGTGGAAGAGCCAGCCAGGCCTCGAGATAACGTTCCAGCATCGACACTCATGGATCAGGTGTCGCCGCCGCCGGATCTGGCCCCCTATGGCTGGATTTGATCGGGGGACTGTCTGCATGCCCAATAGAGGGTGGTGGTTGTGGCTGGCATGAGATTGGAGGCACTGCAGGTTGCAGCTGGCATGAGGTTGGAGTCTCATCGACCGGTGTGGGGGAAGGATTATGCAAGCATGGACGATGCCCAGGGAGGGGGCTATTGAGTAGGGGTCCAAGGAATATGGATGGCGAGGGCGGCCAGCGAGGGCACGTCGGCATTGACACCCTGACGAGCCACATCCGTTTGGACCCATCATTTCTCAGGCAACACGACGGTGGTGGGCTCGGCACATAGGTGTCTTGCGAGGACTTTGCCATATCCACCCGCTAGTGCTAGATCCGGCTCCCTTGCTGACGTTTCTGGAGGTATGGAGGATGGCAAGCACAACACTGGCGGCGCCATTGCAGGTGTCATATGTGGTCCATGAAGGTAGTTAGTGATGGAAGATTCAGGCTTGGTGGGAATGGTGGTAGCACCGGCGAGGGCGAAGCATCGAGACGTCATGTCGCGGTGCGACATCAGCGACAACGTCATGGGGAGGAAGGATTCACTGATGCTTGTTGGCGCTATGCAACTTCTTGAAGGAAAATCAACTAGAACTTCTTAACGCTCATACCCCTAGGCTTGTCAACTCAAATGTTAGAATATCTCGAGCAGTTCCCCTTTCCCCAATAATTTCATCATACTGGGGGAGTTGGACAAAAAAAAAGCTCCAACAATTCTTTTTTTTCCAATAAATTTTTTGGTGATCGCCAATATTTTACTCCAACTGCCACAATTATAGGAGAGTTGCAACTCCTCCAATAAGCTAGTTTTCTTTTGGTGGCGACAAAACTGCCCGTGAAACCCCTAGTCCTGTTGCCTCCAGCGGCCGCTACGTATACGCCGGGTGCTCGCCACCGCCATCCTGCTCCACCGGTGAGCCACCGCTTGCGCCGGTTGGCCGGCCGAGTACCTGTGTCACTTCTCTAACCACATCCATGGATGCAAGCTGAGCAACCGCCGCCTTGCCAGATCTGGGGGCCTGCCGCCGGATGCAGGGCGTCAGCGCCCTTATGAGTCCGATCAGTGCACTGCAGCAGCAAAGCTTCGATGCCACAAGCCCGAGCTCCATAAGTTTTAGCAAAACCGAATCACAAAATATATTTTTATATTAGTGCTAATCTTGTTACCTGATCGTTCGCTTTAATTTGTGTAGCACATCGGTTAAATATCCTTTATCTAACAGAGTGTTCAGATGTTAAATGTCCTTTTTGTTTTGTGAGTGACTGCGTGGGATACGTAGGATCGAAAACAAAAAGACAAACCAATTAGAGGGGGATGAATACTTGGAACACCTAAAACCAGTAATTTTTCGTGGAATAAAAATTACCTTCCCTCTGTCGCAAGCCGGTCTGACCACAATGTCTAGGCCGGTCTGACCGCGCCTACACCTCCGGTCTGACCGCACCGCCGGTCTGACCGCGCCAACGCCGGCGGTCTGACCGTCGGGGCCCTGTGACCGCCGCCAAGCACACGATATCGAAGAACTTGTAGATGTAGATCAACTTTATTGCTTCAATATGTGTTTACAAAGTGCAACAACACCACTCCTCTCTCTAAATTCGACCTCAAGCCGAAACCCTAGGCTAAACCCTAGATCTTCTCTTCTTTCTTAAAACCGATACATGAGGCACACACCCATCATATATTTATACCCTAGACATGACTATGCAAAGCCACGAATCCTACTTGTATTAGAAGTCCTACTCTCTTCGGAATCCTACTCATACAAGTAAACAACTCATCCTTTCCAAATTTGGACTCCTTCCAAATTTGACTTTAACTTCCATTTGCATACAATCCCTCTTGTATGCCATATGGAATCTTCACCTCCACGTGCATTATCCTCTAGCCTTTTAGTATCCTTTAGACATCAATTTCTCCCAAGTCGACTCCGATCCATCACCGGCAATACTCTGTCGAGGCCTCAAGTGATACCTACACATGAAACAACCAAGAAACCATAACCGAGCCCAAGTTTTCACCAACTTGACTCATCATTAGCACACAA
>CM002478.1:16339930-16351691 GCA_000325765.3 Leersia perrieri | reverse complement strand
AGACCGCAGGTCACTGACCGGTCTGACCGGCCTCATCCCTAGGCCACACCTCTTCACTAAATCAACTCAAAATCAATTCAAAATTCAAGTGCCAATTGTTCATCACAAAATTATAAATCAAAACCTGATTCTACAGGATAAACCTAAAATTAGGGATCCATATACATACTAGATGAGTAACTGAGCAGGTCTGCCATTAGCGCTTAGTTCAGTCTATATGAACACATTATTGGCTGTGTACATCCTTTTGGATGTAGAGGCCATGTTTTTAACCCACACATTACATTCAGACATAAGTAAGAAAGGAAACCACGTCCATTCCCTGAAACAAAGCATATATAGCCAAAAAAGAATCACTAAATGTAACTATCTACCACGCAAGACAGACATTGTAACACTGTTAACACTGGAAGGCTCTGCAGCTGTTTCTTCCTTTGCTACACTTATGTGGAAATATGTCGGATGCTTAGGTTCAGGCATGGTCATACTTTCACTGCTTAACATCACAACTACATCAGACGTATTAGGCCTGTCAGCCGCATTCTCTTGCACACACAACAATGCAATATTAATGCACCTCATCATCTGGAAGCTGGCATGCGAGTCAGTAGCCAATGAATCATCCACGAGTTCAAGCCATCTTTCTTCTTTCCACAGCTGCCATGCCTTCAAGGAATTTAATCACTCAGTGTACTGGTTACTATAAATAAGACCAAAAGAAAGTTTATGTGTCTAAACACGGGCATTGTTACGATACCTTGTATTGTACCAACAGCAGTGAAATTTTTCTTTATCTAGACATTTTTATTAAATATTTTAAATAACAGAAGTTTTCAGAACATATTACCAAAATTACTAAAGAACCTTTTGACTTTCATGTCATGGCAGAGTTGTTTGGGGCCACGAGGCCAAGGCAAGGCAACACTAGCACAGCAACTGTTCGTGTCATGGCCAGGGTTGTTTGGGGCCACCCCTAGCAAGACAAGACAACACTAGCACAGCAATTATTCGTGGCTTGGCCAAAATATTCAGATTTAAAAAGAATTTCTGAAGAGTCTAATTATAAAATAATAAACAGAAAGGTTAACAAATATTAACATATTTTTAATCTAAACTATGCTAAAATAGTTTTTATCAATTCATCTAATTTAATATGGTACTCTCTCCGTCTAAAAATATAAGCATTTATCGATTTCCGCACATCACGTTTGACCATCCGTCTTATTAAAAAATTTAGAAATATAAAAACAATTAAGTCATACTTGAAGTATACCTAATGATAAAACAAATCATAGCAAAATAAATAATATATTCACAAAATTTTTGAATAAAACGGATGGTCAAACGTGAAGTCAGAAAGTCAACAAATGATTATATTTTTAGACGGAGGGAGTGTATGACATGCTAATTTATGTAATGTTTTATATTTTAATTCTAGTTTTATCTCTATAAAACTTTTACTGCATGTACTACTGTATGTGTGTAGTACCATAGAATTAGATTCCTTCACAAACCCTAAATATAGAAGACTCACATATCCAAGAAGGGTGAAGAAATTCCCACACCGATGAAAACCAGAGTTCCTTTTTCCACTTACAATCTCAAGAATTAGAACACCAAAGCTGAATATGTCAGATTTGACTGAAAAGAGTCCCTCTGAAGCATACTCAGGAGCCATATAACCACTGAAATAACATAAATAAGATAGGTAAGAAAAGAATACTATGGAGTAAAGCTCTCTTTTTGTTGAATCGTGAAATAAATTTGATGGATTAATTTGTAACAAAAGCTCACTACGTCCCGACGATCCTTTTTGTATTTAGTTCTGTATCCTTCGAGTTGAATATTCTTGCAAGCCCAAAATCAGAAATTTTAGGATTCATTTCACTGTCCAAAAGAACATTGCTTGCTTTAAGATCTCTGTGTATGATATGCAGCCGAGAATGTTTATGCAAATAAAGAAGTCCTTGTGCTATCCCTTCAACTATGGCTAGACGCTTAATCCAATTTAGTGTTGCGCCTCTTTGTTCATCTGCATGTCAATGAAACATAGATATATAGTTGAGGGGAACAACTTTAAACCGTCAGATGTTACCTTGAATTTGCAGTAGATGTTATGAGCTTGTTACCAAAAATAAAGAAGTCCAAGCTTTTGTTTGGCAAATATTCATAGATTAATATTTTCTCCTCTCCTTGGGAGCAACAGCCCAATAGCCTAACGAGGTTTGTGTGCTGAAGCTTGGCTATAAGATGGATTTCATTTTTGAACTCAGTGAAACCTTGCCCTGAGTGTGAAGAAAGCCTCTTAACTGCTATCTCTGAGCCATCAGGAAACCAGCCCTGCAGAAAAAAGCCGATCGGTGATATTTACCTTACACTACTACAAAACACCACATCCGGCCGGGACGCCTTATCATTGCCGGATTACAAAAAACCCTGTACTAATGGGACGGTACTATCCAAAAACGAGTTACACCCTCTGTTTTATTAACATGCACTAATAACACCATATTAGTACTGGTTCATAAAAAAAGACTAGTAGTAATAATTCGGTTTATTTAAATAATAGACACCATGCCAACACGATATTAGTGCCGGTTCGTTAAAAAACTGGGAGTAATATTAACAACACTGATTTATTTAAATAACTTGAACTGATGACTATCAGTATTCTCTCTTAATAAAAATAGGTACTAGGGCAGACCGTAGGCGAGCCACTTGATATACTGAGCCGCAGAGGATAAGGCCGATGCAGGACATAGTCATTTATTCGCCCAACTACCACCACGCCTCCATCCTCTTTTTCTCCCTTATCTCTTCCCATGTCCTCATCCCCTCCCTCTCCGTTGGATTGTCTCGTCGGTGTTCACGCGAGTGGCGGCACCGCACCAGCCGGCATCAGTGCAACAACGCGAAAACCCAGCACAAGTAAGTTTTCAATCGGCACATCTGAAGGTCTTTCTCGTAGTGTTATTTTCATTTCAATTGTTATTTTTGGTTATTAACGTTTCTACTGATCACAAGAAAGTAACTAGGATAGTATTCAAGATAGTTATCAATATATTGATTGATAGATGGTTAGATATCCATCTGTCTCAAAATATATTAATTTTCTAGTCGTTGGCACCGCTCTTAAGGAGAAATATAAAAGAATGACTTCTTGGGGTGATAGCTAATTATTAGCTATGGTGTGGGCAAGGTTTGTTTAGGTGATATAGAGACAAGGGTTAGCATGAGTACTTCAGCCCAAAAGTCACCTTTTACTCCTCAAGATTGATACATCTAGGACAAGAGTCCTAAAAGTTCTATATTTTAAGACCGAAATGGTACATCGGACACAAACAATAATAAGATATTCAATTTGCTATGGGTCTGTCGACAGATTTCTTGCTTGAAATCACTCAATTTTTTTTGTCAGATTTGCATCGAGATCGCCAGATTGGTACTTTGGTGTGTCATCTTCTCTAAGTTGTTTTAGTACTTATTAACTTTTTGTGCGACGTGCTCCTGAAATTACATTAGTATCACCAACAGAAATCGGCATTGCCTTGGCGGCCGAAACGGAACTGACAAAAAATATATATATTTAACTTGGCGGCCAAGCAGAACCGCCAATAAAATTTTATTTCTTGCCGATATTTGGGACCACCGGTCTCAGAATAATTATTTTCCTGGCCAGCCGACAAATTATATCTTCCTGGCGTGATGCTTATATTTACTTGCGGTCTGAGACCGTATAGGCAATTCTTATTCCTGGCAGTGTATAGACGTATTAGTACCTCTAGAATATCCTTTGTTTGTCAGTAGTGATAGATAGCAGTAGGAGATATTTTTTACAATCAATTCATGTTGAAGTTACAACTGTAACTTCATTTCCAAATGTAATTTGGTTGTACTCGACTGTAGATTCTTTTTTTTTTGACAGAAACTTGGGATTCCATTACTCAGGCACTCCAGGTAAATCACCGGAGACCAAATTCGATACAAAGTCAGGGACATGACTCACAAACTCGTGTGAACCAGAGCTAACAGAGCTCGCCCCAAATTTAGCAAGGCTATCAGCCACTTTGTTACAAGATCGCGGACAGTGCCGGACCTGACAAGAATCAAAATTAGACCGGATATAACTTCTAATCTGCTGGAACAAAGTTATGATTTGATGGTGTTTCTTTGTGTTTGCAAGTCCTACAGCTTTAACAACACATGGCATGATTAGATCTATTTAAATCTGAGTTGTACGTTCCTAATCAAGCGGTTAGAAAATCCCAGTGATATTTTTACAAAAGTCATACTCGACAGATGAATAGATGATACTCCCTAAGAAATTTCCTTTCAAATAACCATAATTAAGGAGGTTTGTTCCTTATATATGCTCTAGCATGTTATTTCTTTTACCTTGTATACAGGACCAAATCCTCCTTCACCAAGCTTATTTTCTTCTGAGAAGTCATTTGTAGCATTTAATACTTGGGAAAAGTCGAAAAATGTGAACCCCGAAGTTCTTTCTTCTATTCCCCAATCCAATGCTTCATCTTTGTGCACATCCATATTATTCTTCTGTAGACTTACTTTACCTAAATTCAGAATTAATATGATCCTTTTAGTAAAAACTTGATGCCATATCACTATTAACTATCCTACTACTCAATAGTACCACGTATATAACTCACCTTTCCTGTGCTTTCTCATCCATCGAAACCAACACATGAAACTGACAAATGAAACAATTGCGGCAACAACCGTTGTAACCACGACCAAAACATTCCTCATGCGCCCTGACATGATGAAAAGTCAACCGTTAAATATAAATGGTACAGTAGAGGAAATTCGTACCAAGCAGCGGTTTAACTGATACATGCAAAATTTAGATATATTTATTTGGAAAAAAATTGAAAACCATATTATGGCATCAACCTTTTTGCATTAATATGGTAGCTTTTAAAAGATTTACAAAGTTATACCGATGGTGTTGCAAATACCTCTGTGTGACACCGATGTCCACCACATAATCACATTAGTATGCCATCATCATTACATCCTCATGACATCATTATGAAATCCTAAGCATCTTCAACAATAGCCCTTAATATAAAGCTCCTAAACGTTATGAGGGTTGCTCCTATTTTTATATACCCTAAATATGTCTTCAACTTCAGCAATAACCTTTATTAACTTTAGCCCCTAATTTATTTATCTTCTATATTACCATACACATACACATGTAATACCTATTTTAACACTGTAATAATTTAAATATGAGTATTTCTAACGGGTAGAATTCAGCCATATTTAAATTTGAAATTTGAAACATCGTTATTTGAATTCAAATTTAATATTTCAAACACAAAAGCGAAAGTGATATAAGCTACACGCAAATATTAGGCACCATATGAATGTTCAATAATAAAATTTTTTATAAATAATATCATATACATAATACACAAAGTTTGTTATGTGATATATGTGTAATAATTACATGGAAATTCACGTATATGCATATATTATTCGGAATAGGGGTTGGATGTAGAGCCCTAAGACTAGGGTTGAGGGGGAGAATTTTAGAGCCTTCCTATTTTGAGGGCTTCAATATGGGTTTTGTTAGACCTCGATTTTTAGCCTTGACCCCTTAAAGCTAGCTAGAGGCCTTGTTTAGGGTATTTGCTGGAGATGCTTTCTTGGTGTGGCAAGTTGAATTTGTGACACCACACGGTGTGACGAGTTGTTTGTACGATACCGCTTAACTGTCCATAGTATCAATATATTTTTGTAAAATGACTAAAAAGGTATATATTAACATAAGAAGATATGGCTAAAAGTATATTTTGAAATTTAATTCTTTTAATTGCAAGGAAGACTCCAAATAGAAATTCCCAATATAAAACATATACTTCCTCCCGGTTAAAGAAATTGACGTTTTGGACAACACAAAAATCAAACTTTTAAAACTTTGACTACAGATAATTTTAAAAATACTTAGTTTAGGAACATGAAAACATTCATCTTAAAAAATACTTCAATACAATCATATGTTTATTGATATTTCTATATATTACTAGAATATAAAACATGGTCAAATGTGTTTTTTTAAAGACCGCACCCCTGTTCAAAAGACCAAAACGTCTATTATTATCAGATTGGAGGGAGGACCTTTCACCTCCCTAATAATCATAACAAGGATCATAATTAATTTCATACAAATGATCAAAGGAGAAGAGATTGGCAATGTATTATTTTTTTGCTTACTCTCGTGTTTCCTCGGCGTTGGAACTACATGAGCAACAGGCTCTGGCGACGGCGTCATGTTTGAAGTTACAGGAGGAGGCAACGACCCGAAGCGACGCATGGGTTGACCTGCGTAGAAGAGATACGCCTCGTACCTGAAACTGCAAAGTAGACCAAGAACCTGTCCTCCTTGTCTCCCCTCAAAGTATTCCTTCATCAAATCGTTGATACCCTGGAGGCAATCCCAGCAGTCACGAGGCAGCAAGTTGGGCGTGCATTGCGCCAGTGAATAGAGTGTCGGGAAACGGGAAGCGGGGAATGTGCTGCTGATGTCCATGCGCCCGGTGGCATACATCATCGTCGAATTGAACGCCGCCATCTTGCCGGTTTCCTGCACCAGCTGCTTGATGAAACCAGTAACAAGTGTGACCTTGTCGGCATTATCAGTGATGTTCCCCATGTTCCTGTACATGACGAGATTGGCACGGCTCATCATGCTGAGATTGACCCCGCCGTCGTCGCCGCTGACGATGTCCTGGTTGGTGAATCCGATTCGGCAAGTGTCGAAGAATATAACCACGCGCTTGTTGTAGGGGCACAGCCGCTGCGCGTCGGCGAAGGCGGTGGAGAGGCAGTCGGCGCAGGCGGAGTCGTCGACGATGTCGCCGCGGCATTGCGCGATGCCGTAGGCCGTGTCGGCGGCGGCGCCGACGGAGACCATGGCGAAGTGGGATGGCATGGTGGAGGAGGAGGCGTTCTTGGAGAGCGAAGCGGATAGGAGATTGACGTTGCGTTGGTAGCCGCTGTTCTTGCTGTAGCTCCCGCCGCCGGTGCTGTCGCAGCTGCTCGTCTGGCCGGCCGCGAACGGCCGGAAGGCAGAGAGAATGAGAAGCAGGACGACGATCATGGCTTCCTAGCCTCCTAGGTAACAAATGACTCACCACGTACGGGAAATAAAGGCCCAAGAAAGCCTTGGTTGGTTGGTATCTGTGTGTGCAAGGTTGTGGCTACTTCTTCCTGCTTATGTGATTGTACATCAGTACATGTATCATTAAGGCCCAAGGGTGGTTATCTTGGCAAAAAAGAAAAAGTCACTGAGGTCATTTTCATCGTACCATAGAGTCACTCCCAGCTCTTTGTTTAACTATGATGCCGTGGTTTCACATGGGATTTAGGAAAGTTTACTACTAGATTACTAGATATTAGATATTTGGTCTGTTGTAACGACAAAAAACATGGCAAGAGGACCAATATAGTTGTAATACGTACCAATAGCAACTATGGCACTGTTGTTGGGTGCCGTAGCAAGTATATATGTTGCAATAGGTCCATTACAACAATTTTTTTTGTGGCAATAGTATTTAGTTGTCACAAAATGATGCATTGGTTTAGATTTTAGTTGCTACAAATTATCACTATTGCAATTGCATATGTTGCCATGCCTAACATTGTGGCAATAAGACATATTGTCACACCATAAGACGTTGCATTAGGCATTACTTGCAACAAACTTACCACCAAATAAGACTCATTTGTGATGAGTCAAAAATTCAAATAAAAGCCAAAAAAATATTTTGAATTTTTTTCAAGCTTTTAGCAATGTTTACATGTCATTAGTCATGCTTCCACGATTTTTTTCTAATTTTACAATATTGTAGACTATAGGATTCGAACCCAGGACATTCCTCTCTCCAAGCAAAAACCTCACCATTGGGCTATGAGCTCATACAGACAAATATTCTTATACATTTGATTTAACTATATATGAGTACGAGCTCATCCACCATCCGCGCAAGTAGCTATTGCGAGGAATATCTAAGATTATTGCAACAAAAAATATTTGTGGCAATATTATCGACATATTGCAACCATTTCTTAAAATGGTGGCAATAACACCTACATATTACAACAAAAATAAGGATTATCACAACATAATATATTCATGGTAATATTATCCATATAATGCAACATTTTCATACAACGGTAGCAATAAAACCCTAAATATTGCAACGAAAATCAAGATTATCGCAACACAAGATATTCGTTGAAATATTGTTCACATATTGCAACCATTTCGCGTGATGGTGGCAATAACAACTATCTATTGCAACGAAAATTAATGCCAATTATACAAGCGGTGACCTGGGCTCGGGATACTGCTTTTGATCTTTGGCAGATTTTGCATCCCCAAAAACCGAAAGGAGAAGAAGGGAGACATTCAGTCTGTCAACGATGGATTCAACCTGGGTCAGGTGTGATTAATTGCAACTTTGATGCCGCCTTTCCCAAGAGTCCGGAGAAGGATCTACAGCTAGTGTCCTGCATGACGAATTTGGCCGGCCAGTTGGAGGGCAGGTGAAGTTTTATACAAGGGGAATGTAGGCTTTGGTGATGGACACTAGCATATGCATGCAGGGACGGCTTGGTGTTTGCTGAAAATCTTGGTATCCAAAACTTGATTTTGGAATCTGACTGCCTCGAGCTGGTAATCCTTTGGGGAATTCGTGATCGTCAGTGTTTGGTTATCTCCTCAATCCTGACAAAGATACAAGAACGTAGTACTCGTTTTGTTAGTTTTAATGTTCATGCTAGTAGAAGTTGTAAAAGAGCAGTGCATTAGATTGTTCGATGTGTGTTGGTGGATAGAAGGGAGGGAGAGTGGCGTTCTGATCTCCCACCCAATGTCCTTAGCATAGTGAGGGATGACTGTATTCACCACCATTCAGTTTAAATGAATTTCCTCAGTCACAAAAAAAAACAGACGGATTGACGAGTTACTCTCGTAGGGTTTTGATGTCTTTGGTGGAATAGAAGTCTGTAGACTTGTTGTTTCGTGTGCTAGAGTCCCACAGGTGCCTGTATATTTATATCTGAGGAATCAGGACTATACTATCAGGATTATATCTTCCATGTATAGTCTAATTTTTTTTTTGTCAAATTAATATCGTGCCATAGTCGGTGGGCCTCTCTTTGTATTTGTGTATTCATAATTATAGAGGTCTTTGCAGTTCGTGTTTACCATATACACGGTAACATAGGGTATCCTATATCAACTATTATGACATTTGTGCCATCTTTTTCTAAATAAAGTATAAGTCAATCCACTGTGTATACCACCAAGTTTTGCATAGTTCCACAATCTGCCACTGACTTGTTTATAGTTCTATAATATACCAAAGCATTTTGCATAACTTCTACGATTTACCATCGCCATCCAGTTAGCCTCTGTTTGGACCGTACAAATTTATCATATTTACTAAAATATCCTTGGGATAAAAACTTCCAAAATTTGTTGAAAAGTTTGAAATATAAAATTTTAAACTAGCAAAACTACCAGAAATTGCCAAAGTTCATTTTCATCTATGATCATACATGATTATATAAATACTTGTTGCAAGTGTATTTTATCCAGGGGTATTTCAGTCATTAGAACAAAACTGTACAGTACAAATGGAGGATAACTGGACGTCAATGGTAAATTGTAGAAGTTAAGAAAAGCGATGGTATATTATAAAACTGAAGAAAGTCAGTGGTGGAACTAGACCCAAAGTCAGTGGTACACAGTAGATTTTCTCCTAAAATAAATAAAACTTGAAACTCGATACTCGATACCACCTGTTGAGTGTTGTCGAGAAACAACAGCGATGTCCAAAGGGCACCGGTGGCTGTCTCCGAAGGACAGCTGGGAGATTGGGTCTGAACGGCACTATTCCATGAGTGTCTTTAGGAGCAAGAGCATTTGCATGACTCACCTAGAAAAGAAGTGTACAAAAAATGGAATTACAAAACAGTTTACCATCCAAATAGATTTTAATACTTGTCTAAAAATTCAAAGGTCACGACTACAGAACACCAAATAGGAGACGCCTCTATAGGTGGCGGTTCCCCTAAAACTGTTACCTATAGACCGATTCCCGCCTATGGAAGATTGAAAACTTAAAACCTGTCACCTATAGTGGGGTATAGGTGGCGGTTCTTAATAAAAACCGCCGCCTGGCGGTTATTTAAAAGAACTATCACCTATAGTATAGGTGGCGGTTCTTAACAAAAACCGTCACCTACAATGCTAACAATAGGTGACGGTTATTTAAAAGAACCGTCACCTATACTCAAAATTTGTAATTGGTATTTCTCACTCATAATAATTCTAAATTTGATGATTCTTTTCTATAATTTTTCCTAAAATCATGATCTTTTATTTAATTGTAATGTTTTAATCCATTGCTATTTCTTAGATCTTTATTATATAGATTGTTTTAGGATACATATAGCCACCATTATGAAGTAACACACAAAAATAATTATCTTATATACATAAATATATTTTTATATGTAAGTTGACTCGTAAATATATTTTTCAAATGTAATAGGCTACATATAAATTGATTCGTAGAAGTTTCGAGAATTTTGGAGCTGATTTACTGTTTTCTATATTTTAATTGAATTTCTACATGGTTATTAAAATTAATTCAAAATTGAACTACGTGTGCGTCTAATAAGATACCACAAATTACATAAAAATGATATTTGGACTCATACGATCCATTATAGCTCATGTCCTGGATAAATATGAAAAATTAAATTATTTTCTATGGATAATTCAAATTTCTATATCTAAATTAACACATAATAATTGTAATAATATGTAAATTTTGTTAGAAAATTCTACAATTTAACAAGACAACGTATTTTTGGTCCATAATATTTACATAAAAAATTCAAATGATTTTATTAAAGTGGGATCATACATTGTTTACAAATGGATACATCTCTCACATAATTTTTTATACTTAAGATAAATATATCCATTTGTGAACAATGTATTGTCCAAATTTATCAAAATGATTTAATTATTTTATGACAAGCTTATGGACCAAAAATATGTTGTCATACCAATTTTTAGAATTTTATAACCAAATTTAGATATTATTGTAATTATTATGTGGTAATTTGGAGATAGAAATTTGAATTGTCCCTACAAGACAATTTATTTTTTCATCTTTCTTCTAGACATGAGATAGAATGGAACATGTGAGTCCAAATATATTTTTTCCAATTTTATTATCTTATTAGATGCACATGTATTTCAATTTTGGATTAATTTTGATAACCATATAAAAATTCATTAAAAACATAGAAAATATTAAATCAGTTCCAAAAATTTTGAAACTTCTACCAGACAATTTATACATAGTCAATTACATATAAAAAATATATTGGTGTGCATACAATAAATATTTTTATGTGTTATTTCACAATGATGCAATGAAATAAAAAGAAAAAAGAAAAACGTTAAAGCTCGTTCGGCCCAAATGACCCAACTATTTCTGGCCGTTGATCGTCCATTCAATGGCTCTGATCGTGCCCCCAATGACATAAAAGAACCAAACCCTAACCCTAACCCATCAATCTCCCTCTCTTTCCCTCTTTCTCTCCCTCTCCCTCTCTCCAGATCCAGAGGCCTGGCCCGAGGCGTGGCCGGGCGGGCGGCGGCCGGCCTCCCACGTGTCCCCTGAACCAGGGCATGGCCGGGCAGGCC
>CM002478.1:16319683-16339830 GCA_000325765.3 Leersia perrieri | reverse complement strand
TGGACGGGTGTGGCGGCAGCGAGCGGTGACGACGGGCAGCGGAGGCGCTGCCACCGCCCGCCGGTGGCCTGCCATTTTTTTTATTTCTTTTTGCTGACTATAGGTGACAGTTCTATAGTCAATATAGGTGACGGTTTAAAAACCGCCACTTATAGTCAAGGCCACCTATAGAATAAACAGTCTTGAGACACAGTCTTGAGGCACAAAAAAGGAGAAATTAAAAGACTTAGTTAGCTACATATTAGAAAAAGATTTAAAAACTGATAAAGATGGGTGAAAGAAGACACAAGAAATAAAAACACGTTGTAGTAGGGTATATGATATAATTCCTCGAGAGGCCTCGCCTCAAATGAGAAACGTTCTTACAACCAGTAGTAAATGCAACCCCAAAGATACTTCAACCATTCGACCACTCGTAGATATATTTGCACCTTTTTGACATAGGCCATCAACCACTCATAGATATATTTGCACCATTCATATGACTTGAACAGATCAATATCTTCAAATATTGTTAGATACTTTAGACTTGGAGTCAATAAAGAGTTGGAGCACAGGAAAGAGGGCAAAGCAACAATGAGAAAAAGATGTCAACAGTATGTCTTCGGGCAAATCTTTCCTCTGAATTTGCTGGTCAGAAAAGCACAGATGGGGTGGGATGGAAGGTTGGCCACACTTGAATAGAATAAAAATTTTCCAGCCTCATATTCTGTTCCAAATTCCAGACCTCCTAAACATAGACCAAATAATGTATGAACGGAATCTGTGGTCACTGGTATGGTTCTATCCCTCAAAATTATCTAAGATGATTCGACATCCACTTTGCTTGCAATCTAGTAAGACTTCTCCGGGATTGAATTGCAATCAAATGATAAGAAACAATCAAAACCATACTTGTCAATGTTTGCCTTAAAAGGATAAGATAAAAGAGTTGACTACTATAATCTTGATGAAAATCTGGTAAATGAAGATTGAGCTTTAACAGAGGCATTTTGCTTCTTAGCCTTTAAAAGGAAGAAAACAACAAAAAAGAATAAGCATTACAGCCCAAAAAATATTCTACTTTTCCTTTTACACAGATTAAACATTGTATAATTTGATCTCATTGTGGCATCATATAAAGTGACCACCAATGAAAAATAGATAGTGAATTTAATAACGCAAGGCTGAAGTACTCGAAGCTGGCATCTAGACTACAATTCATGAGGCAGGAAGAACAGTCAAATAAATCCATATGAAAGGCCTGTACAGCCCCAAAGTGCAAGTTTTCTTATGGTTGGTTATTCAAAATCCAGTCTGGACAGTGGATAAGATGGAAAAGAGAGGTTGCCAAATCCAGAAAATTTATCCACTCTATTGCGTGGCGGACGAAATGGCTGTACACCTTTTCACAAAATGAAAAGTCAGCGAGAATCTCAAGGGAAATGCAAAGATGGACCAACACTATCCTCTGCATTAACCTCCGGGGTGATTGTTGTAAGACCGAATATCAAGAATCAAACCAATTAGAGAGGGATGAATGGTTGTAGCACTCAAAGATCCAAATCTTTTAGTGAAAATAAAAGATACCTCTGTTTTATGGAAGAAAAGCCGAGCTTCCTGGCGCTGCCGGTTCGACCGCCGCCTTGCCTCCAGTTTGACTGAGCCTCTGGCCCAACCATGCCTCCATCGCCGGTCCAATGGCTTGCACACCATCTGTCTGACCGTCAAGATTAGCAGAAACACACAAACAAAGAACTCTTAGATGTAGATCAACTTTATTTCTTGAATATGTATGCAACAACAACACCCCTCTCTCTAAATTCGACCTTTAGTCGAAGCCCCAGGCTAGACCTTAGATTTTCTCTTCTCTTTCCTTCTCTCTAAAAACAGATACATGAGAAACACACCCCTCATATATTTATACGATGTGGTTGTGCAAAACCACAAATCCTACTTATATAAGGAGTCCTACTCCCTTAGGAATCCTACTCATACAAAAATACAATTCGAATCCTACTCATACAAAAATACAATTCATCCTTTCCAAACTTGTACTCTCTCTCTCCAAATTTGACTCCACTTTCTATAAACACAATCACTCTTGTATGCCATAGGAAATCTTCACCTCCACGTGTATTGTCCTCTGGCTATAGTATCCCGCATGATATCCTGATCATCCAGACACCAACTTCTCCCAAGTTGACTCCCGATCCATCACCGGCAATGCTATTACTATGTAAGCCTCAAGCGACACCTACACACGAACACACCAAGAAAACACAACCGAGTACAAGTTCTTACCAACTTGATTCAATATTAGCACACAACAATATTATCTACGAATTGTCCTAATTATCAAGTAAACTTGGAATCTAAGAAAACAACTAGAAATCAATTCTTTTCGGGCCCATCAGGTCTAATCACCTTATATATGTCGGTCTGAATGGCCCACCTAGTCGAGTCTGACTCTTCTCTGGATCACACCGATCAGACTGCACCCTGGTCGGTCTAACCGCCCGGCCAGTCAGACCGTAGGTCACTGGCTGGTTTGACCGGGCCCATCCCAAGGCCATAGAACACTTCGCAAAATCAACTCAAAACCAATCAAAACTCAAGTGCCAATTATTCATTGCAGCTGCCACACAATTGAAGATTGGTAGCTGATCATGCTCGACATACCACAGCCCAAACTACCCATTCGAACACTCACTATCCCGGTGTCCCACGAGATTTGGAGGAGAGAAATGCGAGAATCTTTAGGCACACAATGTTCACACCAACCTCAGTCATTGTAAAAATCAAGAAAGAAGCACAAGCCTAGGTGCACGCAAGGGCGACTAGATTGTAGTAGTTCAGTATTTTGAGAAATATAAAGAGTTATGGGGCGACAAGAATGCTGAGAGAAAGACAATGTAAAGCGCGGACGGTCGACGCCCAACGGCCCAAGGAAAAGAAGTTGCATGTTGTCTTGCATCATGCAGTACATAGCGTGTTGCCGCGGTGCATGAAGATAGCACATACTCATTGCTGAATCCATTACTCAATCCTGTTCATTGTTGTCGGCCGTAAGTGCTGCCGAGAGCACTGCACACGATCGAAGAAGCACAGCGACATTATGAGACAATGTTTATGTCACGTTCGACCATGTAACATGTGAAACAATATCATCATTGTTAATTGTTAAATTGTTTTGCTTTGCAAAGGGGGACGACTTGCAAAGAAGAAGGTGACGGCTTACCTGAGAAGGTAGATATACATTTTATAACATCTGCCAAAGCACAAGTATTTTGCGATTTCCATGGCAAGGGTTAAATTTTAGGTCTAAATGCTATACATTCAAGGTGCATGTTTTTCTGTTGCAACGCACGTGCATGTTTTCTAGTATACTAATAATGATGATGGAGCATGGAGAGATTAATCTAGCGCACGTACGTGGACATGCATATAGGCCGATTTGTTTTTCCCGTATCTGTTTCTCTATAAAGCATACAGTTCTGGAGAGCACAATTTATAAATAATTACTACTTTCATAAAATTTATGCTATCTAACGAGGGAACATATCCTGTGCATATTATATTTTTCCATAAAAAATATGAAAAACCTGATAGTTTTCAAAAAATAAATTCAACAAAAGATATACTCCACATTTGTTTGTTGGTGTCTATGACAAGTGTGGCCAAAATTTATTTGGAGAAGACATTGTCCTCTCATTTGCTCCACCCCATTCACAAGATTGTCAATTGAGCACACTTTCACCTCCCAGTTCAATTCAGCAATCATTTGATAAATTATACATTCAAGATTCAGACTGGTATACCTGTCATTTTGCTCATAAGATATTTTGCCAATGCAATCTAGAATCACTGAATCACGGGGCGCTACAAATGAATATCAGCCGAGGAACAACTAAGATTGTTGGCTGATTATTTGGGAAAAAGGTGGTGGCCATGGCTTCAACTCAGTTAATTAACTCCAACCTTGATTTTTCACTTAACAGTGTCACCAATAACAATATGTATGCAGCTGCCTAGCCATTGCATTTTGCTTGAGAAGGAGGTTGCATCAATACCTTGTCGTGGTACCCAAGGGATTTCATCGAACACGTGGTGCACATCGATGTGTTCATCTTGACGTCGCCAATTGTCCCTGATGACAAGAGGTCCATAGACTAAATGGACATTGCAATGTAGTAGGACGTGTCCATTGGTGGCAAGGACGCATCACTGACATGGAAATCTTCAGCATATGAGTCGTGTTTTCGCATCGAATAGGTGGTAGGCATGACTTTGGAGAGGTCGGCGACGATGACATGATACACCTTGGAGAGGTCTTTGGTGACCATGCAGTGGACGTGAAATTTATATACGCCGTCCCTACGCTACAAGGTGGTTAATTACTGGAGCATGCTACTCATAGATGTAACTAAAACCCACAGTCATCCAAGCAACACCACTGTTGGGCGCTGAGTTCCACATAAACCTTGCTCCTCTCTTTCATCACACCAAACATCTCTAGTAGTTGATTGAGCTTCTCATCAAGTCTAACTGGAGCAACACTCAATTCCTCTTGTGACAAATGTATTGCTTTGCTCCGGGTGATCCTCTCTTCGCTCATGGAGAGAAGAATGTCTTCGTTGTATATCTCCAATGGGCTTGGTATCTCGTCGAACAGTTGGTGGGCACTGCTCATATGAACACCTTACTCTACCCACTTCTTCCTCCTAGCACTACTGATTCCCTATAACAACTTCTAGCACTCATGATTCCCTCGAAACAAACAACTCTGATACCAGCTTCACTCCAGTACCAAAAACAACTCAAATAACAACCATTCACTTAAGTACCAACAAATTTTAGTAGGAATGGAAAGAGGAAAATTAGGGGAATACAATTGGTGGAAGATTCAAGAAGCTACTAGACCATTTAGAGGAAGAGGAAGGATAGAGAGAATCGACAAGGAGCCAAACGGCCTCTAGGTCGCTACCGCCGCCGTCGTGTGATCGATCTATCGATCCATTATCTCCTGGACAGCTGCTGCTATTGCTATGAATAATCTCCCTTGGGCTGGTTTGGGTCCGCTTCCGTGAGATTCAACCAATTATCTGGCCCAGATCACTACCACATAAAACCATTATCTTTTCAGTTTTCTCAACCCTCTTAAAGTATAAATGGAGTCGAGCTTCTGTTCGTTTTATCGGACAGTCTAAACTCTAATCAATATATTTCTCCTTATGCACATCAATATATTCACCATTAATGTCTCTGCCATTTCATATCTCCATTTGCATATTGATGTACCATAAAGGCGGCTGGTACCTTATTTTTCAGATGAAAAGCATGAGCAACTACAACTTTCTTTGTCAAAATTTTATCATGATAATTTTAAATCCCTTGCCGTAGCTAACCTTTAACATATTTGCTTGTGCCTCCATCATATATGAGATACATGAAACATGGGGAATGCACGAGAAAATTGTTGAGCGAATTAAAGAATTTCACTAAGCATCATCATGCATGTAGATATGGAATAAGCTCGAAACTCTATCACTAAGCAGTAGCGATCATGAAATTCATCAGCGGTTGGCACATGCTTCTGCACCTCATCAGGACATCAGCCTGCTCTCCGCTGGCACATCCTGGGCGGAAGCCCCGCATGTAGGAAAACGGAAAGATTTGGCCGAATAACATGAGGATACATGCTCTAAGTAAATTTTCCCCTTTCTACCCGATGGATCTGGAACAACGCCCCTAAATCATTACTTATTAGGGTCGAGTGTCAAGAGGATGGAGGGGGGATGTATTACCTGGCACTGGCAGGACAACAGCGGGATTATCCTCGGCGGTAGGACTGTTGTCAGCAACGGTTGAATCCTCCCGGCGGAGTTTCTTGGCAACCCCCTCCGTGGTGGATGAAGATTTGTTCTTCGTCATTTTAGTGGCGAAAGGTGGAGAAAAGAGAAAGTTGGCGGCGGCGAAAGTTTTGGTGCGCAGGAAGAAGACTAAACGACGGGGAGCGTGGGTGTGTTTTGCCCGGATGGAGCATTTCCCATTCATAGGCTGATTGTCCGGCGGTTCAGTTTACAAGATCATGGGAGTTTTTCCCGCTGAGGATTTCTGAGTTTCTGTGAGGCATAATCGTTTTAGACTTCAAATCAAATGAACAAAGCTGTGAAGGCCTTTGGTTTGTTGTTGGGATTACATTGCCTTCTTGATTATCTCGAGAACGGTCATAAGGTCTCACTTAAACAACCAAGCGTAGGCCTTGAACGAGTACATGAGATCATTTAAGTTGAAGTCAGGTGCTATTGTCGTGATTACAGATAAGGGATACCCTTGATACCTGAAAACATGAGGTATATCGGGAAGGTATACCTCCACGAATACGGAAGAAGACCTAGTCATACAAGAAAAGTTACCAGACAACACGGAAGGGGTTCGTGTTATCAAGAGGTCTAGACAAAGTCCTACTCGTGGGAGGTGAGGAATTTCCTATCGTGCAGAGCTCTTAGTCCGAGTCCTACTCAAAGACTACAGGCAGCCCACGGTATAAAAGGAGCACCCTCTGGGTTAAGGACAGATCAATCCAACTACAGCAGAAGCTCTAGCGCAGCATAGTAGTCTAGCCGCCAAAGTCGCCACGATTGTAGTCGACTCCCTCGACTACGATCTCGACAGATTCCCTATTTCCTATATTGTACTCTGTGATTAGGGGCTTTTCCCACTATAATTCCATATAAACTAGAAGTAGGGCTATTACCTTCTCGGGGCCTAAACTAGTATAAAAATATCCGTGTTTGTTGCTCTGTGATGATGTCGTGCTATATAAGTTCTTACGTCAATATTCCTCTGTCATCTACATACTCAGTCTGCGGATATCGATCGTTGACAGTCGTGGCCTGCTATCTCAATGGGGATGATCGTCGGCAGATCCGTCCATTGCATCTTCAAAGAGGTTAATCCACCAAATTCGTTGAACAAACTTGTGTGGATCAAAGAAGTTGTTACGCCATATTGACTTGAGGGTTCTGTGATTCAGATTCTTAAGTATAAACTTGCTATTATGTGATTCGAGATGCTATAATTTGTGATTGATTTTGTTTTAATTAGTTTTGGATGGGGATGGGTCTTTGGGTTTATTTTGGATGTGTATGAGTTCTAGATAGTTTTGGATACAGAGCGCTGATTCATCGTGAATCGAGCCGATTCGATCGACCTTTTTTTTTTATCTTGGGAGGAGAACATATGTGCCGGTTTATAGTTGCCGGTAGGAATGCGGTGTCGCCAACTAGGTTCCGTTTCCAAATCTACTACAAGCAGTTTGGAGCCGGTACCTATTAGGTTTTTAGTAGTACTTTTTTTTAATATGCCTAAGCGTATTTTTTATATTAAGAAAGTGATGAGGCCGTCCCGGCGGTTACAATAACTGTAAAAAAAATGAAAAACAGAGCAACTAAGATTAATATCTTGCAACGGTTTTACGACCAATAGCTCCGATCGGTTTTCTGTAACGCGCCCCTGCCAGTCCCGGCGGTTTTCTGTAGTAGTTTAAATATAATGACTATGACAAGCTAATTGTATTATGCTACTCACAAGATCTGTTTGTTTTAAGTAATCCTACTTCTCCCATAACTGCCCAAATCTTCCCCTGAGTCTTCATGTATCTAGACTAATACACACAGCACAGTTTCAATTCTTGGTGCATCGCCTTTGCGTTTATCTCGCACTAGACAGCGAGCATGAAACCATGGTCTTTTCAGTTTTCTCAACCATCTTAAAGTAAAAATGGAGTCGAGCTTCTGCTCCTTTTATAAGACATATCTAAACTCTACATTTCTCTTTACGCAAGAGCAACTACAACTTTCTTATCTCGTGAATAATATGACATAGTCTAAACTCTATATGTACCATTAGTGTCTCTCTGCCATTTCATATCTCTATTTGCATATTGCTATACAATAGCGGCGGCTGGTACCTTATTATTCAGATGAAACATATGAGCAACTACAACTTTCTTTGTCAAAATTTATTTATTTAAATGCGTCCGATATCACATAAGAGACCAACCAGCGATGACTATTCTTGCGGTTGCTGACCTTTCTTCAGCCACACCAGCGAGTATCAGCAAAAGGGGATAAAGTTGCGGTTTCTGAGATTCTCTTTGTCAAGCGCAAATTAAGCTACTAGCTATAGCATCTATTTTTGTTGGCCAATTCTGAAGCTGTGAATGTATGAGGCCATTCATGTATGACTGCTGCCTGCATGCGTTGCACCTGGTCGTGGCAAGTTTCCATGAATTCCGCATCAAAATAGTCCCTTCAACCTGCATAAACTGGAGACTGGTTCATATCCTACTTGTGCTGTGGTGTTTTTTTTCTATTGCTTCGTAGCTCTTCCAGATATAGATGACCATATGGCCTGCGGCCCACAGCCCAGACATTTGGCATGGCCCAGGCACGGTATAACCCGACCATTATTGGGCCCGTGCCTGCTCGGCGCTACTGTCGGGCCGTGTCTGGGCCTGAGGTGCATCATGCATGCTAGGCCAGCCCGGCACGGCCCGACAGTAGTCCAAAAAATTAAAAGACCTATATTAGACTTATTCTATACATCTTGAACCATAATAGACCTATTCTACAGTGGAGCGATTGAAAATAGACTTATTCCATTGTTCTTGCCCTACTTTGACTTATTCTACACTGCTAGGGACGTAAACTAGACTTGTTATCGGAAGTTTTAGCCCACGACACGATGGCTGGGCGTGCCTTCGTACCGGCACGGCACAGCCCACCATGCCATGGGCCATGCCTACGCCTCGCTTGCAGCTGCTGGGCCGGCCCGGCACGGCACGGTCAGCCCATCGAGCCATGCCAGCCCGACAAGCCATGGGCCGTGCCGTGCCGGGCGGCCCAGTTAGCCATTTACTACGTGATCAGTTAGTGTCATCAGATGCTTACGCTTGTCTGTTGCCCTTTTATTCTGACCAAGTAAATCGATACATTATTCATGAGTTCCGTCAATAAGATTCCACCTATTGTTTGTTCATCTGAAAAGCATCACGTCACAAAATTGGCACCGAAAATCACAGTCTAGAGATGGCAAACTGAAGCAGAGTATGCGTTCCGATCTGACAGACTCTAAACTTGCAGAGAGTGAACTGCAGTTTTCGGCAGCTTCTTATCTCGAACTATTGACTAATTCCGTGATTATTGAGTGTTCAGCAGCTTTTTATCTCAAAAGTAACTATTGACTGTAATGTTATCATATACACATTGCTAAGGACATTAGGGATATCGTGGTAATGTTGCATCACTCTTGTATCCAATATATTCCCATCTGGAGGCTATGTCAATATCAAATGTTTATAACCCAAAATCCTCCTTTTATTCACTGGAAAAAGACAAAGCTATATGTGTTGATGTTATGAACTTGTGATGCAGAGATAACTAACAAGTGGCAAGATGCATACACTACATGAAATATATATTCGAGTGACAATCCAAAACAATGTGCACTAAGAACCAACGTGATGAAATTTTCTGCACGCCTCTTACATAATTATTGTTTCATGATTTTGTAATTTATACCTCTAGTCTAAAAGGTAAAATTTCATCATGGATTAGTATATGTTCGTCCGTGCTAAACAAGCTAGTGCACCTCATTATTGCATTGTAACCAGTTGAGCAGTCAGCTAACAAGCCGGAAAATAAAATGAAAAGGTTCAGCGTATGCTCAAAATAGTGTAAAATGTCTTCGAATAATTTTATCATGGCTCTCAGATGCATGGCGTTCAAATCAAAGAAATTTTATCATGTTAATTTTAAATCCCTTGCCGTAGCTAACGTTTAACATATTTGCCTGTGCCACCATCACATATGAGATACACGAAACATGGGGAATGCACGAGGAAAATGTTGAGCTTAAAAATTTCACTAAGCATCATGCATATAATATGGAGTAAGGTCGAAACTCTATCAGTAGCGATCATGAAATTCATCAGCGGTTGCCACATGCTTCTGCACCTCATCAGCCTCCTCTCGGCGCGCTGGCACATCCTGGGCGGAAGCCCCTCTCCTATACTGAGAAATTGACGACGAGGTGGGCGTCGTCTCCCTCTGATTTGGCGTCAAGGAGCACGGCAACATGGACGGCTAGTACCATGGCGCCTGCAACTGTTCGTCGTTGCCGGCCGCCGTGTCGGCGGTCAACTGCAATAGCCAGACCAAGCTGTTAATTCGTCGAGTTAGCGAGGGAGTCAAAGAACATCACTGTGACGTACCGTCGCATGGCATCATCTTCATCGGAGGACGAGGTGGAGGAGCAGTATAGTAGGAGGAGGTAAAAAGAGAAGAGGAGCAGATGAGATGAGGAAGAATGTGTGTAGCTCAAGGCGGGCATTTTTTTCGCATTATTAGACGCTGCAGGTAGATCACTCAGAACGAGATGCCCCATTTAATTAATCGACAGTTAAATACTTATAACAAGAGGAGATAGAGTTAAAAAAAGTTATAACAAGAGGAGATAGAATTTAAAAAAAGGTTTGTGAATTGCTCTACTCATATTTTGATAGATCTAGCAGTAAAATACCCAAATTTTAATATTAACCGGCTAATTAATTGATGATACTTAAATGATCTTGTTTAAGTAATAGTACTTTACCATAGCTGCCAAAATCCCGCATGCCATTTCTCAAACTAAGACACCATAGCATCAAATGATTTTTTGTGCTATACATAATGTTTTTTAAACTTATGTATCGCTGAAGAAGTTACTGTATATGTCCTTGGTTTGTCTTGTACCACCCAGTGAGGATGAAATCAATATATTTTCAGTTTCCTCAACCATCTCAGAGCAAAAATGGTGCGGAGCTTCAGCTCCTTTTATAAGACATAGTCTAACTGATCAGCGAGCACCATTTCTCCGCTATGCACACTAATGTATTTATATCAAGATGAAACGCATGAGTAACTACAACTTTCTTTGTCAAAATTTATTTATTTAAATGTGTCGGATATCACACAAAAGAGAAACCAGTGAGGGCTATTATTCTCGTGGTTACTGAGGTTGCTTCAGCCACGTCAGCGAGTATCAGCAAAAGGGATTAAAGTTTGTTACTCATGTACGTTCTCTTTGTCGTGCGCAAACCTACTAGCTAGCATCTCATCTTGTTAGCCAATTCTGAAGCTGTTAATGTGTGAAGCCATTCATGCATGAATGCTGCCTCCATGCGTTGCACCCTGCTGGTCGTGGCAAGTTTACATGAATTCTACATCAAAATAGTCCCTTAATAAACCTGCATGAATTTTTTTCCGCCACCCTAGACTCTCTTGCTTTGAGATCACATATATAGTTATCTTTGCGATGAGCAGAGCCAGAGCGTGCAACTTATACTCTTCTAGGACAGCCGAATCTACGATCATGCCAAATTGCCTCCTGCATTCATGAGTATCTCATGATCTCATCGATCTCCTCTTGCCCCTTCGATCGAAATGTCAGGGTGAGGACTGAAGAGAGGAGGTGCCGGTGGCAGGTAGCTCGTTGGGCCGGCTAACTGGTGGTGGTGTGCGTCCTGTCCCGCGTGCTATCCCCTAGTGTTGCATCCCTAAAAGACTCTCTCAAAAAAAAAAAATAGTGGATGAAAAGAAAATTCAAGCTAGCTCTAAACTCAACCAGCTGGTGAGCTTGAATGAATTCATAGCCATAACCGATGCACAATTCGACACTCAGTCAGGCCTTCATCGCCATTAAGCCTGTTTCATATCGGCGCTCAGGGATGGATCCCACCCTTCAGCATTTTTGGAGTTTTAATTCGGGGGCAGTTTGAGTCTCACGGTGTAAGCCATGTGAATTCCCAAAAAAATTTAAGAATTTTATATGGACTATAAATCATAAAACATAATTATATATTCCAACTACAAACAAAAAGAATATTTTCGTGCATGCTATTTATTATTAGCTACATGCATAATTCCGAAAGATGTTAATTAGTATTTCAAATTGAAGTGGATAGGTAAATCAAGTGATGGCTTATAGAAATGGTTATTGGCGGCAGCAAGAACACCTCGTGAAAACGCCAATAACTTACTTCATGTTAGTCTGTTACTGGCATCCCATTCAAATACCATTTCTCAATCCAATATACATCAATTTGTAAAATGTTAAAACTCCTGCAACTTTGAATTGAATCGGTACTGATACACCGTATAACCTGATCATGTAAGTAATGAGTAAGTGTTACTCCCTCTGTCCCATGATATAAGAGATTTTAACTATTCATTTATAATTTTTGACCATTCGTCTTATTAAAAAATTTAGTATAAAAATAAAAATTGAGATGTCACACTTTTGATAATAAAGTAAACAATAGATAAAATAAATAATATTCTTATTTTTTTAAAATAAAACGAGTGATCAAGCGTTACGAGCAGATGATCAGAATCCCATATAATTTGGGACGAAGGGAGTAGTTTAGTTCTTTAAAGAAAACCAAGTGATTGGAATAGGCAAGGCCTCTCCCACCCTCCCTATCTCCGTCACCGAATCAATAAATGACTACAAATATTTACATGATTGTTCGTGCTTGAGAGAGTAATGCTTTTAAGGCTTATTTGGATTAGGAAAAATACAGGATAGGATAGGAAAATTATAGTAATATGAAACGAATATATTGATAACATAGAGAAATGAAAAACAAAGAAATATGATCCGTGAGGGCATTCGGATTACGAGGTAAGGGAATAACAGTAATCCATCAATTCTAGTGTATTACTCCTATAACTTCTATTACTGTATCTACTTTCTCCTCTCCATGCCCATAATTATCGTCGTCGGCGTCCTCTCCCCACTCATCGCCCACCTCCTTCCTTCGCCCGACAACCTAGCTCCTCCCCACGTGCCGGCCGTCGGCCTCAACCCTATAGGCGCTGGCGTTGAGCCTCATCACCGTCAATCTCCGCACGCGAGCCGCCGACGTTGAGCCTCGTCACCGTCAATCTCCGCTTGTGAGCCGTCGCCATTGAGCCTGTCACCGTCGATCCCCCCTCACCGGCTGCCTGCGTGGACCCCGTCACCGTTGATCTCCGCTCGCTGGCCGTGGACTCGAACCCCCCATCAGCACACGACGCATGTCGGATGCTGGCAACGAGCCCCGTCGCCGTCGATCTGCAACTGTGGGATGCCAGTGTCGAGCCCATCGCCGATAATCTCCACGATTGCATCAATTAGTGGTTGATTGTCTCGCACCAATGCGAAGGAAACAGGAAAAGAAATGGGAGTGGTGGATTTTTGCACTAGAATGAACAGTGAAGGAATTCTTCCTTAGATTTCCGTATGATTGGTTAGATTGATCCGAATGTTGGGGGAAAGAAAAAAAATTCTATGAATAGCCTCTGAAATTGCTGTGGAGAAACTGCAATCCGAATAGGCCCTTACATCTCCAAAGCCCATAAGTTACTATTTGTTTTTTTTATGTTAAACAGCAGAAGAGCCTCCTACTGTGATTAAATTAAATAAAAAAGGGGAATATTTACAAATGGTATTTACATGATGGGCTAAATCAAATACTGTTTGGTATTAAAAAAGACTGTTCGTACGTCCATAGCATTTTCTCTAGTCAGCTTCCTCCGACATCCTATAGTTCTATAATGGTACTTTCGGTTTTTACATTATTCAATGGACTTAAATTAAATAGCTCAATAGTAGTAGCTAGTGTACCATCCAATCCATTTATATATCAGAAACCGATCGATCGAGACTTGTACCATGCGTTCCTGATGATGATGGCCGTTTGCCCGTTTCTATTCCATGCGTTCCTGGTGATCGGTGATCACCAATACGAGTCATGATGTGAATACATGATCAATACAATGTTGGAGAGAGCTGAAAAGAAATTGTTCCATGGGACGTACAGAAAAGTACTACGTACATAACAAAAGGAGAAAATTTTTAATGATTTTCTCATAAACAATTTATTTGATCTGCATGATTTGATTGCACTTTTTGTTTATTACAATTTAATATTTACAATAAAATCTCAAATAATTATATTTTTTATAAGAAAATAAATGTTTCAACAATTAAAATTCAATGTTCCATGCATGACTGGCATTTTACTATGTTTTATATTTCTTTCAAATGTTTCAATATAAAGTTACTAAACCTTTTAGTTCACACCAAACTTGATGTTTCAATTACGGTACTTAACCGGAATATTTTAACCGCTTGGTTTCTCTTGGGTGCCTAAGGTTTTGTCGTCTTCTAGTTACTATGATATTAATCTTAAATTCATGTTCTTGTCGTCTGCTATTTTTTTTTTGAAATGATCCACAAAGAAAGTGCAGATTTCATATATTGATGTAGAAGGAAAAAAAATATAGACTATAGTTCGAAAAAAAACACCACCACACCACGTGTTTCAAACAGAACCCTAGCAGAGCCCAAAACAGGAGAAAAGACGTAATGATACTTCTAGACGACGCCTTCAACATGTAGTCGACGCAAATTGCGTCGCCAACTCCCATCATGGAGTCAGAACAAAGTTTTCACCTGAAGATACCATTAGGGAGAGACGAAAAAACATATTAAAAATGCCCCATGAGGAGAGCAGCACCCACAGGCATCATCGTTGATGGCCCGAAGGCAGGGCTTTCGCCCATAACCACTCTCCCATCTCAAAGCGGCCTATCGAGGTTGCTAACCACCAATGCTAAAACCTTCAACACGTAGCCACTGCTTCGACGACCTGTCGTTGACCGACCATCAAGATGGAACCAAAGCGCCGACTTGACAGCACTACCGATGACTCTGCCTTGACCTGGCAACCCACGCCATCCTCGGGATTCCAGGCCGCACCGTCGTCGCCTTACCGCCACCCACGCCACGCTGATGACCCAAAGCTCACAACACCCTCGCCGTCGTAGTGGACATCACCATGTCCACAGACAACGGCAAGACCGGCCCAAGAGCCAGCACATCGAGTCCACCAAAGGATGCTGCCAGCCACACTAGAAACCGAAGACAGCAGAAGCGGTCTGCAAGTGACGCCGGGTCTCGCCGTGTTTGCCCCTCTCCGCGCCTCTCTCCGCCAGGGTCCCTCGCCACCAGGCCTCTGCGCTGCACATCCATGGGCCTCCACGCCACGTCAGCTCGGGTTCCCAAATGCCTGTCCATAAAAACGGCAGGCTAGAAGCTGCCCAAAGCAGAGAGGCTTTGGCCTTGCAACAACCTACCGCTGCGTAGCGCTGAACCTCCCCGGATCCGGTAGAGGGGAGCTGGATCTGCCAAGGCCGCCTGTACCGTCAGCACCGCTAGTCGACGCCGAGCCCCACCTCCGACCACCGCCGCGCGCCGAAAGCCGGCAGCCACCGAGTGCCGCCAGTGCACAAGGGAGACCCTTCCACACCGCCGTCCAGCTCCGACGTGGGGCCACACTCGCCAACGCTGCCGCCCACGCACCGAAGCAACCTCCCATGGGGGCCAGATCTGGCCGGAAAGGCGCCGACCGTCGCCGGCAGCCACCGTCCTCGCGCCGTTGATGCCCCCACCACACGTCATCGCCCGTGGGCCGTCACAGTCGAGCGCCACCCACCAGCGCTGCCGCACGCTCGTCGTAGACGTCCAGCGGCCAAATCGGGGCGCCGAGAGCCCAGATTTGGCCAGAGCACCGCCGTCGACGCCCTCGACGCACGTCGTCGCCGTCACACGCGCGTCGTCCTCGCACCGTCGATGCCCTCGTCGCACGCCGTTGCCCGTCAGCCGTCACAGTCGAGCGCCGCTCGCCAGTGCCGCCGCACATTCACCGTTGATCTCTAGTGGCCAGATCCGGGCGTTGGGAGCATAGATCTTGCCGGACACTGCTGGCCGCTACTGCGACTCCAGCTAGGCACCGCGGTGAGCCGATGTCGCCAAGCCATGTCGTCACTTGGACTCCCCTGATCAGCAACCGTGCGCGCCCTATCCTTCGCAGCTCGCCACCATCCTCCGCGGCGCCACCCACCGGAGCTCTTCACCAGAAAAGCATGGATCTGGGCAGTACCACACGAGGCTTGTCGTTCCCAGGATGTTGAGCCGCATGGGGGAGGGAGTGAGGGGGCTGCCACCGCCGTCCTTGCAGCCGCGTGGCTTTGCCAGCGGCCGCTCGGGTGACGGCGAGGAGGAGGATATGGAGAGCGGCGGCCTAGTGGCGGCACCGGGGTGGTTCTGCTCGGGTCACCCCTGGGAAAGCGACGCGGGCATTTTTGTGGCCCGACTCGTCTACTACTAAACCTGTTCAACATTGGCCCGGCCCGGTCGGCCCGGCCCAAAAAATCCTGAGCCCGGCCTGGCCCGGTCATGCGTCGGGTCGGCCTTGGGACTAAAAAGTGTAGCCCAAAGAAGCCCAGGGGTCAGGCCAGGCTTGGGCTTTAGTTTTTTGTCATTTCGTCGGGCCAGGCTCGGACCTCGGGTTTTTAGGTTGGTTTTTTAAGCCCGGCCCGAAGCCTGGCCCGGCTTGATTTGGACGATATCGTTAGGACGAATTTCGCCAAATTCAAAATTAAAAAAATAATGAAAAAATTCCAAAAATTTCTCGTAAATAGTAAATGATTTATAGACAATAATGATGTAATTTTTTTTTCACAAATTGATGAAGTTTGCTACTAATTTAAGCATGTAAATGTTATAAATTCGGGAAAAAAAGAAAAACATATGTGTAAATGTAAATGGTGGACTTTATATTATTAATTGGGAGTTGGGACCATGTATGTGGACTTCATATTGATATTTGTGGACTTCCAATTGTTAATTTATCGTTATGCATTACATATGTGTCATTTCTTATATTGCTTGAGGGTCAAAATATAATAGCAAAAGTCATGATAAATTTTTTTAAGACATTTTTCAATGATGTTTTACATTACAAACACTGTTATGACTTCTTACACCATGTTTTTAATTTTTCAAAAAAAAATTCCTTCATTTTCCATCAAAATAACCGCGGGTTACGGCGCAGTTCCCTCATTCATACCGCGGTTCGAATTCAAATTTTTGAAAACTAAATTCATTGCGGCAAGCCGCAGTTACCGCACGGTAACTATGCTACCCTAGGGGGCGGTAAGGAGAGTGTCCAGGGGAAGTTGAACCCTGCTTCACAATCGGCAAATTAAGGATTTTCATATGACTTAGATTCCAATGGATTAGCCAATGGGAGCACCACCACAAACATCCCCACGCTATCGCCGCTAGATCCATCGTCGTTGGTTTGGCGGCCGCGGCACCGTCGGAGGCTATGTATGTGGAGAAAGACGCCATTGGAGGTCAGTGGCAAAGACGGTACTTCCTCTGTCTTTAAATATTTGATATCGTTGTCTTTTTGACACACATTTGACCTTTGTGTTATTCAAGAAATTTTGTAAAATATACTATAAAGCTCTCTCTATACACACACACAAAGTATATGTAACAATGAATTTTTTAGAGGTATTTAACAATGAATCAAAAAGAACTAATAATAATTACGTAAATTTTTTAAATAAGACGAGCAGTCAAACATATATAAAAAAATTAACGGCGTCAAATATTGAAGGATGGAGGGAGTATTTCGTAACTGGTTTGGCCTACAACGTCATACAATTTGTCTTGTTTCGTTTTAGATTACTGCGACAAACCAAAAGGGAAAGAGGGAGCACTATTTAACTGCAATGTACATAATCTTATATTCTATTATATATAAAAGGTCCATTAAACATCCTATAAACACTCCAAAGCCACCACATGGCACATTCAACATTCCACTCTTCTCGAACTGCCATGTGGCACTCCTACAAACACTCCTAGGCCGCCATGCGTGAAAACTTTGGATTTCTCTTTATAACAACCAACTGAAAATCTACTGTTTCCCCTTCAATTCTCCTATTTTTATGGTAATATTAGTTAAGATGAGTCGCACATGATATATTTAAAAGGGAAAAAAAAACAAGCCCACGCTGTCCATCCACATCCCCTGTGCGCCTCCCCCACTGCCACACTCCTATTTTTGTGGTGACTGTGTACACGATTTAAAAGGAGGAAGCAAGAAAAAAGAAACAAACCATCCATGCGCACATCCCTCCATACGCCTCCGTCTCCCTGTTTTTAGCTGTATTAACAAAATTTAAGTAATGTGTGATAAAAAAATTATTAAAAATCATAAAAATTATTCGAAAGTAGACTGAATCTAGAAAATTAAGAAAAGACCCGAATACCGTTGGTTGGGCATGCACCGCATCCATGCGTGAGGACGCATACACTCTATTTAAAAGTATGCAATGCACCAATCCTCTCCGTTTTAACTGAACAGATCATTCAAATGACCATAAGTTTCTAAGTTTTTTCCATAAGTTTCCAAGTTACATACCCAATTTTAAATCTGTAAGAATCACTGTTTTATTTAAGATGCATAGTATACATATTTTGTTATATAAAAATATTTTATTTTGATATAGACCCTAATTTTTTGCTAAATTACTATTTAAATTATGTACTAAAGGTCTGTTAAACATGCTCTAGAACTCTCTTAGGCTGCCAAGATATGCTACAAATTCCGAGAAAAAGGCGGAAACATCTGGGCATCGGTTTTCACTTAACTCGGTGACCCAATATTAAAACTATCAGATTAGCTAAAGAAAATGTTAACTACTCTCTCCATTAAATTTCATCCCATGTTTCATTTGAAATTTTGAAAAGATATACCATTTTTGTCATATTCAATCCATTTTTGTATGCCAACGACTATACGTGAAAAATATGAGAAAATGGCAATATAGACTATTTCAAATCACTTAATAGATATTGGTCAAAATAAATCTGATCTACAATATTCTAAAAAAATTGTTTTGCATTACTGTAATTTTAACTTTAAAAATTTGTATATTACTTTGGAGTGCATTCCTACCTTTCCATACATGTCATCAAAATAGTCCTTAAAAATGTGAAAAGTAGTAATATAGATTAATTCAACATTTAAAATAATAAAATTCTTTGTTTGGACCAAGAGTATAAAAGGCTAGCTCTGCAAAAGCGCAAACGGTGACCAGGAACTTCCCAACAACATGGAAATGGGTAACGGCTTGCCCACCCTGCAAAGCTAGCCACAACCCATAACCTAGCCACAACCCATAACCAGCTGGCTATATGCTGGTAATACACAACATGGCTACAAGTTATGCATTTTAAGAATATTTGTGTCGGTGTTTTGTACCGGCAATAAACTATATGGGGCTATGCACGAACTCGAAAGCTAGATGGTGACGGAACACGAGAATTTATACTGGTTTAGACCCTCCAATGGAGTAATAACCTTAATCCAGTCCGGAGGAAATATTCCGCCGAGTTTGTATGATTGAATATGGTGTATGATGAAAAATGTGAGTTGTTGTTTCGATGCCCTCGACCCCTCCTTATATAGGGAGAGGGGACCGAGTCATCCAGGAGTCCTAGCCCTAGACGGCTTAGGGTTTTCTTATTTGTTACAATCTCTACCCGGCCCACTGCCATGGAATACAAGACAACGCCCATCTGGGTGATTTATCTCTTTACATATATGAACTCCGAGTCTATCTATAACTCGAGATATGTCTTATCTCTCGGATTGTGCCATGGGAAACAAGGCACTGATGGGCCGGGCCTTATTGTCTTCCTTATATCGATCTTCTAGAATATCTCTTCTTCGTGAGCTAACAATGGCCCGAGTAGATACCCGGTACCTATATTATCCACAGTAGCCCCCGAGTCATTCACAGTCGAGTTGCTTCTTCTTCTTTTGTAATCATCAAGTCTTCTTCCATCCGTTCCAATTATTTTGCAAAGAGGCTGTGAAGGGCTCCACCATAAAATCCAGAGAAAAAATTGGGGCACCGAGTGGCGCACCTATTAGGTGTAGCCTCCGACTCTATGATTAGTTAGAAAAACAACTAAACTTAGAGTCTATATGAGACTTTTAAGAAAAAAAACACCTTTATAGAGAAATTGAACGGTGCGCCGAGTGGCGCACCTAATAGGTGTAGCCCCCAACTTTAGAATTAGTTGAGAAAACAACTAAACTAGAGTCTATTTGAGGCAGATAGAACCCTTGGAGCTTAGCATCAATCATTTTAAATGATAGGCCAGAGGCTGTGATATGATACGCATAGCTATTGCCAAATACGATTTTTTCA
>CM002478.1:16299804-16317672 GCA_000325765.3 Leersia perrieri | reverse complement strand
AATAGGGTTCATGCAGGCAGCATTCATGAAAAATAAAGGAATTAATTAAGAAAACTGTGGAGATTTAATATTCAATAATTAACCACTTACGGTACAACCTATCCCGGTTGCACCGGCCCAACCATAACTCCAAACCAGGAATTATTCATAACTCCAACAGAGGCGAACCATAACTCCATACCCGGAGCTAATCATCACCCCATAGCAGGAGCTAATCCTAACCCCAAACAAGGAGTTATCCCATTTATCAAAATTTTAATCCAAATTAATAATTAAGTGACAGTGGGACTAAGCATGAAAAACAATGCTCAGCTCACCCATGACCGCGGGCACGGCTATTCGAATAGTTTTACTCCGATCAGAGGTGTACCAATTTAGTCTTAGGACACGCTCCCTGCAGGGATCATGATATGGCCTGCTCTGCAACGAGAAATAGTACGTGGTTCCTAGTCCCACCAAAACTACGCTATGACTCCCCTGGCGATTCCATGTGGGCTTATCCTTGTCATAACAACCCAGTGAATCGCATTGCCCCCGCTACATCACGAAACCAAGCTGTTGCCCATGCTAGCCTAAGGGTAGTACGGTGAATGCTTCGCAAAGATAGCTCATGAACCAGTCCTTAATCGTCATGAGCACGACCAACCAAATCCACGTGCTCACGACCCACCATTAAGGTCAAATTTTAGTTGGCAATTTTATCAATTAATCAGCCACCATAACCGTCATGAATTTCCAATAATTAACTATCAGGTGATAACAAGTGAAAATGTTAATTTGTTCCATAAGTGAGCTAAATTTCTAAGCAGGACTAAGCAATTACTAAAAATTCTAGCTAAAACATTATAGAGTTCTAGCTAGTCAACTTATATAACCCCGGCTAACAATATAATGGTAATCAAATTCAAATGGGCCGTAAAAAGGAATATAGGAATTTCCACCCAATTACATTCAAAAAAAATATGCATAAGCTGAAGTGATTGCGAGAAAGAAAGGATCAACATGCTCAAAAATATTTGACTGTATGACTTGCCTTTACAATTGACGGCCGTCGATTAGTCTTCCGTAGCTCATCCATCGAAGAAGCGCTCCTCCAAAACGACACGAAGTAAGCGAGTACACGCAAAGCGAGGAAAAAGACTAAAACTCTAAATAACAATACATAAAAATAAAACAAACATATATATTTTGATTTTAGATTAATTTAGGAACTGGAACGACCTCGTTCCGAGTTCAGATGAATTAGATATGAATTTTACCAATTTATTCTAATTAAACCTATTAAAAGAAATCAGCTATTCTAATTATTTAAATGATTTGTAAACGATTTATAACTGGGATAAAGATTAAAATAAAAATCTCCGGAAAGAATAGATTGAATTTGGTGGATGACATATAGCAAATTGGATCCTATATGTCATTGATAAGAAAGAAAAAGAAATTGGACTCACTGGCGTCAGCGGCGAGCGACGAGAACGTTCGAGGAGGCGACGCTACGTCGCTGGAGTCGGGGAAGATGAAGGTGAGGTTGATGACGACGGTGCTGTGCTGATCTTCGGGATTGACGGAGAGGATGCCGAGGTAGAGGACGCCGAGTCGCAGCCGAAGACAACAGCGGCGAGACCAGGCGGCACTCCGGCAACGCACAGGAAGCGGCTGGAAGGCGAACGGTGGTGGAGCTCCTCGGGTTCACGCGGACGACGATGTTCAAGAGGCCAAGGAGGGTGGAGGAGGCGATGCCGGTGTAGAGGACGTCTTTTAGAAGCCTAGGAACACGGAGGCGCTCTGATTGGTTGCTCCGGCGAGGCTAAATCGTCCGCCGGAGTTGCTCTGGCGAGGTGGAGAGAGATGGCGCCGTGGGGAGCTCGGTGGAGAGGGAGAGAGGCCAAGAGAAGGTGATGAATGCAAAGGGGATGGTGAGGGGGAGCTCATGCGCATTTTATAGGCCCTGGAGAGGAGGAGAGGCGGTGGAGGAGCACACCGGTCGGAATTAACTCCGGCGAGTTAGTGACGGCCCTTTCTCATCGATTCCAAGCACAAATTGATGGGGATTTTTAGTGGATAATGAAGAGGAGTTAATGGGAATTATCTCCCTCACTTAATTTGAAGAAACAGTCCCCGGAGAGGGAGATCGACGCCGGTTTCCTCCACTAGATGGCCGGAATAAAGAGGGTATTTAATCCGGCGTTTTAAGGCCAAATTGGATGGGGAAATTATGGGGGAATTGAAGAGGAGGATGAAACGGTTCGATTTTTTTTTTCGTCTCGAAGAGATTCGCACCGAGGAGGGAGATCGGCCGGCGGCGGCAGTGCTTGGCTTTCCCGGCCACGGAAGCGGCGGCGGCTGGAGGAAGAGGATGACGTCCTCTCCTCGTGGGTCCCACCCTCCAGTGCAGGCGCGCGGGCCACTTGGGCCGCACGAGGGAGAGGAAGGAGAGAGCCCAGCTTCTTGGGCCTTGGCCCAGGCTGAAGGAGCAGGAGAGAGAGGAAGGGGAACTGGGCCAAAATCGACCCAAAGAACTAGGAGGTGATTTAAATTAGTTTTACGTTTAAATAAACACTGAAATGATGTTTGTAGCATTAAGATTACTTATTTAGCTCCGAAAATTCCTAGAAAATTTCAGAGAGTTCTTGGAGAACTTATTAAAAATAAATCGAACCATGATTTACTTTAGTAAACTTTATTTCTTACATTATTTCAGTTGTTAATTCATTAACATTTTAATATAAATTCTATGAACAATTTGTTATATTAATATTTTTTTAAACCTGAAAAATTAGTCTGTGACAATCGACTCATTGAGGAAAGCCACTTGGCGCTCTTCTCCCTCACCATGCTCCATGGAGTTTCCGGAATCCAAGTCATTATCACTCGGATCCCGCATGTCGGACCACCGGTAGCGGTAGACGTATAAGTCTGCTCTGAAAAGCATCGCTTCGAGTGACGCAGGTGGCTTCTTGTACCAGTCTTCTTTGAACTCCAGGTCTCTGCATCCCCTCAAGAACGCATCCTTGACTTGGTTGTTAGTGACGGCTGGCTTGTCCTCTATGATTGCATTGAAGCACCGAAGGGCTCCTCAATCCCCTGAAGTAGCTGAGCTAGCTTCTGGTTTGGCGTCAATACCGGCTGATGATCTTTCTGCTGGCAGATCTTCTTGCGAAGTGGTGATCGGGGTGCTTCACTCGGCATTGAAGGTTGCTGACGCTTGACTTTCTCCCTTCGCTGCTTGCACGCTTCTTCGCGCTCTCGCTTCTCAAGTTCTACGTCTTCCCGCATGCTTCCTCGCATAGAGGCGATTAGGCTGTAGTCCTTCCTTGGCTCCGAGTACTGGGTTCCGGGTGGCCCATGAATGTTAGCCAACTGCATTAGATATTTGATACTCTTGGGTCTATGACGATACCACATTCGGATTATATCCTGGTTTCTTAGAAGGCCATGATAAAAGATGGACAGAGCCAGCTGGTCAGAGATCGGTTTGACTTGATCAATCGCTTGTAGAAAGCGCCGAGTGAATCTGCCGAAAGATTCTCCCGGCTCTTGAGAACTCACTGAAGAGGCGATACGCCCCCGAGTTATTGGTAGTGTTGAAGACCGGACTCCGTGGTTCCTGAGTCGAAGTGATCTTGGTAGACTGAATCCGAGTCGATGTAGGTTCATGCGGTTGTGGTTGAGTCGGAGTCGACTCTAGATCGATGATTGGTGTCGGAGTCGTTTTGGGAGTTAGATCCAGAGGTGGAGTCGGAGTCGACTCTAGTTCCAACGTCTCGGTCTCCATCGCCTTGCTTCTTGATCTGCGGGACGCGCGACGCCTAGCGGATCGACTCTGCTTCTTTGGCATGGGCCAGTAACATGTCGTGATCTTGATGGCGCCATCGTTGACTTGAGAAATCACGCGACTCAGGAGGTGAGTCATTTATTCAGCGATGTAGGGAAGACTCATTGGGAGGGTGAAAACATCAGCCGAGTTGATCTCCTCTGCCCGAGTCTTGAGTTCTCCATTAGAATCGGCGATGAAGCTAAAGGAGCCAAATCGAAGATTTGTCCCAGGGGGGACGATTGATCCGGTGAACGTAGGTGTTGATGAAGATGCCATCTAGCTTCTTGTCGAGAAATCCGGCGACTCCCCCTACCTGGCGCGCCAACTGTCGGTGTTTTGTACCGGCAATAAACTATATGGGGCTACGCACGAACTCGAAAGCTAGATGGTGACGGAACACGAGAATTTATACTGGTTCAGGCCCTCTAATAGAGTAATAACCCTAATCCAGTTCGGAGGAAATATTCCGCCGAGTTTGTATGATTGAATATGGTGTATGATGAAAAATGTGAGTTGTTGTTTCAATGCCCTCAACCCCTCCTTATGTAGGGAGAGGGGACTGAGTCATCCAGGAGTCCTAGCCCTAGACAGCTTAGGGTTTCCTTATTTGTTACAATATCTATCCGGCCGACTGCCGTGGAATACAAGGCAAGGACCATCCGGGTGATTTATCTCTTTACATATATGAACTCCGAGTCTATCTATAACTCGAGATATGCCTTATCTCTCGGATTGTGCCGTGGGAAACAAGGCACTGATGGGCCGGGCCTCTTTGTCTTCCTTATATCGATCTTCTAAAATATCTCTTCTTCGTGGGCTAACAATGGCTCGAGTAGATTCCCGGTACCTATATTATCCATAATTTGCAATAAAATAGTACGGAACGTTTAGAACATCCTCAATCTTTCTATTAAGAAAAAGACAGAAAGTTTAAAGCAGAATCCATATTACATTTAAAAGTAGTTTATACACAATATTTTACATATTTTGGGTGGAAAATTTAAGAAACATGTTAAGATGTCCGCACATCTGCGCGGGCCGCCTTCTCCATTAAACATCCTACAATTGCTCATACGCTACCACATGGCGCTTAAACAAATGCTCTCCATTAGAAAATTCTGGAAAAAAAAGAAAAACATCTAACCTTAAAGTCCATTAAACATCCGACAAACGCTCTACACCGCCACATGGCACTCTAATAAATTAGAGATATCTAGAAAATTCTAGGGAAAAAACATCGATCTAACCTTTGATTTTTTATTAAATTGGTGAACCCATTAATTTAAGTCATTGGATTAATCTCAAAATAGGAAAAAAAAAACAAGGAAGCCACCGTGTGCTTGATGGAGAAAATCCGCTCCATGCACGTCTCCCTCCACTCACTCTCTCAACTTTCCCTTCCTCTTTCCTATTTTTGGGTAATTTTAGTTATAATTAGGACACAGACAAAGCCCGTGAATTCTACACTTAATTTAATTAGGTGAATGGTCAATATGGTCCTTCAAGTTCCGCTCTGGGGTCAATTTAGTCCCCGACGTTTTACATTGTCTAACTACGCCCTTAAAATTAATCTTTTGGCTCAATATAGTCCTTGAACCCACCAAAACCGTCACGTCTGTGTGCCACGACATCCACGTATGTAAGGTTAATAATTAAATGACCAATCTACCCTTATGTATATAACATAATAAAAATGGAAAAACAAACCATTGCCCGGATTGGCCCAATATTTTGTATCACACCATTCCAACCAGTTTTATAAAAACTAAGTCTACCTTTTATAACATGATGAAACAAATTATGAATAACTACTTATAAGAGTAAAATAGTATACATGGGTATAGTAGGAAGAAACAAATAGCTTAGAAAAAATATCAACACAATGCCAATAAAAAATGGTTTTTCAAACGAAGACTAAAATACATGCCCGCACATTCACGCAGGCTAGCTTCCTAGTAACATTGTAAATTATCTATAACTAACTTTATGCCAACACGGAGCGACCATTCGTGCGACAATGCTGACATGGCATGTTGGAGGGAAGTATCCATGTCAAACACTTTACCGAAGCCTAAATCGAAGGGCTTCTTCCTCTACGCATGCGACGCGCGGTCACCAACATGTTCGTCTTCGTGCTTCTCATATGTGCCATTATTTTTCTCACATTGGACGTCGAAGGAGCACTACCTCTGGGATTGTTCGTATGATGGTGTCAGTGATGCCTTGTCGGTGGTCAACAACGATAAACAGGCCAAGCGGTTTGACAAGCTAGCGAGGGAGTTAGAGAACGTCATGGTGAGCGTTCCATAGCAATTAAACAATAAGCCACATCATGACCCCGCCGGTGGACGCGGTGGTCATCTTCATCGGAGGCCGATGTGGAGAAGCAGGAGGAGATCGATGATCGAAAACGGAAGAGGAGAGGCAAGGAAAAATGGGGGAAGAATGTGGGTGTGCGGCTGGATGGCAGTTCTCACATATGCAATGTCGCAAGGCAGCTCACGCAATGAAATCATTGGTTTAATAACCCACTTTTTCATAGCTGCTAAAATGTACAAAACCCTCGTCTCTCCTCCATAATTAGATTAAAAGCAACAATTTTTAAATTCTAGGTGCCGGCACAAATGAATCAGAAAAAAAATTAATTTTCTTTTTGTCTGGCTTAGGGACGGAGCTATGGAGTTATGGTCGGTGTCTGGTGACACCAATGACTTTTTGCAAGCTCAATAGGTGAAATATTTATACACATGAGATAATACTATAATATAATATAGACAGAAATCACATATTAATAGACAGGTAGACATACTATAACACCAACAAATCAATGGACTAGATCCACCACTGGTCTGGCTCATAGTATACTATGCGTGTACAAGTATGAAATCAATATGATTTCAGTTTTCTCAACCATCTTAGTTCACCCCCTAATCGGTCTTAATATATTGCAGTTCACAGTTTTCAAAATCCTATCGATCATATATGTAGTAGGCATAGTAAAGTAAAAATGGACTCGACCTTCGGCTCCTTTTATTAGACAAAGTCTGAAGACTGTTCAGTACATTTCTCTTTGATGCTCATCAATGTATTTACAGTTGGTACTCTCGACCCTTTCATATCTCCATTCTAGTATAGTTGGGGCTAGCACATTACTTTTCAGATGAAACGCATGAGTAACTACCACATTAGTTCTTCAAAAAAAAAAAACTACCACATTTTTTGTCAAAATTTATTTATTTAAATGGGTTGGATATCACACAAGACAGCAATTACCAGCGTCGAGCGATGGTCATTCTGGTTGCTGAGATTGCTTCAGCCACGCCAGTGAGTATCAGCAAAAGTGATTACCATTATAGTTAGTAAGGTTCTCTTTGCCCGCAAAGACAGCGAGCATCTTTTTCTTGGTGACCGATTCTAAAGCTGGATGAATTATGAATACATACGCAGTGATATTGATTTTGTTCACAGTGTTCTCACATGTCATGTAGAATCTGTCATATGAATAAATCACAATTAAAAAAATTATGACCGGCGGCTAAAGCCTTGAATGAGTCAAAACTTTCGTATGCATGCCAACGTACACACACTGTTAATGTAGCCCACTAACTCTTGTATATAATCTAGTTTTATAACTAAGACATAGTAATTCTCCTCGGTGCTCATCAATTTATTTACCATTAGCGTCACTTTTCCTTTCATATCTCCATTTGCATATTGTTGTAGCATAGGGGCGCCTGGCATTCCCTTATTATTCAGATGAAAGACATGAGTAACTACAACTTCTTTGTCAACTACAACCTTCCCTTATTACTCCATAGAAATTTTTTTATGTAGAAAATATGTCAGCTATCACACAAGATAACCACCATTGAAGATCTTGTGGTAGCTGAAGCATGTTTTAGCCACGCTGGCGAGTATCAGCTAGCAAAAGTGATATTGCGGTTACTAAGGTTAGCATCTTTTCTTGGTGTGGCCGATTCTGAAGCTGTTAATCTGTGAAGCCATTCATGCATGACTGATGCTTTCATACGTCGTATGCGTTGTACATGGCTGTGTGGCCATCCCCCATTCATGTCGATCGCAATAAATAATAGCCCCTGAAACCTTCATGAATATGTGGCCATATGTACATCTATAGTGGATATAGAGGCTGGGTTTAAATCAATTATCTAAGAAAACCCTGCACAAATAGCATATGGGCCGCCTTATTAGTGCCGGTTTGCATAACCTCGGCAATAATGGGGTGATCTCGTTAAAAAAGAAACAAGTCACACCTCCCTTAGAAAAAGGCGGCATAAATAACACTACATTAGTGCCGGTTTATTAAAAAGCCCGGACTACTAGTAACATTGCCAGTTTATTTAAATAACCAGCTGGTTTTAACACCAAATTTAGTATTGGTTTATTAAAAAAATGGCAATAATAATATTAGTAGTAGTCCTCCGACATCGGCCCGAGCGGGGACATCTGGCATTGTCACGTGCAACGATCAGCGTCTGTGTGTGATCTTCTTTGATTGGGGATGATGGATATTGATGTTCTTATTCTTGATGTTGTTGTTCTTGATGATCTTATTTGACTGAGGATGATGGATATTGTGGCCGGGTCAAAGATTTGGCACGCCGATTCTCCGAGCTAGGCCAATTTTTCTTTCATGAAACGCTGCTCAGTGCCGGTTCTACAACCGGCACTCGGTGCACCCCCATTTGTGCCGCCTTTTTTTGTGCCGGTTGGAAACCGACACAAATTCTAGTTACCAACCGTCACTGTTGACATTTTCTATGCTAGTGAGCAGCGATGTGTGTGTATATATATATATATGTATGTTTGTATATATATATATGTATATATATATGTATGTACATACATATATATATACATACATATATGTATGTTCATATATGTATGTACATATATATATATACATATATATACATACATATATACATATATACATACATATATACATATATATATATACGGTCACGCTACATGGCACGCAGTGTGCCACGAAAAATGGTAGCGTGACTCACAGGAATTCTCGTTCCGCACAACTCAATTCTGAGTTAAAATTTAACTAGCCGTTGTTACTTCACTAGAATCCCATCCCGCACATCTCAATTCTGAGTTAAAATTTAACTAGCCGTTGTTACTTCACTAGAATCCCATCCCGCACATCTCAATTCTGAGTTAAAATTTAACTAGCCGTGCGTGCTACCAAATCTTCACCACCCTGCAAAGATCCTGAAAAATATAAAAATATATATCTGAATGAATTGTGAATAGTAAAAGTAAATAGTATTTCGCCAAATAAACAGTGACTAGTAAAAGTGAATAGTATTTCGCCGAATAAACAGTAACTTGAATAGTGATTAGAATCTGCCAGAAGAAGAATCTAAGGAGAGATTAAATTTAGTGGTATCAGAGCCGGCATAAGTTAAATTCTGAAGGTAATATTGGAAAGGTAATAAATACCAAGGATAATATTAATATTAGGTGTAGACTGAATCATAACGAGGATCATAGTTGGCACTCCAATAATAGCCAACTAAATATAATTGTTGATTTGATCTATAATTTCTATATAAATTGGGATAAAAGACAGGAGGATTTAGAGCAAAGAATTGAACATTTATATAAGGCACAGAAACAAGCTGAAGAACAATATTCTCATCTTAGTAATAACCTAAACTCTACGTTAAAAGTAATAGAAGAATATAAGGTAAGGCTAAATAAAGTCTCAAAATAGTGATTATATCAAAGAATTATTTAGACAAAATTGTTTCCAATCAAGGTAAAGAAATAATTTTGGCTTCATCAGGTATAGTCACATCATCACAAGCAATAAACTCAGAAAAATGGATATATCTAGGAGTTTCTTTAGAATAATAGCAAGCAAAGATGACAGAGCAATGACTAATACTGATAAGCATAAGGAGAAATATGAGGATCTAGATGACCTTAGTGGTATAGCTGATGTTGATAAACAACTTGAACGATACCAAAGGGATACTCTAAGAGCTATAAGGCCCCAACAAATATATAGTATGGGATTTTTTAAAAATAAAAATGGGTTATATAGAATATCTAGAGAGGTAGAATTGAGGCAACAGGAAGCCTTATCTGTTTTAGAAGATAAGCTTAGGAGCAAAAGAAACCACAGACCTCATAGTAGAAATAACAACAATATTCGAACTAGGAAAAGGTATTTCCTAAGAAGATCAGATAATAGAGCCCATTTCTTACATAAAAGAAATGTAAGGAGGTACAATCATAAGAAAACTTATGATAGAACGTGTAGGTGCTTTATATGTAATTCACCTGATCACTTGAGTAGAACATGCCCAAATAAAGATCAAAAAAGATATTCTAGTAAATTTGAAAAACAAGAGAGTGTTCTAATTATAGATAGTGTAAATGAAAATATTTTAGTTTTGTGATGATGAAATAAAATATGATGAATCATGAATGAATATACTCATTCATAGAAACAGATGAAGTAGAAAATATAGCCACAGAATATGAGTCATCTGATGAAGAATTAGACCTAATTGATGAACTAGCAGGAATGAGAATTGAAATGATGGATCAATTAAATTGTTAGCATGATTGGATTAGGGGGAAAGGTGATTATAATATTAAATGTGCCTTTTGCATCTACTATCCAAGCCAAGATAATAGAGTGACTTGCAGCATATGCCTAAAGCAAGCATGTGCTGAGTGCATAAAAGTAAATAAGCAAAAATGGAGAAAGGAAGTAGAATATGAATCAGATGAGAAGATTTTATCTAGCAGAGTTCGCTTGCTAGAAAATAGGATGAATAAATTAGAAGTGGAGTTAGAGAATCTAAAAACCAATTGGGACCCTAAGGCTTTAGTGCAAGAAGAAGCTATAGAAAACACGGAATATAAAGATCAAGTGATAACATTAAAAAACCATAACACTTCTAAAATCATTCAGTTAAAGGATGCCATAACCAGATTTGGTAGTAAATATATAGTAAGGTTGCCATTCAAAGAAATATTAGGAATAAGAATTCCGGTGAAAGTAAAACTATCAAACAAGGTATCATATAATATATTGGCACTTGTAGATACAGGATGTACAAAAAATATTATACATGACAAGTTTTTCATAAGATGTCCTGAAATAGTTCATACAATTGAGGATCATAAGGCAGATGTCTCTACAGACATGTCTGGAATAAAAAAGCTTCATAACCAACTAGCTTATAATATCGACGTATATATTAATGGAACAAAATATATAGTAGATGAGATCACAGTAAGAGACTTATCAGTTATAAATGATGAAATGATAATAGGCTTAAGATTTTTACAAAAATCAGTACAAACTACAGTCATACATGAAGAAGGGATTACATTTATTCCATATCAAGATAATGTTAAGTATATTTCAGAAGTGCGAAAGCGTGGTGGAAACACCAATCTTGATAACATCAACGCAATAGAGTCCAACCTAGACTTTGCTTTTAATCCCGATTTTGATCCTGAAGAAATGAAAGTTCAACTTAGCTGGAATATAGAGAGTTTTTATATATCGAACTCTAATACAGAGTGTGTAGGATTACAATCGTTTGCACCAAATTGGTATAGAGATATAAAATCTAAAAAGGACATTGAAAAGATTGTTCAAAGGTTAGAAGATATCCAAATAATAGGAGAGATCCCAATGAAGCACTGGGAGAAAAATTCAATTATCTATAAAATTAATATAATTAACCCAGAATACATAATTTAAACATGCCCGATAGAGGCAACACCAAAAGATATAGAAGAATTCAAAATGCATATAGAGGAGCTATTAAAATTAGGTGCAATAAGAGAAAGTAGGAGTCCGCATAGGTCTACCGCTTTTATAGTTAGAAATCATGCAGAAGAAGTAAGAGGTAAGTCTAGAATGGTCATCAATTACAAACGACTAAATGATAACACTATTGAAGATTCATGTAACATACCTAACAAACAAGAATGGATCAATAGAATACAGGGTAGTAAATATTTCTCAAAATTTGACCTCAAAGCCGGATTTTGGCAAGTAAAAATGGCAGAAGAATCCATAGAGTGGACTGCGTTCACTTTTCCTCATGGACACTATGAATGGTTTGTAATGCCAGTAGGTTTGAAAAATGCACCTGCCCTATTCCAAAGAAAAATGCAAAACATATTTAACGAAAATCAACAATTTGTTCTAGTCTATATAGATGATTTACTAGATTTTTCAAAAACCTATAAAGAGCATATTGCACAATTAGAAACATTTTTTAGAAAGGTAGAACAAAATAGGAGAAGGTTAAGGAAAATGGAAATGGAAATATGCAAAGAGAAGATTAACTTCCTTGGTCATGAAATAGGAGAAGGTAAAATCCATTTACAGGATCATATTGCAAAAAAGATATTACAATTTCCTGATGTAATGAATGATAAAAAAGAGTTACAACAATTCCTAGGTATAGTGAATTATGCTAGAAATCATATAGATAACTTAGCAAAGTTAGCTAGACCATTATATGCCAAGTTAAGAAAAAATGGCCAAAGGTATTTCAATTCTGAAGACATTAAATTGGTAAGAATAATAAAAGAAAAGGTTAAGGGTTTAAAGCCTTTGGATTTAACATTAGAAGACAATTATTTCATTATTGAGACAGATGCTTCTTAGCAAGGATGGGGTGCTGTACTAAAACAAAAACCCACTAAATATTCAACTATGACAGAATAAAAAATATGTAGATATGCTTCTGGAAGTTATAAACTAAAAACTATAAATAATACAGATCGAGAAAACCTTGCAATCATTAACACAATAAATGTCTTTCGGCTATATTTAGGATTCAAGGAATTTACAGTTAGAACAAATTGTGAAGCCATATGCAGATAGGTGGATTTTATTTGAAGATATTATTACCGGAAATGGGTACAAAGTAATATTTGAGCATATTAAGGGAAAGGATAATCATTTATTTGATCTGCTTTCCCGCTTACCTATTTTGCAGGTATGAAGAAATCAATGAATTTCAGTGGAGTTGAATTCTTCACTTTTGGAGATGACAATAAGCTCAAAATATTTCCACCAAATTCCTATAAATTCAAGCCAAAAAATCACATAATATTAGATGAAGTGCAGGAATGTATCCTGGATAATTTCTGGTATCAATATAACAATAAGAGAGAAGAAAAAGGATATATGCTATGAATATTGAATAGCCTTGCTGAATATTTCCATCAACTAAATGACTTAATGCCAGCCGAAGAAACTTATGATGCAATAGAGAAAAAGCCTATATATGTGCTCTTTGAAGGTAAACTTCCAGGAATATATATATCCTTTGAAGAAATAATAGCCTAGAAAATTGATGCAAAATTAATGATGGGTGGAATATCAGGGAAAAAATATTCTGAAATTGATGAAGCATTAAGCCAAGCTAGAAAAATATTGGGAGTAAATTACTACATAGAACCAGCTGCAAAGGAATACATTCAAAAATGTAAAAAAGCCAAGAGTAAGAAAGGTCCAGAACCTGCATATCCTGTAAAGGTAAAGGAAGAAGGTTCATCCAAAAAACCCACATATAAAGAATGCTTAACCAGGGGAGTAGACCCTTTGGGTGGTGAATATATTGACTGGAAAATAATAGAAAATTTTGAAGAAGCTTCCCCGCAATTGAAGAAAGAAATAAAGGAAGAAATATTGAAAGAATTAAAGCAAGATATTAATGAAAACTTTCAAGAAATGAAAAAAGCGTATGATGAAAAATTTGATGTATCATTCTGTGATGTATATACTATGGATATTGGTGGCCATGGGCAGCCAGACCAATAAGCAAGATGCTAAAATACAACAGAATTGATAAAGAATTATCAATAATTCAGGCGTGGCGAGCCTAATGAATTCCCAAGTAAAATTATAATTGCCTTGAAAAAATATATTTCTAAAGTATGTTCGGTGAATGACATATTCCTGTGAAGAGCAACTTTCAGCGGAAAGGAGAGGCTTGTGTATGCAACGTGGTCGACAAAAGGACACCCGTAATAAATAAAGTTTGTCCTTCCTGTTGTCTGGAGTCTCGTGAAGCCTGAAGATAAGGAAGAAGAGTGAGCTAGGCTTCCCTCCGAGGCCTCTATAAAAGGAGTCCCTCATGCCTGGAGGACACACAACCCACACGAAGAAAGAGTGCCTCTAGCCAGTACTCACACATCATCTCTAAGTAGTAGTAGCAGCAGCAATTTGCCAGTGTCTTGCCTTGCAGATATACTAGCAAGGAATGTAACATAAGGTAAGCAAGGTGAGCAAACCTTGTTTGTAAATTACTTCGGGGTTCCCGAAAGGGAAAACCATATGTAAGCTTGCCTGTTTAATACGAAATAATTTTCTTTATATATCTTTGTCTGCTTGTTTTACAAGAGTGTTTATGCTAGGGACCCTATAGGAGAAACTTCTTCAGTAGTTCTCGTCCTTAGCCTGCTTCTTGCATTAGACGTCAGGAGAACCTTGAATCCGTATAGAAGTGTTCCCTTCGGGTGGAACTTCCTGGGGAGACGATAAACTCTCAGCTAGAATAAGTTTAAGATGAGGATATTTAAATTAAGTTAAATCTAAAACAGATAAGTGAGGCATATGGTGAGTACCGAGTAGGACTTAAAACCTTCTGAATTAAACACCGGGTGTCTAGGATTCGCCACCTATAAAGATCCTGAAAAATATAAAAATATATATCTGAGTGAATAGTAAAAGTAAATAGTGTTTTGCCGAGTAAACAGTAATCCAAAATATTTTGAATGTCGTTCCAAGAAGTCTCAGTTTTATTGACAAGTATAAATTGGGTTGAGCTAGGTGAGCTCAATTTGATGTACATTTTAGTGTGTATATAAGAGCACCCTCTCTATTTTTATCCTACATTTGCCACTGGTTGTCCTTGGTCGGCTCATCACCTCTTCCAAGCTGATTGGAGGAAGCCGTCCCACTATTCCATCGCTGGAATAAAGTTTCTTTTTAGCTAGGCATATTTTAAACAAAATTAACATCGATGGGTCGTGAGACTGGCGAGCTGTGCCTTAAATAACCATCCCGACCCAACAAAATTTGTTAGAGGTACACCGGGCGACGCGCGCAGCATGATCGCATGGGAGGGGAAGAGGGAAGCTCACAACGATTGCGACACGTGGAATATCTTACGGCTTAAAAAGCCAGCTGAAATCCACAAAAATCTCAGCAGGCAAACATATAGATAGTCCTAAAAATTTTATGTAGCTGGCGCGAAAAAAGATTAATTACGTGTCTTTGTGTTTCGCTAGTAAATTATCAGCGGCCAAGAAATCGAGCTTGGTTTCCTTTTTATAACTAAGATATAGTCTACTAACCAGTGCATTTCTCCTCGGTGCTCATCAATTTATTTACCATTAGCTTCACTCTCCCTTTCATATCTCCATGTGCATATTGCTGTAGCATATTGGCGCCCGGCACTTTCCTTATTACTCAGATGAAAGGCATGAGTAACTACAACCTTCTTTGTCAACTATAACCTTCCATTATTACTCCATAATGATTTTTTTATGTAAAAAAATGTGTCGGCTATCACACAAGATGACCACCATTGAAGGCCATTCTTGTGGTAGCTGAGCATGTTTCAGTCACGCCGGCGAGTATCAGCTAGCAAAAGTGATAGTGCGGTTACTAATGTTAGATAGCATCTTTTCTTGGTGGCCGATTCTGAAGCTGTTAATCTGTGAAGCCAACTGCTGCCTTCATACATTGTATGCGTCGTACATGGCTGTGTGGCCATCCTCCATTCATGTCGCAAATAAAAAAGCCCCTGAAACCTTAATGAATATGTGGCCATATGTACATTCATGATGGATGTAGAGGCTACCACTAGGCCGATGATTTTTCTAGGTGCCTGGCTAGCATTTTTGTAAGCGACTCGGTTTGTGAGCTGCCAGCGTCTCTACCAGGCCGATTGTGATTTTTCAAGGTGTCTGGCTAGCATTTTTTCAAGCGACTCGGTTTGTGAGCCGTCTGCAAAAATCGCCGGCGGCCCGGCTGTGGCGCACCCATCCGGAAAAATCCCACGTTACAGGCGTGCAACAACGTACTCTTCTAGGACAGCCAAAAATCTGCGATCATGCCAAATTACCTGCTGCATTCATGCATTCTGGGTGAGGAGAGGGAGGTGCCGGCGGCAGGGCAGTTCGTTGGGCCGGCTAATTGGTGGTGGTGTGCGTCCTGTCCCGCGTGCTATCCCCTAGTGGATGAAAAAAAAAATTCAAGCTAGCTCTAAATCCAACCAGGTGAGCTTGAATTAATGAATTCATAGCCATAACCGATGCACAATTCGATTCATCGCCAATTCACCATTAAGCCTGTTTCATATCGGCGCGGGGACGGATCCCACCCTTCAGCATTTTCGTAGTTTTAATTGGGGGGCAGTTTGAGTCTCACGGTTTTAGCCATGTGAATTGGAAAACCCAGTATATGTTGTTCAATTCTGTGAACACTTCCATTTTTATTTTATATTTTACTTCTAATATAAGGATATTGTTATGATTTATTTTATAAAGCCTGATTAATGAATAATTAAGTTGTACACGTCGAAATATTACTTATGACAGGAGCATGTGTCTTTAGTCAGATAATGTAGTGGTGGAGTCTGTATTTAAATTTGAGACAAGCCGGTTTAATTCAAGAACTAGGTGACAATGATCGTTTCAAAAATTGCATCACAATAAACTCGAATTTAAGAATTTTATATGGACTATAAATCATAAAACATAATTATATATTCCAACTGTAAACTGAGAGAATATTTTCGTGCATGCTATTTACAATTAGTTAATGTATAATTCCGAAAGATGTTAATTAGTATTTCAAATTAAAGTGGATAGGTAAATCAAGTGATGGCTTAGAAATGGATATGGGCGGCATCAACTTCATGTCAGTTTATTGCTGGCTTGCCATTCAAATACCATCTTCTCAATCCAATATACATCAATTTGTTGAAACGGTAAACTCCTATGTATATCTCCTAGCTTATTAGAACTTTAAATTCAATTGGTACTGATACACCGTTTAACTTGATCATGTAAGTAGATGAGCAAGTGTTGGCTTACTTATTTAAAGAAACCACGTGAGTGCAAGAGGCAATGCCTCTGCCACCCTCACTATCTCCGCCACCGAATCAATAAATCACTACAATATTTACATAATTGTTCATGCTTAAGTGTAAAAACCCGTAAGTCAGCATTTTCTATTAAAATAGACTGTGCGTATGTTCACAATATTCTTTTGTATCAGCTTCCTCCCACATCCTATAGTTCTATAAAGGTACTTTCGGTTTTTACATTATTGTATAGAATTAAACTAAACAGCTCAATAGTATAGATAGCTCAATAGTTCTAAATAGCTCAATAGTACTAGCTAGTGTACATCCAATTCATTTATATATCACAAACCGATCGATCGAGACTTGTACCATGTGTTCCTGATGATGATGGCCGTTTCTATGACATGCGTTCCTGGTGATCAGTGATCACCAACACGAGTCACGATGTGATGACTCAATCTTCTCAACGCAACTAGATGGTGCAACGACACTCCGACCATAACCACTGCACGGTGGCCGGAGGGCATGATACACTACGCTAGGATGGCTCATTCCCGGCTGGCAAAATGCCATTTTGCAGGCGGGGGAGGCAATCGCCCGGTGGTCATCGCCTGAAATTAAAGATCATCAGTTTTTCCAGGTGGCCCAGCCCCCGCCCGCAATAATGTATCGCCCGAAAATCCCAGACAGAAATTCACCCGCCTAGGAAGCAAGAAAAAAAACAAAAAAAATTGAAAAATTTGGCCGCCGCCGCTCGCCGGCTGCTGCGCTGTCGTTGCCGCCTACCATGCCGTTGCCGACGCCGACCCGTCGCCGTCATTGCCATCCCGTCGCTGCCATCATTGCCTCGCCGTCGTCGCAGCCGGCGTCCTCGCTGTCCTCGCATGCCGGCGCCGTCATCACCGGGGTCGCCGCCAGATCTGGGAGTCACGC
>CM002478.1:16288514-16299704 GCA_000325765.3 Leersia perrieri | reverse complement strand
CACGCGTCGTCACCCGCCCGCCTCGCTCGCTGGAGAGATGAAGTCAGAGAGAGAGGTGTGAGGATAAGTTTTGAGAGAGAGCGAGTTGAGAACTTGAGATAAGACCGTGTCCGCCCTGTCCCTCTTTACTCTCTTTTTTTCTTCCCTCCTTTTCTTTCAAAATTTGGTCGCTTTCCAAGCGGTGGATGAGGTTCACCGCCTACAAAAGTTGAATTTTTACAGGCGGTGTACCTTATCCCCCGCCCATAGTAACAAAACGGATTTTGCAGGTGGCTCACTTGGTGAGCTTCCCGTAAAAATTATTTTTGCAGACGGATGAGTTAGGCGTGCCTGTAAAAAAATTATCCTAACGCCTGAAATGAGGCTTTTTGGCCTAGTGATATGCAGCACACTTAAATTAATCTTATCTCTCTTGGGCCAGATCTGCACTGCGGGTCATGCATGAATGGCCTATACATTGATATACACCATGCTTGGGCTGCTTGGGCTTCATTTCGGGCAGGCCAGGAGCGGGACTGTGTGTACGTGAAGGTTCAGCAGTCAAGGCCGGCCATGCCCATTCTCTACGGTGGAGCGTGTGTTAAAATATGATCCGAATTTCATATGCCAAATATATTTGATAAGTTTTCTAAAAGTTGAATTAGTTTCTTATTAGAACCTAACTTTATGTCTTTCTTTATTAGAAGTAATAGGTTTTCTCTTTTATATACTCTTGTAAGCCATACGAAAGGCAACTTTCCCTATGATCTATATATCAACTCCTCTATGCTGATCGTTGCTGGTCGGCACGCGTGTTTTTTTCGCAAGGGTTTTCCACGTTAAATTTGTGTCTCTTTTGTTGCTCTATTTTTATATCAATTAATATCACCGCTTCCGTAATTTCCTAATAGTGTGGTCTCAATCGGCCATGTAAGAATCTCGCCTCAGCTTTTTTAGAGAGGGTAGATCCCCTCGACGTGTTTGTGCGAAATAGGAAAGTGGATGGCCAACCAGGCAGTGGGTGAAGCTGATCTCACCTTCTCGACGATAACTCAAGATGTGTACTGCCGGTGAAGGAGGAGAAGAAGCGCTTTCAAGCTCCTCCCCGTCCTCGCATGCCACTGCTCGGAGTAGATCCGACGAGCTCGCTGTCCTCGCCACCGTTATGGGCCCTGATCGTCACAAGGAGGGTAGAAAAACTCGTGCTCGTTAATTAACGGAGAGGGGAGAGAGAGCTCAAGGTGGTAGGGGAAAGGACCGAGATTGAGCTCATCGGTGGAAAGAGTGCTTCGATTCATATATAAACAGATTGAGCTGGACACGGCGCTAGTTATTAAAATTCGGCATTCTCGACACCTTTGGAACGCGCTGTCGCCTGCCGCCCCGGGCGGGCACACATGTCATCACTTGAAAGTGTGGTTTGTGTGTGGGGTATCCGAGGTGACCCTATCCGTATGTGTATATGCATGCAATGCAAGTGCACGACTCGAGACCTGTTTGACCATCCATTTCTCACCTGAATAACTGAGATCCATCGATGACATTTATGTTCTCACTACCTATACAGCGCTCACATGTCTTCAAATTCTTGAAATTAAGTCTTTATTAAGAGATAATAGCAGATCGAATATCCGGCCGAATATATTAGGGCATGTACAACCCGTCTCCATAGCGGCAGTTTTGCAGAATTCCCCCCGCGCCTGGCCGACGGTCTCCGCGTCGCCTCACCAGGCGACGGCTCCGTCCCGTTGCCCGATGGCAAGGAGACGAGGCAGCACGGGTTGTATAGGGCAGGTCTTCTCCAACCGCCACGGACTGGATCCCGTGCGCCCGCGCCCACACCTGATCCCGTGCGCCCCCGACGACCATGCCCAGCGCAGCTCCTCCCTCGTCCATGGAGGACGTCGCCGCCGCTGTTCTCCTTCGCCCCCGACGACCTCCCACGCGCCTGTATCGCGCCGTCTTCCGGCACCTCTGCCTTCCTATAGTGCTCAGCGCGGATTAGGTCGAGGAAGGCGTCCTCGACGCCTTGGCCAGAGCCTGCTGCAGTGTCTTCATGTTCAGCGCTATGGCCGCGCCGGCCTCCGCCGCCAGCGAGATCTGGGTGGCCCCTGCCGCGATGAATTCCTCCCAAGGTGAAATTTCGTAGTTGAAATCTGTCCGTATGCGTAGCATTTGCCATTCGTTATTTCTTTCCCCTCTCAACTTGTATACTGAATCTGGGTCTCTCTACGTGCAGCAGAATCAATTTCTGATAGAATACTTGATGGCTGGTTGTCGAAGTGCATATCTGAACCACAACTTGTCGAGCTGCTACAGGGGTAAGCTGATATGGCTGAAACTTGATGGTTGGTTGTCGAAGTTAGAAGTTTGAGAGTGCTATGGCTGAAACAAGGAGCTTGTCTGTTCAGTGCATTCAGTTTGTTTAGTTACCTACACGAAGTGCTCCTTTATTTGAAATAGTGCTCCACTATTTTTCAGTTAGTATAAACTGAAATGGCAATATGCAGTTCGATATTTGATCAGTTTATGGGTGAATGTTCAGTTTGTGTATGTTCAGTTGGATATTTGATGAGTTTGTGAGTGAATGTTCAGTTGGATATTTTATCTTCACATTATTCTATCAAATATCTTCACATTATTCTATCAAATAGCCACACAATGATACACACAAATACATTTGTAGTTAATCTAAACTACAAACAAAGCATTAAACAATATACAGATGGGTTCTCTGTCTGTGGGTTGTATGAGCTGTCTTTATATTTATCTTTATGATAATTTCAAGGTTCTACAGATGACCTACTGTCTGTGGGTTGTACATGCCCTTAGATTGCATTGATTTTTATCATGGAAAAAAAATAAATATGCATGGGTTGTGTGTATGTTGGGTTTCCCACCAGCTAGCAGCATATGTATTTAATAATCTTGGAAAAAAGGGTGAGCGAATATCAATCACGCCCTGTTCAATTTTATCAATCATGTAGCAATAGCTACCTTTGTCTTACATAAAAAGTAGAATTTGAAAATAAATTATTCATTGCCATGTATTACCAAAGACAACAATGCAAACTTTGGACGATGTTTAGACACTGAACAAACTTTCGATGGTTTAAAAGTATATTGGGAAACTTTGGATAACATGGATGGTATATTAGATAATATGGATAACATGGATGGTATATTTTTATATATATATTAGAAAAGAATGAAGGATTTACCCAAAAAATAACTGTGCAATGCTTATGAACAAATTTGCATATCTTCAACTCTAGATGCTACCGAGAAAAAACAAGTCATAATGTTTGGAATACATATACTACTGTATGAGATTTTCAGCCCGATTCTTAATCTTGTGAGGCATTAAAAGAAGAGGCCGAACTTTGTAATATGCTCATGGGATAGAGAGTAAGTAAGTTTTTCTCAGTTTCCCCCTACATCGTATGCTTGTGTGTTGATTTCCTGCACTACATGTCCAATTTATAACGTATAGACAAAAGCGATTTCGATCACCGGTGGCAATATATTTCAAATGTTGTTTAACAGTTTACAAGCGAAGTGTGAACATCACCATGCATACCTTTATATAGCTTTATATAGCTGTGTGATAATGAACAAGCTAGTCACGCAATTGAGGTATTACAAATAGCAGGTAACACAAAGAAACATGCCATTTCTTGGTGATCGTACGGAGCAAAATACTCGTTTCAAAATGAACACATAAAAATGGATTAGTTGACACAGATTAGACCTGTTAAATTACCCTTTCCTCATATAACATCACCAGTACATATTTATGGTGATATCCAACTCCGCTCCATCTATAATAAATTAAATGAATTAGTACATATTTATAGTGATCATCAAAATTATTATACGACTACAATGTGAATTACTATTGGAATGTATTTTTAATTTTTCTTCAATTTTTGGCAAAAAAATTGTCCTCCTTAGCCTCCCACCCAAAATGAAAATAGTCGAATGGGTGGAATACAAAATTTTTCAACTGGTTGCGGCATATATATAATCTTCTATCTTTGGCAGTGGTTTTTAATTGAGAAACCATGACAAGATAGTTTTCAACGTCTGTCACGGTTTATATGGGAAAACCTATTACCTATGTCACCACATCAGTCACGGTGTGTGCTGCTAGGACCATGACTAATATTCACCACATTGATAAGTGATAATGCTTTGTTACCTACGAATCGTGACTGTTGAGTTCACACCGGTCATGGTTTATGATTAATAACCATTAACAAGATATTAATATTGGTTTTCTTTGCTGAAGATAGGTGCCTTCATATTCGTCACGGACCGCGACGAGCCTATCTAGCTGTTACTCATGGTTGTCTCTCGCTAGCTATGACTAGAGCTACATTCCGTCACGGTCATCGTTCCTCGTTACCGATAGGACATCCTTGATGGCCGGATAGTACTTGAGTCGCTACGTGTGGACCAAAATCTGCGTCGCCAGCTAGACTTGTTTCTGGGGTTAATGCGTGAATTCTCAGAGCGTGTTAGTTTTTCTATCGGACCTAACGTATTTGATGTCCAAAAGACTAACTAATTAATTAAGCTCATCTTTTTGCAGCGTCTTTTCTATTAAGGCATACGTGATGTACGTCTACGTCGCTATTTTCTTCGTTCCAAAATTAAAAGTCTCGATATGGGGGAGATTAAAGAGAGGTGTCAATTGCTGCCGGTACAGTGATCCGGGGCTTTTTTGCCTGGCGTGTTCGTTCCTGGTTCTGTCCACGTCGTGCCGTTAGCTGCGAATATGATTAAGAAACGCGCAGGTCTACCCGTGTCTTCTCTGTGATGTGGGGCTTCATTCAGCCGTTCCTGGTTTTCATGTTTTCCTCCTCCTATTTTTAATTTTTTAAAAAAACAATGTGAAACAAATGTGTAATTCAGTATATATATTGTCATGTTCAATATATAAGGTCTTATATTCTGCAAACTTATTGGTAATTTTGCTAAATGAAATGGAACGCTGGCATTGTATATTTACATAACTTACAAAATATAACACACTTTAAGTACATACTCAAAGTTTTATTATTAAACAATAAACTGTATTTCGGTTAGTGTGTAGATATGCATGTTACATGGATGTGTGTGTTAGACCTGTAATATCTGTTAGATAATCGTGCATGTGCTCATTTGATCCGAGAATAATCACTGCAATGCACGTGGTAAATTTTGTTTTGCATGACTACGAACACGTACCTCTTTAGTGCTGGTAAATAACTGGTTTTGTGTTGGTTATTTAACCGGCCCTAGGAAAGGATGACAAAAGACCTTAGGTCATCCGTGTTGTTTTCTTAGCTGGCATAAATAAGCACAAGGAGGCCTAAAATAGGGTCCTTTGGATTCCTAGTTGTCCTGATTTTCTATAAATAACCAGCTCTAATGACTACTATTTTGAAATTAAGAATATCTAGATGGCTAATTGCACATACCTTTGATAATGTTTGAACTGTCATATTTAAATGATTAAATTGGGCTTTCCCCTCCTCAAGTAGTATCAAAGCAGTTTACTTTAAATTAGTTTTCTACCCTAACGTATCACTACCATATATCCTGAATGAATATGACATTCAAATAATTTGGAGTTCGATGAAAGACCCAAATCGTCGTTGATACACCGCCTTCAAACTGTGCACGCCTTTATCTTCAAAATGTGCTCACCTCTATCAGGCATCAGTGTCCACCAACATCCCTCAATTATTTCCAGTTTTTTTCGTTCTACAAGCTAGCTCGCTTTGAACAACACGTTATACAAACAATAATCATCGCAAACTAATTAACAACTTTGTCTACTCAGAACAATCGATCTGAATCATCATCTGGTACTTGGTTTGTCAGTGACATATGAAAACTTGGCTGAAATACTATTTCAACACCATGATCAATCTCACTACTTAGAAATTCTGATTTTCTCAAATAACCTCAGAATTTCACTTGATGGCCTTGTGTAGTCAACCAATTTAGTAGCTTATGTAGATGCACGCATCTCAGATGATAAAAAAAAATAACACTCAAAGAAAACAAATTTCAATACATTGATTGCTCATCACATATGCATGGGATCTTCACACTCATGCATATATTATTTTTTATATGACAAGTAAAATATGAGTTTGACATAAACATCGCGTATGTTCTCCACGATCTCCCGTCCATTATACATCTATCTAGCATACTCATACTGCCTAATTAAATTTTGCTTTAGACCGTGCTTCTTGGAATTTGCTTGGATCGTGAAAAAGGAATCACGAAGTTGCCTTGCTTGCTTGCATCGCCAAAAGGAAAAACAGCTATGCATCATTTGTTGACGAAACTACACAGTTCTGTCAAGTTTTTCATCTGTTTTATTTGGATTGCATCGGTTTTCCAAGTAATTCTAAACAACGTCGCAATTGTGTTAAGGTTTTGTGGACTAGCCTGGTTATTTTGCTTTGCACTGAATTTTATCGTCAACAGGCACGAGTATCGACTATCGACTATATTATCTTCGCAATATATTTTGATATAAAACATTGAGGCCGCTCAAGTACCGGTATCTCGAAATACATCAATCTACATCAATCTGCCATTGCCACACTGCAAGCTATGAAAAAAATGCTAATCAAATTGCAAAGCGGATGCATGTGTACACCGTATTTAAGATAAGCTGCTGGAATTAATTTACGTCAATCCAAAGACGTGATTGATTTACAGGGCCTAGCTATATCCTGCACCCTGATTTCCTTTGCACCGTGCACGAGATGCTCACATCGTCACAAGCATATGTATGTGGGTAGAGTTTTCTTTTCAATTCTGGCCAAGGGTGAGTTGATTTAAACGTATGATTTCTTTACTAAATGTGATTTTGTTTGTCTCAGGATGAAGTGAGTATGAGTCGGTAGCCAAATACAAGAGTCAAAGTGGTACGATCCATTAATAATATATAATTTTCTTGTTGCAACGCACGGACACTAACACGGTAGAGGTTGGCTGGAAGCGGCCGAGAGCGTTCGTACGCACACGCTGCAGTAACAAACTCATGGGCTCACAGCCCATCGTATCCAGACTCAACAAACAATAAAATTATTGACTCAACAGACAATCTTATATGATCCAAAGCTATTCTTTGTTTCCCTGTCTACCATCTTGTTTGCTCTTGATTTTCGTTGGCCTAACTAACATATTGTACTATATTATTTTTGTTTTCCTGTCTAACATCCACAACCATGTATACATGCTTATATTTTTAATATGAGAGTTTTTATGGTCCAACAAAAGGTACCTCGTGGTACCAAATCACGATCCAACCATTTATTTCGACGTGGTATGATGAATGAATGGTAGATTTTGTTTTGGTACTCCAGATACCGATATCTCGAAGTACTATTTGTTAGACAAAAAAACTCTTTTAATATGTATTTAATTTAAAACTTTGCTTTTCCAAAACATGTGATACCTTTGCTTTCCAAAATCATGTCGATTGATGAGCTTAAACGCCAACACAAGGTGAGAATCGTTGCATCATACAAAACACATTCGTACGTATAGCAGCACTCGTCACAAAATAAGGAAGAGGTAGAGCAGTGCTATACGTACGATATTGGTACGATCTAACGTTAGGAGCAATGCCATATATATATGATTTTCTTCGTATGATATTGGTGCCCAGTGGGGTGCATCCATGCATGTACGTAGCTGGGGGTTGCCGATGGAGGGGGTGCAAAGTTGTGGCCGGTGTGTGCTACAGCAGAAGGGTCTGTAGTGGCGGCGCACTAGCGGCAGTGTTATCGTGCCCGGGGCATAGTTGGACGGTGGTGTTGGTGGCGTTGTCGGACAGCAGTAATGTTTGCTAGTCGGCTCGATGATGATGGTGGGTTAACAATTAAGACGGCGTTGCGGCAGCGGCTCTACACAATAAGATGAGACAAGAAGTGGCAGCTTGGGAAAGATCCTTGTTTATGCTGAGGATTAATTCGTGCGATGGTGATTCTCCGTTGAGATAATTAAGCTTCGACGGCTCAGACAAGGTGCAGCGTTATCGACGGTGCGATGGTAGCGGCCTTGCTCCTGTTGTGCTCGTGTTGTGGTATGGCTTTCGTGCTATGCGGCGATGATGGCATAATGGTGAGAACTTTGTGCGAGATAAGCTTTGGCAATGGTGACGCTTTTGTGGTGGCTGTAGCGAGAGTGAGAGGGCGTGGCGGAGGAAGGGCATGCTCCCTCCACCTTGCTCTCATGTTCGAAGTATTGAGGAAAATGTGAAGCTTACTTTTTGAGTCTTTTTTTTTGTTATTTCATTTCAGTTATGAGATTTGGAGTGTATGCAGTCATGTAACCATCTGGCTGTGTACACCCACTTATTGATATAGAGGCCACATGCCCACATTTAAATCCAATATCTAAAAGGCCTAAAACCACAAATCCACCTACATGACAACATACCTTGCCATTTAGTGGCGGAACACACACGAAAAAAATAGGCGGGTCAAATAACATAAAGTCCAGGATCAGCACAATATGAATATTTGGATCAAAATCCTCAATAAGCCTCAAGCCTTCAGGTCGTTCACCTTATTTTGTTCTTATTTTGTTGTGCCTATTAGTCTTTTTAAAAAATAAACAAAAGCAAACTCTTGTAGAATGGAAACGTTTTTTTTTATTTTAACAAGCGAGTTGTTGGTTTTAAAATACTCATGTAGATAATTGTGTTACATGGTTTTTTTTTGCTGTTAGTTTCAAAACAAAGAATTTGTTCGGTTGTTTTAGTTATTTCCTGCTTTTGCCACTGAAGATTCACCGTAAGGAACCTAATCCAGGCAGCTGCTGTCTGTTCATTGAAGGATGAAGTGCGTGGATTAAAGCAAACTGCAAAAATTGCCTTTGATCACTCTGCGGTTGTTGCTATAATTGATATAGCTCACCAAGTCACGAAAACGGATCAAGCAATGGCCTACTAAACCCAGCAATGGACAGCTCACAAAGACCAGCAATTCAGAGCGCTCTTCTTCGTCTCCTCAAAACGGAATCTCGATGTCCGGTGGCGTTCGTTACTAGAGGCACGTGGGATCGAGTTGTGTGGGATTGATGTTACGTCGGCAGATAGCTGGGCCATGCGGCACACCCTGCCATAGAGGCGCCTCTTTTGCCATTACAATTTTAACAAATTCTAGTCCAAACTATCAGTCTTCTCTACCCGCCTACCCACTTTAAAACAGTTTGTGAACATATTTCAAGTTAGTTCACAACATGCTATCCCAAGAAGATGGATAAATATCTTCTCAGTTAGATATCTTTTCAGTTTTCTCTAACATCTCATAGTATCTCAAAATTAATTTTGTGATGTTTACAATTCACTAAGCCATATTCCATTTAAACACGGCACAACAATAATTTTGATCTCCCCCTCAACTCTTTTTATAAGGTCTGTGCGTTTATCTTTCTAAAAGTCATGCATATCGCTCCTCTTCCATTTGCACGGTGGTGATGCACATTGCCGTTTTGTAACAATACTCTGGTGTGAAAATGCATGAGTAGCCACAATTTATTTACACCGACGGCCATTGTTGTGGTTATTGTTTAGCTATTTAATTGCCTCTTCTACGCTAGGGAATGTGTTAGATATGTCTCAATATACTAGGCCTAGCCCAATAGTAGTACTAGTCTAATACAATGTCTATAAATATAGGCCACCCTTGTACATGTACTCCCGTACCGTTAATAGTGGATTTGTCTCCTATGGTTTTTTCCTCTTCATCTTGAAGGGGTTTTTCACGTTACATCTGTGCCTTTTATTCCTCTAACCCTAACAAGTGGTATCGGAGCCAGTTTAGGTCTCCATCCGCCGCCGCAACTGATCTGTTATTTCCCCACCGCGCCGTCGTTCTATTTCCGGCGAGATCAATTGCGATTAGATCTGCTGCATCGCTGTAGCGCCTGCGCACGCAAGTCGCTGCCACGCCTGCGCACGCACGCTTCCGCACGCACGCCTCCACCATCGTGAATCAAAGGCAGACGCGGCAGGCAGGAAGGCAAGCGAGCAGCAGCCGCACGTCACCAATCAACCTTTACAGCAGTCTGTGATTTTTTCTGGCGGAAAATTGCTAGATCCACCCAAGGCTGCGTACCAGGGTTTTTAGTCTTCATCTTTTTCTGCCCAATTTACGTGACACACGTTATTTGCTATACATCCATACTGCCTCCGTATCAAGAAATTTTTTTTCTCTCTTCTTTATTGGATCTACCATATATTTTTTGATCAGCTATATTTATTCTCTTTAATATGTCGTCCAAATTTGACATTGAGAAGTTTGATGGCAAGATCAGTTTCAGCATATGGCAGGTTTAGATGAGAGCTATTCTCATCCAAGTTGGTGTTCGGAAGGCATTGGGTGCTAGGCCAGATGGCATGACTGATGACAAGTGGGAGGATTTGGATCAAAAGGCGTTGTCTGCTATTCAGCTCAGTTTGTCTACAGATGTTTTGCGTGAAGTCATTAACGAGACGTCTGCGTCCTCTTCGTGGGATAAATTGGAGGCGCTTTACATGAAGAAGAGTCTCGCTAACAAATTACGCCTCAAAGAACGTCTGTACACAATTTACATGGCAGAAGGTACCTCTATTCGGTCTCATTAAGCTATTTTACTTGTTGTCTCGTTGCCTGCTACCTTTAAACACTTCAAAGAGATTATGCTTTATGGTAATCATGTTACCCTTAGCTTTGAGGATGTTAAATCATATTTTTTGTCCAAGGAGAAATTTGATGGTGATTCTCGTTCTGAAGTTAAAGCTGAGGGGTTAATTGTTAAAGGTAGATCTTTTCAAACGGGTGATTCTTCTAGGTCAAAATCCAGATCTAAATCAAGAGATAGATTTCAAGAGATAGTAAATATAGACTTTTTTGTCGCTATTGCAAGCAATATAGTCATGATATCTCTGAATGCCCTAAATTAAAAAGAAAGAAAGACAACGATAGTAAAATTCAGGAGAAACCTGCTCAGGCTAGTTTTGTTGCCAGTGATTCTGATGGGGAGATTTTAATCAGTACTTATAGTATTGGGATCAAACTACTTGGATTATTGATTCGGCTTGCACCTTTCATATATGTCAATATAAAGAGTGGTTTTCTTCTTATGATTTTGTTGATATTGGTGAAGTTGTGATTGGTGATGGTACTCCTCTTGAAATTGCTGGTATTGGTT
>CM002478.1:16265892-16288414 GCA_000325765.3 Leersia perrieri | reverse complement strand
AGCTACTGAAGGTGTCAAGGAGGCTATTTGGTTGCGAGGTCTGGTTTCCGAACTTGGTATTCAGCAGGGTACTAATATTGTTTATTGTGATAGCCAGAGTGCTATTTGTTTGACCAAGAACGACATGTTTCATGCCAAGACCAAGCACATTGATATCAAGCATCATTTTATTCGTGACATTGTTGCTCAAGGGCAAGTTACTGTGGGGAAGATACGTACTGACGACAATCCTGCAGATATGGTCACGAAGTCGCTTTCTAATACTAAGTTCAAGCATTGCTTGGGCTTGATAGGTGTTCATGGTACTTAGTTATCCTTCAGGGTTTTGGAGACAATTTCTTTTAGCTCATATTTATAGGGATATTGATTCAAGGGGAGGTTCGTTAGATATGCCTCAATATACTAGGCCTAGCCCAATACTAGTCCTAGTCCAATACAATGCCTATAAATATAGGCCACTCTTGTACATGTACTTCCGTACCGTTAACAGTGGATTTATCTCCCGTGGTTTTTTTCTCTCCACCTTGAAGGGTTTTCCCCGTTAAATCTGTGCCTTTTATTCCTTTAACCCTAACAGAATGTAAAGTGAACTAGTGAAGTGAGATTAACATTACGGTGGATGTGTGGGTCATTCTTCGCCACCGGAGAGACGATAAAACTCTGGGCCGGGCGTCCGGACGGTGCCAAAACGTCGGACGCCCAGCAGCCATCGTCACGGCGCCACGCCTGCTCAACCGTATTCTTTTTCCAGCTACCACTCTTATTACTCTCTCTACTCAATTCTTTTTCCCGTGCAGCTTCTACAGTCCTAATACTACTACTGTTGATATTTTCTCGTGTCTCACACGCAGATCTGGCCCAAACTGGAAAAAGCATGGCAAAATCACAATTTAATCATGAAATAGGGAGAGAAACACAGCTACCTTTAATTTTTTTTCGTATCAGCTTCCTCCCACATCCTGTAGTTCTATAATGTTATTTTCGGTTTTTACATAATATTGTTCCATCCTATAAATTTATATATCACAAACCGATCGAGAGTTTGTACCGTGCGTTACTGATAATGATGGACGTTGTATACCATGTGTTCCTGATGATCGGTGATCACCAATTAAACAAAGTGATGACTGAACCCTCTCACTCGTGAACGAAACAAGATGGCGCTACAATGTCTAGGATACAGCCATCACTTTTGACGCATATTTGATTCTCACGTCAATGGCAGATCAATAAAAATTTCAAAGCCTTGGCACATTTTATTATATCGAATGTTTGCTATGAAAAGTTTATTTTCAATTCATAGAAAAGATCAATTGCGCCAAACTTCTCGTTTCCTGCTATGCGGAAACTAATGAGCAGCATAATCAACAATCAGCGGTCAGCACTGACCAAAAGACTAGATCAGTGCCCCCATAGCCGAACAAATCAGATCTCATAGGCCGAAACTACTGTAATATTATACAAGCCTTGCACGGTATGTCACGGTTGGGTTTCATTTTGGGAAGCTCGGAACAGGATTGTCTGTGGATCTATACGGGTAAGAGGTAACCACAATATATAACACTCAGATTGGGTCTGGGGACGATGAGATCAAATGATTAATACTAGAAAATATTATTGAAACTCTTATTATGATAAACCTTTAGGAGGCTCTATACAACCACGCAGAACAATAATCACACATTTTCGGTTCATTACCAATTGATTGAAACAGATCATATAACATCTTAATTTGATTTCTCCAACATCTTATTTCCTTCTCTATTACTCGAATTTATCCTTTCACTTAAATATGTCCTCTCTCTGTTTCTTCTCCATATCTTAATTTGATTTTATTTAACTCCTTTCAAAAAAAAATAATAGCAATGTAAGAACACAGCACTATATTCACAACTTATTTCACATTTAATATCAATGTAGCACTAGTTATCTATCTAGTGTTATCGTCTCTACTTTATTTAATAAATGCATATATTAGTAGGTGGTAATCCTAAGATAGCTATTTAATAATAGGGTTTGTTCGTACTCTTATTTCATTTACGGACCATTGTGTACAATTTTTCCTCTATATCCGATATATAAATTCATCATCTTCATAATATGTTAATTAAGCTACTCTAGCAGCATAATAGAACTACGTTGTCAGCTTCCTCCAACATCTTAACAGATCACAATCTCTTCTCTCATTCTTACAATAGCTTATTTCATCCTATAGCATATTATATATATTCAATAGCCAAATACTACTACCTTACTCCACATAACACGCATGCACACAACAATTTGCCTCCACTAACAATCAAACAACCTCATGCAAATGTTGCCGGATGAGAAGTAGTAATATGGACCCTTTTTTTTCCCAGATTTCATAACAGTTTTTGACCGGCCGGACGGTAAAACATAGCGAGACAATGTCACACTCACACACACGTCAGGCAAACGAATCGGATCTCATGGCCCGAATCAGCACCAATATGGACCAAACCTGATGGAGAGCTTATATGGGCTGGATTCGTCATGTTTTTTGCCTGCTCGATGCTCTGGTAAGCTTATATAACTAGGATGTACATGGGCTTATGTGAACCATTAGCGTTCTTAGAATTGCAGTACGAGTTAATTACTCAATTATATCAAACACCCTGTTTTTCTATAGACTCTTAGTACAGCTTGCCCTTCTACTAGTAACAACCACTAAATTAGACATAAAATTAAGGTAAAAAAATGAAAAAAAACAACGGGATTAACAAGGACTCATAACCTCGCAAAAAAAAAACAAGGACTCATAAAGTATCAAATCAAGCCAGCTTATTAGTGGTAATATTTAGTTGTTCACCATTTAACCAGAGCACCAGACACCACTTGTCATCAGTGTCATTAAAACTAAGAATATCAAGAACGACGAGGATGTCTCGTCAGCTTATTCCAAAATATTAACTGGTTACTTTTCCAACCTATAGCTAAATACTTAAATCCACAATTTCAATGATAATTCCAAGAATCAGTTATGTTGGCTGGTTGTTAGTGCTGTGGGAATATCCGGCTCTTAACCTGCGGGAAGTATTTCTCAAACTGAGGTGCAAGTTAGACAGAGAAAGACTGCCTGCAGCCATCCCTTCATATGCATGCATGGATATATGGAGAAAGATATTCAAGATTCATATGTTTTGTCCAATGCATCCTGTATTTTACAACTCTGAAGTAAATTGAGCATCCTATGCTAGGTCTTGATTGAGTTCATTACTCTTGTATATTTGTGTTGCGTCTCACATGGCAAATTAATGTTGTGGTTTCTTGAATGTTGAATCTCGGTGCTTCTGAGCATCTCCCCATCCTACTGCACAACATATTCGGTCAACGGAGCCACGAAGCGAATGCTTTTGTGCCTATGTAAATTTTCTCTCCCTCTGTTGATGCCCATATCGCATCGACATTTTTTGTTTGGGTTTTGAAGCTTTTTGATTCATATTTAGAGCAGGACGACATTTCAAATCTGGTCATTCATGGTCTCTCGAAACAGATTGGGCCAGGAATGCATGTTGTCCCAGACCATTTATGTTAATGGGGACTTATGGGCCATGCATAATTACATAAAGTTTTGATAGGCCAAAGGTGACGTGAGAAGAGATTATTTGTGGTGTCTACCTATTACTCTACTCCAGCAGCGGAGCTTGAGCTAATTTTCAAAGGGGGCAACACTAATGAGTCAATTAAGTACATAAGAAGAGGTGCTATTTTGTAGTTTAATAATTTGCTATAGGTAAATATGTGCTATATTTACTCTAAAGTTTTAAAAGCTGGGGGAGGCTAACACACAGGTTGGTTTCCATGATCCTCCGCCACTGCTCTACTCGTTCGCAAGGTTTACACACAAAAATTATTTAACAAACACAAAGTTCATTTGAAAATTAGCTCGTTTAAGAGTCTAGAATGATGTTTTATAGTGAATTTAAATTCCAATCACGTAGATTTCATATATACATAATTATCTTGTTTGTGTCCGAATGTGTAGAGAGAGCCTTTTTGTGTAGTGGAGTTGTGTTTGTCAAATTTATGCATCTGCACTTCTGCAATGCTGTTCATAGCCAGTGCTGCCCACAATGCATTTATGATGATCCCATACTCCCTCCGTCCCAGAAAAAACGTATTTCTAGGCTTGAATCTGGACATAGCATATCCAGATTCAAACCCAGAAATACGTTTTTTCTGCTATGTCCAGATTCAAACCCAGAAATACGTTTTTTCTGCGACGGAGGGAGTACATGTTAATGATGTTGCTTCATGGTCATGCAAGTTAGGTAGATAAAGATTGTTTGTAGCCATCGCTTCCCACACCCATCATGCAAAAGTTCTCTATCCCGCAACTTTGTGGATGCTAATATGTCGGTGATATGGGCCGGGGGAATCATCAGATAGCGACATCTTGAAAAGGAAGAAGTCCTCATCACCAAGGCACCCCGAGGGAGGGGTCGATCCGGAGGCTGCCCGAAGGCCATGTTCCGCCATGACACAGGGTTCGGGATTACCCGAACCCCTATCTCTTCGACTCGCACCTCTCCTGTGTGAGAGGTGAGCCCAACTGCCGTAATTACAGGCGGCCCAAACCTGTATAAACCCGGGTGTTATGAGTGTTTAGTGGGTTCTTTCTCCTGCCCACCTTCTTCTTCTCCTTTGCTCAACCCTCGGTGCACCGTACCCCTGTGCCGAACCGAAAAAAGAGGGGGTCTCACGGATCCCCGTGTGTCGATCGCACGCATCGATAGCTGCGACAGGGTCGCCCCCATCGCCCCAGAAGTCCTTGCCTTGCACACGTGAAAGAATTGTTGGAATAGGCGAAGCGACGGCATCGTCCCCACGAACATCTCGCAGGTGTATGCGAAGATGGAGAGGTAGAAGACCGCGTTGGGGGTGAGGTGATGCAGCTGGAGGTCGTAGAACTCCAGCACGTCGAGGAAGAAACGCGAAAAAGGCAGGACTAGCCCAACCATGGTGAAGGAGGTGAAAAACACCATCTTCACGGGGGGCTGCTCCGCCGGTATATCGCTGCCGCTGCGGATGCCGCGCGGTAGGTATTTCTTCATGAAGTGTCGGATGTCTGCGGTGCGCACCGCCAACTTCGGGAGCACGCTCCCCAGCTCGGGAAGCGCATCGTGAGCCATCTCGAGCAAGTCGCTTGAAGCTAAGAGGAGCCGGCGGCAGAGAAGAAGGAGTTGGGAAGGCGAAAGTGCTGAAAACAAAGAGGCGATGGCCAAGAAGTGCGTAGAAACTGATCCCCTTCCTCACGGATCCATTTTTTTACGCAGCTGCGAGCCCCTCGTATTCCACGGCATTAATCTCGCCCCACTATCACACGACGCGCCGCTTGGGACTCCGCGCCGTTGGGGTTCGCACCCTCCAGGCGCACTACGCGGAACAGAGGAAGATAGGGAGATAGGGAGATAGGCAGTCAAATGGGCCACCCGCGTGCGTGGCCCAAATGACGCGCCCCCCACATGGATAAGATCATGCAAAATGCGCAACCAGCAGGTCGATATTTACCACCGCGCAACACTTTCATCTGCCCGGGGCCATCCACTCAGGAGTAAGGCGTCGACTGCGCCTGAACCCAGCTCCGGTCCCAGTCCACACCGGGGGCTACTGTCGATGATATGGGTCCAGGGGTATCATCAGATAGCGACATCTCAAAAAGGAAGGCATCCTCATCGCCAAGGCACCCGAGGGAGGGGTCGACTCGGAGGCTACCCGAAGGCCATGTTCCGCCATGACACAGGGTTCGGGATTACCGAACCCCTACCCCTTCGACCCGCACCTCTCCTGTGTGAGAGGTGAGCCCAACTGCCGTAATTAATGTGGCGGACAGGCGCTGCCCCATCGCATTTAATACGATGTGAGGCGCATTCGTCAGTGATCATCATCACCCCTCGCCCTACACAGAGAGGGTGCAAGGAAGTCCTCACCGACTGTCATGGGCTGACAGCACCATCAACTCACCCACGTCTTACCCCCCGGTTTGAGGCGGCCGGCGTGGGAGAGATAATGCGCAGATACAGGGAATGCCGCGTCGTCTCCACCTCTGGCAGGGGGCCGCCGATAAGTGGGCCCCGCTGGAGTAGGTGGTCAACCACTCCCTCTCCTCGTCAGAAGCACGGCATCCACGTACATGTTTTTCTTCACCAACTCTCGCAACGTGGTAATCTGAGCAGACGTAGGGGTAGACCCCCGATAAGACGAGACAAGAATTGCTCCACAGCACAGAATGGAGGAGAAACCCAGGGCTACTGTGGTGACCCCTTGCACTATAAAAGGAGGCCCAAGCCTCCTATAGAAATGGTTGGCTCGTTCCTAGAAAACCACAAGTGTAGATTCACGTTGCAGCACGCCTCAGTCATCAGCTCTAGCCCCATACAGAAGAGAACTCCTCCTTGTAATCCTTCATCCTCCATATCAACAACAAGAACAAGAGTAAGGTATTATGCTTCCCGGGCGGTCCGAACCTGTATAAACCCGTGTGTCATGAGTGTTTGGTGAGTTCTTTCTCCTGACCACCTTCTTCTTCTCCTTTGCTCAACCCTCGGTGCACCGTACCCCTGTGCCGAACCGAAAAAAAGGAGGGTCTCACGGATCCCCGCGTGTCGATCGCACGCATCGACATAATAAGTAGCATAATCAATGATCGTTGGTCAGAATAGCCAAAGACCGGATCAAGGCCCCCTTGATTATCATCTGCTTTGACTCGTAAACATAACAACACTCAGAGCGTGACGTACCGTAGAGAACCGCATGGTAGTTACAAATTTACGATGCGGCGAATGAATCTTATCTCATGGACCAAATTTGTGGTAAGGGCCTTGCACGGAATACGCCATAGATGGGCTTCATTTCAGGGAGCCTAGGATCCATGTGGGCTTCGCTTGCATTATAGCTCATCTAATCAAGACCGGCAGTGGGCTCTTTTGTCCTCACTCAGTGTTGATGTATTGGACATTGGTTTCTCATCGCAAGCAAAGATCTCCACTGAACCTTGTTCATATGTAAGACATCATCCCATATTTTGTTGATGTACATATATACAGTTACAGCACTTTTTTTTTTAATGCTTACTTTGTTTTATGCACTACAAAAGTCTGTGAACGAGTGTCTGATTCCCGAGCATTTTTTATCAGACACTCCGGAGACTACAAGTATCCCGGGTGTTGTCTGCTTTCTATAGTCGGGAGTCTGTTTAGCTCTTGGATCAAAATAAGTTCCTGAATGTTTATCAAGTGCACTTAAGAGAAAGTAATAACCTATCATAACAATCATTTTAAGACACTTTAACAACATCATAAATTAACACGTGTTTGATTGATTGTTGTAGTACTAAATCAAATCTTATAACACTCTAAAATCGACGGCAGTAAAACCAGAATAGTCTCAACTAACAGAGGTGAGACTTTAAAACAAAAAGAAAAGAAATAAGCCTCAAAGTTTTTTCGTCCTCCCCGTGAATTAGTTGTCTTCGTATCTTCTCATTTTATTACTCAAATATTATATTCACTCTCTCTTTTTTCCGGAACTCAATACGGTTTTCCGAAACTCAATACTGAAATCCATAGGTTCTCTTATCATACCTTGAAATTTGTTTAAAGTCATACTACTTGTAGTGTAGTAGCTCCTCGCCCACAAGCATTACTTTCTCTTTCGTTATATTTCTTCTCTAGATATTCACTTTACCTTAACCTTGAACCCTAATATCTTAATTAACTTCTTTTCACTAAATCTCCATTCTTCTGTCTCACCCATAGTTTTTTCCAACAGCTAGGACTATCCACCCACCATTTGTGCCCTTCAATTAAGGTAGTGAGTGATGTACTGATTATTTTTTAAATGAATATTGGCACTATTTATTTCAACAATAGATGAATCTATCCGCCAGCTGCACTTTATAAATAGACTAGGACTTATTCCACGAACATAGACATGGTGTCAAATGTTAGATCTACCAACTTATGCCAACATATCCAACAAATAGTCCTAGGTCTTTATAGGCAATTGTTGTTTTAATGCATTTGTGATGATTCAATGCATGTGGATGTTGTGAATTATGAAAGTTTGGCAGAGAGAGACCATGTCATCCCGTCATGCTCTTTTCCGTGGAGTTATATACTCCCTCCATTTTGAAATATATAGCTACCTTTTTACTACATATCTAGATTATATATTGGCACTGAGACAGTAGAACAGTACAAAATTAGTCCTGATAACTCCTAACGAATGAATTTTGAAGTATTGTTGCGTGAAGTGGACTTATTCATATAAAATCTTACCTTTCAAACAAGCCCACAACATTTGTACAGCTAGTTCATTTTTATGTTTTCTCAACTCTGATGACATTTTGATTTCAAAAATCAAAAAGACAACACTCAAAAAAAAAATTAAAAAGACAACAACAAAAAAAAACTCTTATGGCATTTCGATAGCTCATTGTTTCTCTTAAAAGATTTTAGCGAACATGACAGGGAAAACCTACTATATGATTTAGTTTCTGCTAGTCCTTGAAAGAAGCACTTAGGTTCCGTGGTGATTCAAGGTCCAAGTATCAACGGAATGACACTTTATTCCAAAGCTCCATCCAACAAAGCAAACTTTAATCTTTGCATGTATATGAATAGTTTGAAATAGAAGCTCATCTACAGATTCCATTTGTCCCCAGCGTATAAAAAAGGATAAATTACACATGGGGAAAAAATAAACAGGATAAAGGTATAAAAGGATTGACTTATCTCCATTTACCTAAGACTTATCTCCATTTGCCTATACACTATGATGGCTTAACTAGCTACCTTATGATAAAAAGAACAACGGTAAAACACCTCTTCTTACAGAAATAGTGGATTACTCTCACAAGAACCCTTAGCCCTTGCAAATTTTGCAGGGGAACCAAAGTCAGCTGAAGAATCTGCTGTTTACCCCAGCCCTGTACAGCTGCATGCACCCAGGACCAGAACCAAGGATCCTGACCTCAGTGTGTGCCGGCACAAAGAAAACATCGCCTTCCTTTGCCTTTCCTTCATCAAGCATGGAATCTGCCTCAATCTTGCCTTCCCCTGTCATGACGAGGAAGATGGATGGGCCAGGCACCGGTGACATGGTAACTGATTTACCTGACGGTAGCAAGCAGCGATCGACTTCAAACTCCTCAGATGGGGGTGTGTACCGTGTTACATGTTCTTGTACAGAAACTCCTCGCAGAATTTCTGGGAAATTCTGCATAAGGAAGATGAGATGTTGGTTACAATACGGAATAAAGAGCATGAGTTTTAGAGTATATTTCAAAATACTGAATAAGTTTTTTTATTTAATCAAGCTTCACATGTTTGAAGGAAAAGTATTTTCATTGCTTAATTATGAAGTGAATAACATAATCAATGGGGACTAACGTAGCATCAGAACAGTCAGAAACACTAACTGTCAATAAACAATAATCAGGAAAGCAACTGTGGCAAATATGCCCAATTAAAAAGACCCACCCAATATCTTGAAGATGTATGTGTTGTGGGTGTTCTTGAGGTTGGGGGAGGAAGCTGCTATTCTCAAAAAAAAAAAAAAAAAAAAGAAGAAGAAGGAAACAAACCTGCTTGTATGTCAGCATCGAGCAAAGAGTTTGGACGTCCCTGTATTTAGGGGTCAGACCAGCACGAACTACATTGTCTGATGTGGCCATACATTCGACACACTCTCCGGAGAGATATGCATGTGGTTCATTAGCACCAATATAGAGTGCTTCTCCAGGGTTGAGCTTCACATAGTTAAAGAAAAATGCTGCTAAAACACCAACATCTTCTGGGTACTGCATCTCCAGTGATAACACTAGCTGCTCCTTCTTTGTCAAGGTTCTAACCTGAACAGAACATTATCACATTATCAGCACAAACAGTTTGAAGTGCAGAATATCAGGCTTACCATGTTAGTAGACTACTACTCGCCATAAGGCAGTCACTTTAGGTCAGAATGCAACATGGTGCTAAACTGCCAAACCTACCTCAGATATAAGGCAGCCATACCTGAATATCACTCTAGCTAAAAACTGGGTTTCAGTAAGCAGAAATATCAGCTAGCTCTCAGTAAGACCCACTGCTTGTTTTTTCATTTATTAAGACACATTTCATCATATTGTAAGTTACCACTAACTAAGCTATTGCTACCAAAATCACCTTATGTTGTCATACAAGGTGTTGCAAAGCCTGCAGCTTCCAGAGTTAGGATCCCACACAAAATGTCCAGGTCCAACCACATGCAGAATGTCCAATCACACATCATTTTAACCACACTATTGGCATACACAGACACTAAAATTGGACAGTGATCAATTATGACTTCCCTAAATTCCTTTCACTTCCATCATCATGTAGAAATGACCAAGAAAACCATTGAAGCTCAAACAGTTTCCAAAACATAGTGTGCTAAGAATGAACACACTGACATTGACATCTCAGCAGATACAGATTATAGATAAGTAAAATAAAAAATATGTCTATGTAAAGAATAGTTAAGGGAATAATTTACCTTACTCTCAATATTCAGACGACTCTTCAACTTTAAAACTGCTTCAGAAACTGTTTCTTTGCTTGCTGTCATTAACTTAGTAAAAGCTGACTGCAGATACGACCTTACTCCAATGCCTTCATCATGCTCTTTGGCACCCATAAGCTTTGCAGCCTCTTCTTTGCCAACTAACTCTTGAACCTCAGGCACAGTCCTCAAGACATCCTTGAGCTCCTGGGTCATGGTATAATAAGTCAGTACATAATTCTACAAGTGATTAATGCTTTTGAAAGCTCCAATGTACTATGTAGCCATTCTGTTAATAATCAGCATATGGCGCTCATAATCTATTTGCAAAAATGGAAAGATTTAAAGACAAAAAATGATATTTTAAGTGCACTCTACAATCTTAAAATGTATCATGTAGAACTAGATATTATACACTTTTTTAGAGTGCATTTTATGGAAGCTTTATTGTACCTTGCTTTCTGCACTAAAACACAAACCAACCAATGCATCTGGCTAAACATCAGCCACTAAAGCTGGAATGCATCTTAATAAAAGGAATTTTATGTCACATGCTAAAAAACAAGAATCTGAATTTCAGGGTATACATTGTACAAGATCCCACCAAATATGGTCATATTACCCCTTTTATGTATGTCCATTATGATGCATACGCAATTGAAATATAACCGCAACATATAAGGTTTTTTTGGAACCATATAAGGTTTAGAATAATAAGCAGTTGTGTACGGCCGTTGAACAATAGCTTTTCCTGTCCACGAAATGGTCGCTACTACCTAAGCAGCCATACTTCTAATTGCTATCCACAAAATGGCTCCCACCAACCTAAGCAGCCATACTTGTGCGTTACAGGAAAAAAATATATAAAAGTAGCTATACTTGTAAACGCATCGCTGGATGTGATTTGGACAGAATGTACACTCACTATACATGGGGCCAAAAATAAAAGGATGCCTTTGGCTTGGGGGGGATAATACAAAGCAGCTTGCTTGATACTTGGACAGCATCAGCTGTTTGTGGAGACACTGGACCACAGTGCCTCATGAAAGGCATGTGATTTTCTAACCTCATCTTCTCAAATTCCTCAAAATCAATAAACTGTTTGAAGGTATATACTACGAAAGAGAGGATATTTGACCGAAAGATTAATAGGTAGTTAGGCTGTCATCAAGTACTTGCCCCTTCTATAATGACAGATCCCATTAATCATTACTAGTTCGTTACCGAATTCAGATCCCCACTTGACATTTCGACTTAACACATTAGTCAACTCCTCCCCCCACCTACCCGGTAGGAATCATCCCTGGGATCTGCTGGCAAAATCCAATACAAAACTCAACCAAACTATCGAATCTCCCAAACTAACTAATTCATGCGCAGCACCATCACCAGCTGATTCCATTCTACCATCAAAAACCAACATCAATTCAATTAGGCACCATCATTCATCATCAACGCCACCCAAAAATCAATAAATCAATCAATCAATCAACCAACCAATAGTGAGAAATGTGATTGCGAATTCGATTTTATTTACCTGGACGGAGACGAAGCCGCAGAGGGCGCGGAACTCGGAGACGGCGAGGGCCATCTCGGGCTTGTGATTCGCGTCGCGATACGTGGAAGGCCTGAGCGCGTGGAGCGCCGCGGCGAGATCCTCGTCGGGATGCGCCTGGATCGACAGCGCCTTCGCGACGGAGAGCACCTTGAACAGGAAGGGCAGATCCCCACCCCACCTCGCCGCCACGCCCTTCCCGAGGATCGCGGACGGCCCACGCCGCGTGAGCCACTCCCGCAGCGACTCCCCCGACGCCGCCACCGACGACGGCGCCGACGGGTGGGTCCCCATCCAGAACTCGGCGTACGGGCGGGTGTCGGTGGCGGCCGCGCCGGCGAGGCGGGCGACGAGGGAGGAGGATGTGGAGGAGGGGGGGCGGCCCCAGTCGTAGTGCTGGACGGCGCCGGTGAGGCGGAGGACGGGGAGGGAGGAGGAGGAGGCGTCGAGGTCGTCGTCGGAGGTGGTGGTGGTGGAGGTGGGGGTGGGGATGAGGAGGTTGAGGCCGAGGGGGCCTAGGGTGAGGGCGATTTGGGAGGAGGAGGCGGTGGTGGAGGAGGCCATTTCGGAGGAGGCGGCGGCGGCGGCGGAGGAGTGGTTTGGGTGGAGGCGGTTGCGAGGAGTGGGGTTGGGTTTTATGGCGGAATGGGAGGAAGAAGAAGATGGCGACGCGACGTGGGGATGGGAGAGACGGAGAGGGAGGTTTCAAGTTTCGGTTGGGTTGGTTGGTTTGGTTTGCTCTGTGGTGGAGTAGAAGGAGAGGGAAGCGAGGGGAGGTGGTTGACTGGGGATGGAGGTGGGGCCGGCCTGTCAGTTTCTGTGGGATGACGTCATGGAGATGGGCCTGGTTTGGAGGTTTTGTGGTGAGGACCTTGGGAGATTGGCTATTTGTTTCTTATGTCATCAATGTATTCACGTCACGTGTACACGGATGCTGCTTATTTTGGGGTTCAGCTGGATGCACCAATGGAGTCGAAGCCGTTTGTCATCACTCGGTTCGTGTGTTTGCAGGAGTGTTAGATTGTACTTTATTTATTGATAAAAAAACATGTCATATGATTGATAGGAAATATGACTACTACTCTAATAAGGGCTCAAACTATATAAAGCATCAGTGAATCCCCTGGTATAACGGATCTTGTATTTTATTCATTAGTGATCAACACTAATCAACGATCAGATCTTTCTGGTTAACGTGAGAGCTTTTGTAAAGATTGTATCAAATTAGATTAAGAAGAAGAGTCAATTTCAGTTGCAACAGTCTGCATTAGTTTTAATTTTTTTGCATCTTACTTTAAAATACTGAGTTGTTAATAATCAAGTTGTATGGTTTAAAATATTAACTATAAATTTTTCTAATAGAACATTACTTGCCTTCATTTCTCTCTGTATGATCTTCTAACTGAGTTTCATAGATAAAGTCAAGGGATTACCCAAAAGGATTTTGTCTAGCCTTTCATGGGCATCTATTTATAAACGAATAGTTTTTTTATGGTTCCAGAAACCTATTACACCACGTTTCATCTTTATGTGCCTGAGTTTTGATGCTATTTGAAATTCATTTATCAGTTGTGGAAACTCTATGAGGATGTACTTGAAAGATTTTTTGTTGTTATTTCTTTTCCGTTCTCTAAGGTGTCTTGCATAAATAAATTGAGTAAATTGCAAGGATAATATAAGGATAATATAGATCAAGCGTGGATACAACGGGCTCGAGCCCCCTATCACGCTGGATGAAATGGAGGGAGTAAGGGGAGGATTTTTTACAGGATTTGGATACATTGGTTGATCCATGCGTAGTTTGATTATACGTTTTTATGTTTTCAATGGCTAATTGATCGTGAAATCCAAGCTAATATCTATCCTCTCAAGAACAATTACCCCAAAACTGAATATGTCTGACTTGGTGGAGAAATGATCGTTATTGGCATATTCCAGAGACATGCCCTCTATAGACAACAATAATATTATTATGCAAAATAAATTATTACATTTTCACCAAAGAGTTGAATAATAAAAGGTATTGACCAAGTTACATACATATAGACAATGTCGACATCATTCATTTCTTAAAAGTAATAGAACATGGTGGATTTTAGTGAAGAAATTTCTAATATACATATAGTTATATGGTTCCAATGGGTCGTTTTGTAATATCGATGTATTGATAACCAATAATCATTGCAATATCAAAATCTGAGATCTTGGGGTTCATCTTAAATCTAATATAACATTACTTGCCTTCATATATTTATGTATGATTTCTACTAGGACTCTTCATGCATATATAGGAAGCCTCGACCAACTCCACAAATTATTCAAATCATCTCTCTCCAATCCAGATGTTGTCGTTTCTTACCATCCGCGTATTGAATACACAAAGACAATAACAACATATAGATGAACACATCTTATACCACTGAGTTTTATAGATAAAGTCAGAGGGAATACCCAAAAGGCTTCGTATACGATTTTTTTCACCGTTGCAGAAACCTAGTACAACATGTTTTTGTGTCTGAGGTTTGATGCTATTTGAAATTCATTTATCAGTTGTGGAAACTCGTAAATTGAGTAAATTACTATGTTAGTACCGATCTAGTATGAATATAGGGGGCTCAAGCCCTCTATCAAGCTGGATGAAATGGAAGGAGCGAGGGGATGATTTTTTACATGATTGGGGCACATTGGTTGGTACATGCGTAGTTTGTTTATAAGTCTTTATGTTTTCATGTCTAGTTGATCGCGAAATTCAAGCTGAGAGTTACACCTATTATACATATTAGATCATTAAGATTTTTTTAGGCTGTATGTTATGAATAAAATAGATGGGTTAGCGGTTGGATCATGTTAAACATACAATAGCGGAGTAGCCCAATCTACATGCAGTTAAATACCTCAATTTCGTAGTCTTGGCTGCTCAACAATATGTCCACTATGGCAGTCGGATTTCATGCCGTCCAATTATCACATACCTGCAAAATTGATCTTGTGAATTTTCAATGGACTTGAGTTTAAAGTATGTGTAATTTACCATTAAACATACACGGAATAAGAACTAGGTGTCCCTAAATGCACTTACTTCATTGAGGCTGCATTTGTTTCTATGCCTTCCACTCGGAACAGGGTATGCATGCAAAACAAGAAACATATTTAGCACATAATTAATTAAGTATTAGTTATTTTAAACTTGGAAAATGAATTAATTTGATTTTTTTAAACAACTTTCGTGTAGGAAATTTTTTTTCCAAAAAACGCACCGTTTAGTAGCTCGAAAAATGTACAATGGAGGAGAGTGCCGTAGCCAGTTGCAGTTTAGTTGCAAACGAACGCACCCTAAAATTGGTTAGGTACATATGGGAACATGTCTATTCGGATTTAAATCCCAATTTTAATACGGATATTTACATTTACGGTTAATTTTCTTCTTGTGATTGGCCAAATTTGAATCAAACATCGAGATGTTTGTACAATCTTAAGATATGTTGGCTTAGTCTTTAAAGATAATTTTAGGTGGATAAATCGGCTCAGGCTTGTTTGGATGACATGGACTATCAAGATGTTTAATACCAAGTAAGAGTATTAAATATAGACTAATTATAAAACTATTTGCATAAATAAAGACTAATTCGTGAAACAAATCTATTAAGTCTAATTAGTACATGATCAGTAAAAGTAATGCTACAGTAAATATATACTAATTATGGATTAATTAGGCTTAATAAATTCGTCTCACGATAGTCACTGCTTATACAATTAGTTTTAATAAATTAGCGCATGTATAGTCCTAATTGACATCCAAATATCCGATATAACCTGTGCTAAAATTTAGTCCCTACGTCCAAACATCACCTTAATCTTCGAAAAATATCGTATCGATAGAATGTGCTTATTTATAGGGTTGAGCATGAGCGTAATTATGGGCGTGTGCATTGTGTCGTGTATTTGCGTATTAAAATAAAAAGAAGAAAAAATTGCACAAGGCCAGGAAATAAAAATGTCAAACAAAGTAGGGCTCACCTGTAACTACACCACCTCATTACCGATTTAGTATTACCTTTGTCCTTAAATGTTTGACGCCATTAATTTTTTGACACACTTTTGACCATTCGTGTTATTCAAAAAACTTTTAAGAAATATATAAAATTATATGTATGGATAAAAGTTTATTTAATAATGAATAAAAAGAAATAATAATTTCGTAAATTTTTTGAATAAGACGAACGGTCGAACATTTGTAAATAAGTCAACGGTGTCAAACATTTAAGACCGATGCAGTATTTATGTGTTTAGCATGTTATATATATTTTTTTCTCCCATACTATAATGTAGCCGAACCCCCCGCGATCCATGGATGGAGAGACGTGACCTCGCGGCATCCACGCACGCGTGCCGCACGGGGGAGATCGGCCACGGAGGTCGCAGTCGCAGGCCAAGAAACTATAATTTCCTCTTCTTCCTTACAAATTTCCTTGGAAACTTTTGTATTATTGCTATTATTATAAACACTCGAAAATTCCACGTGGGCGCCCGTGATGCGAACGTGTGACGTGGGAGGGCGACACACGCCGCGCAAAGCGCAGATGCGGGGCCAATGGAAGGGAGGGGTCGACGGGGGAGCACGTAGCCACGTCGGTGGGGGCGAGGGGAGAAACGTGTAGCTTTTCGGGCCCCAGATCCGATCCCTTGCCTCCTGCCTGCCTGCCTGCCTGCCTGCCGTCACGTCCACTTTTGCTTGCTTGTGGCGAAAGCGCAGCCCTTGACTACGGACTACCGAGCTCTAACCATAGCCACACTTCGACACTACACGATTAGAGGCCAATAATCACACGATTAGAAACCAATAATCAGGAAAAAGTATTAAATTTAACTGGTGAAGTGAAAACATTTCAAACTACTGGGATGGTAACCCATCGAAATTTGACTTAACAGCAACAACATATCAAGGTGAGCTGCCAGATGCAGCATCTGAAGTATGCTAACCAGCCTAGGTTGTTAAGGCCAGATAACCTGATCATATTGGGCCTGTTTGGGAGAGGAGATTCCAAGATGTTGGGTTCCAAAGCTTCAGCTAGGAGGCTGACGGGCTGAAGTTTTCCAAACAGGGGCGAAAACCTCGAAACAAACGTACGTAACCAAACAGTTTCAGTTAGTAGTAGATCTCATCTCGAAAGATAAATTCTCCCATGTGTACACGACAATAGTATAATGCTAGGCCTGGTTCGCAAATGAACTGTAAAGATGTACTCCAACGCCAACAAATTTACAATAAATCAATGCTTGAGTTACACTTGCACAAATCGAAAGGTACGCGGGGCTTAAGCTGCTGTCAGCTTGGAACAAATGGATCTCTGCCATTTTACACGGTTTGAACAGTAGCAACAAGAAACAACAAAACGGCCGGGCGACCGAGGACCTAGCTGAGGAGGTATCCTCCTCTTCTTCTGGATGTGCGGTCAGTAGTTGAGGGACGCTACTGAAGGAGTTATAATTTAGCTATTGCTGCTGCTGTGGCTCATGCTGCGGTGTGGCGGGGGAGTCTGGAGCGATGGTGAACTGAAGGGCACGGCCCTGGGCTGATTGTAGGATGAACGCCACCTCCGCTGCAGCCAGTGCAGCCGCTTCCTGCCATGAATGCAAGTGCACAAGGGTTTAGATGATGTACATCGATGATAGTTATACTACCATGCACATTAGAATGGTTAAAGCAAGTAAAGCCTTCGATTGATGAACTAAACCATACTACATCAAGTTGGTTCATCATGGGACTATCATGTGGTTCTGATGAGATGGTCTCATCTTCCTTTCTCGGCTAAACAATGATAAGATTGAGAGGCCAACCCATTCCACTAGTTAGACCAAACAAGTGCTTATGTTCAGAGTTACTGAGTCAGAAACATAGGATCAGATCGTCCACCTACTGTTTCATTCTTCCAAGACAATAGCCCAATAATGATTTTAAAGAAACAAAAATGATCAAATGTAGTAATAGATGACACTCCATAACCCATATGGAATTAGAAGTACCTGTCTTTGTCGCCGGCGATGCAAAATACTGAATATCCAAGCCATGATATAGCATGGAAGCAGAAATCCAGCAGCTCGAAGTAGAAAGAGCTGTTATTAAAAGGTATTAACTCATCACAAAGCACAACCTTAGCCACTAATATCAAAAGGTAGAAAGATACACAACACTAACCGAGAACATGGTAGAAGCATCATCATCTCCATCATTGTCTGATATAGATAATGCATGCCTCAATAGCAACAGTGCCATTAGCTGCAAAAGCACAAAGGGTTTTAGAAGAGAAATCTGATAAAGCTATCATTTGATCATAAGAGATAAGTCACATAATCAAGGATTGGCTAGAGAGGGAGGCTAGGCTTCATTCCAGATTCCAATTTGAAACCCAACCAAAAATAAAGTTCTTCAATCCAGATCTCTCAGAGAAATGAAAGATATCTGAAAGTATGTTTCTTTGATTATGAAACAGACTCTAGAAGCTGGACTAGTTGTCTGGACTCTGGAAGTACCATGGATTAGTTCAGCTTGTTAAGGACAACAGGACCTGGAATCGTTGTTTAGTACTTACTATAAGTGCAGCCGAACGGCAGAATGCAGCACCACTAGCATCGGTACCAGCATATTCATCGTATTCAGTTTCAAGAAGACGCCGCTGTGCAGCCGCTACAGCAATAATTCTTGGATCACGTGCCCAATCACCACTGCAGTCCAACATCCTTGACTTAGAAATGTTCTAAAATCCTAAATTTCTAACGCACTTGAACATATAACATACAAATAGGAAAACTGATTAAAAAAAATAAGCATACAGGAATAACTTACCCAATATCTATGATAGTATCATCTGGTTCAACACGAGGTGGAGCTGTGTACCCAGGCTTATATTGCTGCAAAAGAAATCCAATCCTCAAAGAAATTTATATACAGCGAGGCACTTGAAGCAACAGGTATTCTACAAGTATAAACATATCTGAAACATTTGAATCAATCACAGAAGTATGGAATGTAACAGCCAAGTAAGCTCCCCTATGTTCTACACTTCTAAAATTAACTGCTGATTTTTAGCTTGATAAAAGAAAAGAATAGAAAGAACCAATACTAGAGGATATGTATATCAGAACATTTCACTTATATCTGTCTCACCAATAATGGAAGACAACAGCTAAGTACCTATGGAAAAATTCAAATCTACTCAATTCAACACAACATGCCCACATCATCCAGCTAACTTCAAATCAACAACTCACTCCAGTTCCATAATTCTTGACGTTTTGGGAAATATTCAAGTCAAACTTTTAAAATTTTGATTATAATTAATAAATAACTTTTAAAGCATTTAAGAACTTGAAGATTATAAGCATAGTTTCTTTCTTAAAAATGTACTACCTCCGTTACAAATTCTAAGGCGTCCTACCCCTCCGGTAGGGCGCCTAACAATCTGAAACAGAGGGTAGTGCTTTCATAAAAGTATAATTTTTGTAGGACATTAATTTATACTCTAATAAATGATAATGGTCAAAACTATATTTTGAAGACCTTGACATTGTCCAAAACATCAAGAATTATGGAACCAGAGAGAGTAATCTTGACTAATTTTTTTTAAAAAAAATATTTTGGCTCTCTCACTCTCCCAAAGCAGCTACAAATGGTGCGCTGGCAGACAACATTAAGTGAGTACAAGTTTGTTACACAAAAGCCATGATCTTCCATGGGTGAGGCCAATGTGAAAAGCAGCACACACATCAAGAAAAAAGTGCATACAGCATTCAAGGGGAATTCAGCTGTCACAACTCACAACAGCATATATAACAGTATTCATGAGGTTGCAGTGATGGTAACATAAAAAATCAGGTCATGGTCAGAATATTTGACAAAGGAAAGCAGAAAAAAATACTATAATTCAGAATACACAGTCGCACATATCAAAATATGTGCTATCCTAGCTTTTGATGAAAACTGGAAAGCTATATGAACCAGTGGAATGGAATAGACAAGAAATGCTACTGACCTGATGGCAAATTTCACATGTAATATCTCCTTTCTCGTTGCACCAGCGTTGCACACAAGCTCTATGAGCATACTGTACATGAAGAAAGTAAAAATTTCAATTCCAAATTACAACATAATTAGACAGATATACAAAATTTCTCACATAGTATACAAGTCAAGAACATACATTATGTGTTACTACAAAAAAGGATCTCCTATGATCATGTCAAATACACATTATATCCAAAGAAATAACTGTGACTTAAGATATAATTCCAAGCTATCTAGCTGAAAAATACTTCATCTGTTTCATATTGTAAGGTGTTTTAGCTTTTAAAATTTAAATAGATTCATACATGAATTAATGTATGTGCTTTCATATATTGCCTAGATTCGTACGGATGTTAGTGGATCTAAACAAGAGAAAAGAGGTTAAAACCTCCTTACAATGTGGGGTCAGAGGGAGTAGAAAATAAAAGAGTGACAAATCTTATTAAATTGCTTATTTAATATCATTTTTCACACAAAATGGACTGGGATAATGGATTATAAGATTAAGGGTCCTTCATCATCTCATGTGCTTGTCAGAAATATAGAAGATATGCAATGCTATAAAATAACAAGACATAACTCAAGACTTAAATATTTCAATGTCCGACGAGATGCAGCGGCACAGAGCGTAAAGCAGATATCAATAGAGTATTACTGAGATAAGTCATAGATATAGTAGAGGACAGATGGTTTATGTAGCCTTCATATGTCCCCACAGAGTACTAAGAGATAAAAATGCATTTTTGTTGTTGGATCAAACTTGGAACCATTATATTTACTATAGGTAGTTGCTTGAGTGTGGGTTTGCATAACTTATTGCTATTGGTGATTTAACATGATGCAAGACTGTCACACACATTGTAGTACATTGCTGTTAAAATTTAGTGTCCAAGGTTGCAGCATAGCATAAAGTAGCATAGTGGTGACCCAACTATTGCCTCAAAAAGCAGCGCACACTGGTATGTCTTATCCCATGAAGGTTGTAAAATGCAATTCATATCTTCTTTGTTTAACAGAATGCTGACTCAACCTCTCTTTGCTAAGTGTTGTCCACAAGGGATTGTTGACAAGCACATGCTATCCAATATCCATAGGCACATTACTGCCTTATGAGATCAAAGGTTGGTTCTTCATAGAAAGTAGAACCATACAACTTGACCATTTGCAGCTAGATTCAGGAGAAAGTGAGGACACAGTCACACGAGCATGCTTAAAGGAACATAGATGGCACGTCCGATACTGCATAGTTATTGGATAAATCAATTTTTTTTGTAAGCAACATGTTTAAAGGTTAGCATCATCTAAAATGGATAGATAACTTCCCAGTAAACTACTGCTGCCATAGGGGAGAACAAATTTATCCCCGTCATACAACAATTATACTATACTAAACATACATATAGACGGCAATTAGACAAGTATATCACCGATAACCTATCATGGAACCTAATATGGGCAAGAGAACTATCAACTTATATAACATGATAATCATACCACATGTCAACAGAAACGAAAAAACCATATTGAATCCAAAATGGAAACTAGGAAACGCCTCCATACTACCCCAACAACCTTTTTCTTAGTCCCAGCAACTATATGCACTGCATGAACAACAAACTGCCTATAACAACTTCAGGAGCATTATAACCATATTCAAGTTAAGTAACATCAAAAGAGGAGCTGGACCTTTAGGCTGCCACTGCAAGCACACGGCTTCTCAAGGTTCTTGACGCTATCCTCCTCCTGGCATATACGGCACTCCGCTGCCTGGATAAGTGGCTCCTCCTCACCACTGCCCTCCTCAACCGTATCAACATCCGTAGAAGCAGCAGCAGCAGCAGCAGCTACGCCTGAACTTTTCACAGCCTCGGATGGCTTCTCCGCAACACCTTCATCCTTTCCCAATCCTTCCACATTCACAACCACATGGTCGCCCATCCCAAACTTTTTTTCCCCTTACACGTCTCTTCCCAGGGAATATCAAACTCCTGCGAGAAACCAAACACAAGACAAGCTTGAGACGCATCAAAGCCACCAAATATAGGATAAACTGGCTGGTGACCAGCGCCTAAAAATGGAGATACTCCTAATTTAAATCTGACAGTAAACAACCCCTCAAAGCAACAACCACTATGGTTTTTCAGCGCAAAAAAAGCACTACTCTATTGAACTACTGTGAGACTCTAGAACTCAGACCCCCGAAACCCTAGCTACGCTCGACACCCCAACAAATCGCCAGCGAAAAAATAAATTCCCCATTCTAAGAGCGAAATCACACGAACAGCCCAACCGATTCCTACCAAACCTTCATACAAACCCAAATTCCTCTTCCGGATTCAACCGCATCACATCCCCCC
>CM002478.1:16240144-16265792 GCA_000325765.3 Leersia perrieri | reverse complement strand
AAAAATCGCCGGCGAGGGGGAAACCCTCCCACCGAACGCCGCCGCTACCCAGCGCAAAATCCACACATCGCCGCGGCAGCAGCAGACCGCGAAACCGGAGAAGGGGAAGGGGATCGCACGCACCTTGCCGCCGGCGGCGGAACACGCGCGGGTAGGCCTCCTGATCCCCTTCCGGTCGCCGAAGCCGACGAGAATCCGCTCTCCTCTTCCTATTTTTCACTGATTTTTGGGCTTTGGTTTGGTCGTCTCGTCTCCTCCTCGTCTTGAATAAAAACGCGGAGATTTTTTTTCTCTCCTCTTTGGTTTGGTCGTTGGGGGAAGGCGTGTTTGTTCGTGGAGAGGAAGAAAGGAAGAAGGAAGAGTCAAGCGCTGTTGGTAAACAATAAAATATTAAAACTAAAACTATATTAATATGAAATGATGGTGTGGATAAAATAGTTGAGATAAATCGAAAGCCGACGACGCGGTGAGATTGGGATTGGGATTGCTTCGGTCGCAACGGTCACAGCACGGCGGCGAGCCCCGTCACGGCGCCGTCATTCACGTGCGGCCTGGGAGCCGCAGGATCACGATCGGACGGTACAGGATGGTCTCGGGGTCTCGTAGACGGCGCGCGCTGCCGACCGCTCGTGGTTTCGATGACGGCAATAACGGGCAGAAATCACGCGTGACACGCTGGATTGTGCACGTAAGCTCACACGCACTCACTCTCTTGTTTTTTTTTTCTTGACGGCGAGATCGAAGTGGATCATTTTTAAGGAATAAAAAATTGTCGTTTTTAATTAGTAATTTCTTTCACTATTTTTAAGTAATAAAAAGTGGAGATTTAGATCTTCTTTGATCAAAAAAGTTTCTTTATATGAATTATTATACGATAGATGAACTTATCCATAGAAAATGCTATAAACTCTAATTCTTGAGCCCTTGCAGTGGTAAGATTTCCATTTCATATTAGGTTCAGTGTAACCTATATTACAAAACAACCAATCTTACAACTCCGTTTCATATTTCAACATATTACGTTTCACTTAGATCATATAAAAAATTCATAATGTAGGTTTCATGACAACAGCATGTGTTAAACTTATGTCATCACACTTTACTCGAAGTAAAATTATGTTCCAACTTCCAAACGAGTTAAAAAGTGGAACAGGTGTGCTTTTAATTATCTGATGCAATGCGCAATCAGTTCTTCTCTAACAAATATAATCAACACGTAATGTTTCCCAACTACTTTGGTTAGACTAATTCCTAGGACATGAGCTTTGGCAGGGAAAGAACAACATTCGTCAGACTGAAACGTTGGCACAGGTCACTCCACGCTGTCTTTACAAGAAATCTTCGCCTAGTATCCTCCACTAAACCTCAATCAACAATCTGGCATAATATATTCTAGATGAGATGCTATTAGTATTGATCGTTCACCACACGCAACATAGAATTGAATTGATCAAAGCAAGATTCAGATAATACCAAGACAAAAGGCACACCTAGAAGGTTAATTAATCAAGTAACACATAACTAATATAGTAAAAAAATTAAACAGGCAATAATTGTTATAATATTACGCTGCCGGCGACTGACTAGTCGTTAATTACTCCCAAATCTCACATGTTACACAGGGTGTAGTAACAGTGTGTACATAAACACTGAAGCAAAAGTTTACATTACAGATACAGGCTATGGTACAAGCAGGTAAAAGTGGTAAAAAGTCCAATTTTTTTCTCTGAAGAAGTGACCATGGATGATGAGTTCTGATAATTTTGCTGCTGCTGTTTAGTTCCTCCTCTCCTGCCCCCATGGCGAGTGCCGGTCGTTGGCGCCGGAGCCAGGGTAGTCAGTCAGCTCCAGCTCCATCCTGCCGTTGATGTCGCCGGCCTCCGTTTCTCCGGCGATGACGGTAACCTTGTTGATCATGTATGAGATTGAGTAAGCTGAATTTTTCAGCTAACAGAACATGCTAGTACAAACTAGCTACTACATGAAAACATGGTGAACCTGAACAGTACTTTACCTGAATATATCCTATAAGATAATAAGAAGTGTAATCTGAACTATTTTTGAAAAAAAGGAACATGATTTGCTCAAAGTAATTGAGATGAAAGAGAGATGGACCGAATCACCTGATCATCTGCTCTACTAGAGACTGGAGTTGCTTCAAACTGCTGCATCACCCTGGGAGCTGGTTGTAACTCAAATCTCAAAATTCAGTGATACTGACAAAATCTGAATATCTTTCACTAAAGTTTTTCCAAAATCGGTGTAGCATGTGGTTGATAGAGAGGCCAGAAACAGAGAAGTTTACCAGGTGGAAGTGGAATTTCAGCACTTGATGCATGGATGAGACAGCAGAAGGCCAGAAGGACAACTGCCAGATGAACTGCAGGCAATCTCTCCATTTATCACTGCCTTCTTTTCTACTATTCTTCTGCATCCATGAGGGGACATATGGAGCATCTCAATTGAGCTATTTTATAGCTCCTTTGTCATGGAGCACGGATCCATAGAGGCCTCTGAAACATCCTCCACAATCATGTTTAGTTAGCTGTAGCCCATAAAAATTGCTATAAAAATTGACTTTTTTTGAAGTGCTTCATTACCTCATAGGATGGGCTATTTTTATATCTAGAAAGTAGGTAAGCATTTCATAGGAAATGAAGCTAAAGTTATTGAAATGAATTCAGTTATGGCCAATCAACCTGTATGTGCCCTTTATTGGCATATCTTGGTCATATATAGGAAGCAGCGAAACCGAATTGCTCGTCATGCGAAAAGAAGATGCAGCAAGAAACATATCGAAGGTTGAGCAAATGAGGTACTAAAGGGCACATATAATTGGAAAAGAAATGACAAGGTTAGAAATAACGCAGGAAGGGATCAAGACCTAAGAGGAGGGTGGTGACATAGTGCAGATGATGTTGGCAATTTTTGCTGCTTGAGGACTCTGCATCAGCTGGTCACCAACCGTAGTACCGTACCGGCATTTCTTATCTTGATGCAGACAATGTGGGCTTCAGACTTCTGGTAAACTAATGTTAGTCCCTTTCTTTTAAGTGTATAGTGGATTCGGCACTTTGGTTAGATTGTTTGTTAGCCTCCACTATGCTAATTTTTATCTTATGTGATGAAGTAAAAAGTAGCTAACCACACATCAAGTTAGTTCTTCCCAGTTGAAACTTGACAGCTGTGCGGAAGACATCCCAACATCAATTTGTTTGTGGTGAAAAAACCACAGCAATATTAGATCACACATGCATGTTGACAATTTTTTTTTGTGAAAACTATGAGAGGCTTGAAATAGGCGCTGTGCCACTGGTATAGGTTATCACTGAATTCCTGAACCTTGGTGAGTCACAGGCAGTCAGGCACTACCATCACGTTTGCATCCAAAAACACGGATGAATTCTCTCTTTTGTTCAGGCAATGTCCCTGCAATGAAGATGCCATTTCTTTGAAAAGGATGAGCTGATAGAGAAAGATGTGATTGTGACATGTAAGCAAGACATGTAAACTTGATGACAGGACACGCTTTCTCGCATGAAATTGCAATATATGCACAAATGCATAGCAGAAACTGAAGAGGAAAGAAAAAGGAAACGGAAGAAGACCGTAAAACTCCAAAAGTACTTCGTCAACGTATAGCTTCTTGACTTGTTCAGTCTTTTGCAGGACAGGTTTACCTTGCCAAGTTCTTCAATCTGATTTCTTTTATAATTATACACATATAATTTGCTAAAACAATTAGATTCACATGACACGTGGGTGGTACTAATTCCTAACTTTATAGCAAAGAATAAGTCTTAATAAAACCCATAATCAAATTGATAGTATGAACTTTCATTGGGACTGGAACAATACGACTAACATTAAAGCAGAGGAGAGAGTATTTAGAGAAAAGTTACGAATGGGTTAGTTTTCTTTGTTCTACACATCCTCTCTAGTCTTGAGAGTCTTCATTGAGAAGGCATATATTAGTGCAGTGGCAAAGGTCCGTGGTTTCATCCCTGAGGTCCCGTGTTTAAATCCTGACATGCTCATATTTCTCTCTTAATTAAATTAACAATGGATTTCTTCTCATTATCCAACCTTTTTATTGAAAAGGCATATCAGGTCTTCATTCTTTTTCCTTTTCCATCGATACACAGGATCCCCTGACATTTCAATGCAACCTCCATGCATATTCAACCTGAAAAATAGTCCGAGGCAAATTCTATTAATCTGGGATCTAACAAAAGTTTAGGTTAACTTAGACATGACCTAAAGAAATGGATTGCACAGCCTTGCCTGGCCCATTATCAGGCCATCTCAATTAATTTCAGTCCAACCCATTATCACCCAATGTTCCAAATATGGTCTTTCTTAATCCATAACCTTTTTTTTTTAGAAATATTCAGTTCAGAGTTGATCTGATAAGTTTGTGCATTTCAATTAGAAATAGCAGGCTTGGACTGGTCCAGCCTGGCCAAAGAATTAATGGAGAGTTCATTCAGTTTCCATTTTGGAGTGGAGTTCTTCTAAATTTTTTTAGATAACGTAAATGTTTTACATCCCTGGCCTCTGCCATAAGGCAATGGAGTTCATCAAATAACTTCTGAATGATCTATTTCTTTCATTCAACATTCGTCAGACATTAAGCTTGAAACTTTAACCACTCACCATTTTTAGTATGTTCCCCAACATGCAGGCAATTATGGAATCCTATGGTCCATAGTGTCTGAAAACAACAACTACATCATACCATAGGGCATCCACTAGAATACTGTTTTTGAAAGAGAGGCAGAATCAAACTCTTTGACTCCCCTATTTTCCAGGCAAGTTCCAATTACGTACAGAAAATTGCAAGAACCAACCAGAGACAAGGAAGGACCATAGACCCTTGAATTTGTCAGATAACAAGCCAGTCATTCTGCAGCCGTCCCTAGTCTTTTTCCATAAATTTTTTCTAAGACGAAACATCTTGTCACTTGCATAGTTATTTCGGATTGATACTGTTGAATTGAAGCTATATGTTACAAACAACAAACAAAAACTTTAGCTTCCTATATAACCTTGCTATATGGATTTTCTTCGCACCAAACCAACAAGAAAGGCAAGAAACCTGAGTTCAGTTCAGAAGCCAACTAGCCAACAATGGAGAAGTCACCAGCCACTGCAGGATGCCTCTTCGAACTAGAATTCCAAGAACCGGTTTGCCTCATTATCCTCACCATGTTTACCTGGTTTATCTCAAAGCTTCAGATAATTCTCCCTAATTCTTGCCAACACTTCGATAGTCCTGCCACCAAGGCGGCCTCAGCAACGGTTCTTGTGGACAGAGAGATACCTAAAACTCTAAAGAAACATAAAGATGATGGGATAGAAATGACACATGAAGATGTTGATTCTGTGATGAGAAAGATGGGGCTCGATTTTGATCAACAAATAACTATGGATTACAAGTCGATTGGCCTTAATTGCATGTCAGAGTTGTTCGGCGACGATGAACCGAGCTTGCATGAAGTGAAGCAGGCGTTTTTGGTGTTTGATGAGGACAATGATGGGTACATCGATGCATTTGATCTGTATAGAGTCCTTAAGAATCTAGGATTAAGAGAAGGTGTAGAGGTTGATGAGTGCGACCAAATGATTGCCAGATATGATAGAAACGAAGATAGGAGGATAGATATGGTAGAGTTCATTAGGGTTCTGGAGGCCAGTTTCTGCTGAATTACTTGTGTTTATTTCAAGAAATCGCAGGAGATTTTATCTTCTTTATGTACTTGTTTTTTTTTTCTATTCTTCAAAGCAAACATTTCTGAAGAGAGTGTTAACTGCTAACAAAGAATGGTCATGCACAGTGCCTGCACATTGATTTCCAAAAAAGGTTTGTGCTTGACCTGAAACTATTACATCCTCAAGAGTTGAATTGTCAATAACTTACCTGTAGGATTGTAAAGGGTCTTTCCTATCCCAAAAGCTAGCTAATGAGGAGTGGGGCTCCTGTACTTATATATTAATTAGGTCCATTGTCCTTTCACAACCAGTGCGGGACTATTCAACATTACCATGGTCCTAATTCCATGCATGCAAACATTTGTCACTCTCATCTAGCAAATGAACTCACTCTTCAGCGAGTATATTATTCATGATTTTCATAATGGAGCAGGCTCTTGTATTAAAGAGAAACATAAATTTGCAGCTTCCATGAGTAGAAGCACTTTATTCCTATATAAATGTCACGTGGACGCATCGAGATGCCAACTTCTTTGCAAAATGCGTAGAGCCCAACATAATGAGAGGAAACCATGCTTTTCCTGCGAGAACATCTATAACACTCGATTGGCCATGATAGAACAGGTATCATTGACCAAAACTTCACTCGTGAAATGCATGCTACTTAGGTATGTTGAATCTTGGTTTGGGAGGCACGGGGAAATTTGACTAGTCGGCACCTCCACGAATAACAACGCATTGCCTAATTTCTTGCATGTAAATTCCTTTGTAAATATAATTGAGAAGAGAAAAATGGTATAATTGTCTCTAATGTTAGCTATAGGTACTTAGGTACCATATCAGTAGGTGGAAGTAGCAGATCGATGTTGTCTCCGTTACGTAATTCATTCAAGAGTAAATTTTGCTAGTGCTTGATTATAAGATCTCGTATCCACTACATTATTTTATTTGAGATTTATATTTTTTGGGTAAGAAAAAATGTGAGAACATAAGAACGCGATAGGTTGAAAAATCACATAATAATTATTTAAAGATTTTTGTTGCATGAAATAGATGAAGGTGGCCTCGATGATGACCCCTATGTGTGCTATATTGGTGAAGAGAATCAAGGCATCTCCTTAAAATCATTTACAGTGTTGTAGGTCTCGATGAGATCTAACTCTTTGTTATTGAAAAATAATTTCATTTGATATCGTTTGCATGCCTAGATTTGAATTTCATAATGATGGGATGTATTTTGACATACAATATTTTTTGAATTTCTAACAACCTCGGATAAGAAAATGTTGTATATCAGAATTGTAGGTCTTGAGTGGATTTACAACTTTATAGTTGGCAATATTAATATTTGATTTTTTTCTCAAATATGTATTGTTATTAATTTAAAGAGTCCTATAAAAAAGTCATAGATCTCGATGAGATCTACAACTTTGTATAACTTTTTAGTTGTTAAATTTTTAGTCATATAAAGTGTCAAATAGGTGTTACTTTCCGTCAAAAAATATAAGTATTTGGGCTGTGATGTGACGCATCCTAATACAATAAATCTAAAGTTTAGATTCGTTGTACTAGGAGATGTCATATCCTAGCTCAATTAACACTTATATTTTTGGACGGAGAAAGTATATGTACAACCAGGATAATAGATAGCCTAGTCCATAAATTATCATGGCCTAATAATTAGGCCCCTTTACATTAGTTGTATTTTAAATTCTGGAGCACATAAAGTATGAAAAAAATCATGTAAGGGATCGTTGATGATATAATGCTCCTCGTAGATGGGCTGTACATTACCAATTCACAGGTCAGTTCGTAGGATTGGGAGGCGCTGGGAACTACTGCATTGGCCAGAACGATATACCACCCGAAGCGACGAACTCATCCTGCAAAAAAACCTACAATAAAATATGTAGAAGGTCGACTGGATGTGAAAACTAGTTGCCATTATGTGCAAGTGTCAATCTGTGCGGCCCTTTTCCAAATAAGCATATCCAATTCTACAATTACGCATTTGAGGGGTTCGTCTGAGTTCTTGTTCCAGGATGCCTGTCTGTTCTATGAATGCACACGGCCGGTGAGCAGTGGGCTTTGGATGCCTTGTCATACAGTAGGTAAACGATCAGAGCTGAGATAACGGAAAGAATAAAATATTATTCTTCTGAAAAGCAACACAAGTGCACTGTAGCCAGCTTGTTGTACCTACTGACTCCAATGCCAGCCTTAAATGACGTGAAATCGAGTAGAGCTAGCAGTTTGCTCTCCTATTAACCTTGCTCTAGATACAACAATCATATATATGAGCAACTGAGCACGTTTGTGCTTCTCGTTAGTTGCTTCTATGATTTCGATGCGTTTCACATTGACAATACTTCCACGCAAACTACTTTTTACTCTTACGGATGTCAAGTCCGTAGGATTGGTAAGCATTGGGAAATCAGATTGTGCCACATATGTAGTTGTGGCTCATCACATCCAAAATTTTGCTTGTGATTTCCAGCTGGGATGCTCCGAACCGAATACTCCATAAGCAAAGCCAAAACAAGTGAGTAAAACCACGAAGGATTCAACAAGAGTGAGAAATGTAAAATCAATGGTTTTGATTATATAATTTGTGATGAACAATTGGTTATTAATTTGGTTTAATAGATATTTGGATTTTTGGTTGAGAAGTGTTTTTCGGGATGGTCCCGGTCAGACCGGAGTTGTACCGGCGGTCTGACCGGCTGGATACAGTACGCAAATCGGGAGATTTTTATCGGACCGGTCTGATCGACGTTGAAGTGGCGGTCTGACCGACTGTGTCCGATTTGAGTTGATTTTGGATTGATTTCTTGGATTTCAAGTTTGCTGGATGGATATGACTTCTTGATGGTTTCTATTCAGGGATAATACCGTTGTGTGCTCACAATGAGTCAAGTTGGTGAAAACTTGTGCTCGGTTATGGTTTCTTGGTTGATTCTTGTGTAGGTATCGCTTGAGGCCTCGAGAGAGTATTGCCGGTGATGGATCGGAGTCGACTTGGGAGAAGTTGATGTCCAGGGATCAAGAGATCACGTGGGATACTAAAAGGCTAGAGGATAATGCATGTGGTTGGAGAATCCATATGGTATACAAGAGGGATTGTGTACGTATGGAGATTGGAGTCAAATTTGGAAGGAGTCCAAGTTTGAAAAGGAAGAATAGAGTTGGTTTCTTGTACAAGTAGGTTTCCTAATCGGAGCAGGAGTCTTGTACAAGTAGAATTCGTGGCTTTGCACAGCTATATTCATGGGTATTTATATGAGAGGGGTGTGTCTTCTCATGTAACGTTTTTCTTTGGGAGACAAGTTGTAAAATTAGGGTTTGAGCCTAGGATTCGATTTAGTTCGAGTTTTTTGGAGAGGAGTGTTGTGGTTGCACTTTGTAAACACATATTGAAGCAATAAAGTTGATCTACATCTACAAGTTCTTCGATATCGTGTTTTTTGCTGCGGTTCCAGGGCCCCGACGGTCAGACCGCCGGCGTCGGCGCGGTCAGACCGGCGGTGCGGTCGGACCGGAGGTGTAGGCGCGGTCAGACCGGGTTGCGACAGAGGGAAGGTAATTTTTTTCCGCGAAAAATTACTGGTTTTAGGTGTTCCAACTATTCACCCCCCTCTAGTTGGTTTGTCTTCTTGTTTTCGATCCTACAAGAAAAACATGGAAAACACGATTATGCCAACTAAACTGCTGGATAGGGAGGTGAGTCAGGGTTGTACTTGTAGCCGGTGGATTGAAACTTGAGGGGGCCGGGCTAGCTTAAGCTACATATCAAGTACATGGCAATGATAAAAAAAGTCAAAATACATGCAAATTTAAGCATTTGACCAGAGCAATACACCGTATCAATAAGTTATATGCTTTCACCACGTAAAAGAATATTTTTCGTGCTTATTATTTACACAGGCTACATAAATTGCCAACATGTCTATTATTTACACTGGCTACATAATACAAATATTTTAGAGTTTTATATCAAGTTGGACATGTAAATCATGCCTTTGGACTTGCAAAGAAACAGATATTAGTGCTGCCATTGGAAATTTTGAACAACCGAGCAGTCAGAGAGGTCACTACAAATTAACTTCCCATGCTAGCATTTACGGAGTAGGATGCATTAATCATCCTAGAAAAAAGGCCTAGTCTCTCTATTTGGGTATGAGAATTCAGCATGTGTATTGTATATATATACTTGAATGGCCTATACGCAAAAAATGATTAACATAGTTATGTAATTAAGAGATTAACTAACAGGTCCTAATGCAAGATATGCATCGCGTTGGGGGAGGCCAGGCCTCCCTCCGCCCTTGCTTCTAGCTTTATGCACAACTGCTAAGTTGATGATGAGGAGAGCGCATGCAACTTGCCCCCGCGTCGTCCGAGAAGGGCGACACGGGCGGCACCACTATCCGTCCAGCCACGCCGGCCCTCTGCCTTCCATCTTCGTTGGTCCCCCTCCCTCCTACCTCTGGTATCTCGCCGAAGGACGAAGGGAGTGGGGATTGATCTTTTGCAATAGTCTTCTATATATCGAGTCTAGATTAGGGTTAGGGTTCTTCATGCTACGTTTCGTGGTATAGGAGTTTTGTTTCCTCCTTTTCTTTGGCAATGGAGAAGAGATAGGATGCCTTGTGTCTCTCCATGGCAGCTCCGATGAAGGAGGTGGTGGCATCTACGACATTAGCAACTTTCTTGGGGTGACGACATGGAGAATTGGTTTATGGATGGCGGCATCAAGGCGGAGATGGTGTTGTCGTCATGGAATAATTTTATCTGGTCATCTTTCCATTTTGTCGTGGTTAGATCCAATCACGGTGAAAGGCTTGTGAGAATAAGTCTGTCCCCAAGCTGATGTCGATCAGTCTTGGATCGGATAGATTGAGATCAGTCTCTCTTTTTCATCAGTGGTAGAAAAATGAAGAAGAAAGACGCAAAAAGGAAGAAGATTGTGCTCGTTCTAGCCTATAGGGATGTTGGTCGTCATTCTTTGGGCACTTGTTCTCAGCCTGCTTGCTGAGCGTATGCCTGTGCGGACTTCTATTTGATTTTTTACATAGGTTTAGAATTGAGATTTAGAGCGGCTTAGTATGTGAGTACCTTGAGAGTGTTATGTGTAACCTGATGATATACTTCACTTTGATATAATACAATTCTTCCTTTGATCTAAAAAAGAGTTGATGATGAGGAGAGCACCAAAAAGAGGAAGATTTTGCATTCGTAGCTAGTGGTCTCGCTGTAATTTTTCTCCTGTTACATCAATATGTATATAGGAGGCGAAGATTTTGCCTTAAAAAAAGTCTCGGTGTGGTCAAGCTGTGTAGCCAAACCCATTGCCTGATGTGAAGCCCATAGTTGCTCATGTACGGACCCGTGTGATGGTACCTTTGCAGAAAATATCCAGTTTTATATCATAATAATGATGAATTGGGATCACTTTTTTTTATATATTTAGGATCCTATTTTGATGGAATTTTGGTAGAAAAGGCCTATGGTATTTTTTTTGGGGGGTGGGGGGTGGGGGCTAGCTCAGGTGGAAATGTTTTACTCGGGACAGATTATATTATACTGTTATTGTAAACATTACCTTGGTTCTCCTAAATTTAACACAGCTTCTTTCAGAGAAGAAGTTTATATATACAAAACGTTGTTCCAGTAAGTAAACTTATGTCTTTAACATGCTAATGCACAATGAAGAGAAATAAATATATCGAGAGTACTACATGCTGGTTTGAATCTGTTTTTGGTCAGAGATCATATAAGAGCTATATTGCGCATGCTTATGTATCACAACATAATTTAGGACGCATAGCCGTGTAGGATTGGCAAGCATTGGGAAATCAGATTATGCCACCAATTTGATAGAGGCTCGCCACATCGTAAATTCTGCCTGCGAGAGTCCGAGTGCAATTTGTTGTGAACCCAACACGGCAGAAGCAAATCAACGATCAGCGAGGAAAATCAGCACGGATTCAACGGGATGCGATTGTCTTGTCTACACTGCCCAATCGCAATGTCGCATTGCGATCGTCGCCGTCGCGAGATTCTAGCTTGATGCGCGGTGGTGAAGTTGATCCAGCAGGGGAGCACCAAGAAGAGTTCGCTAGTGAGCGGCCGCGAACGTCCTCAAGCCTCGAGATCTCAGCGTTGTCTAGCCATTGAGTCCAAGTGTCCAACCCACCGTGCCATTCGAATCCCCGTAGTTGCTTTTGAGCGAAGCTTTAGCTGCACAATCATGATTATGGTCATAAGTCATAACTGTTTTATACTTAGGACCCTGTTTCGATGTGAAATTTAATTAGGAGAAAAGGGGCTATGTACTGTGGGCGGCTTAGTTCAACTCGAAATGTTTTGCTCAAGAGAGATAATATGATTTGGACAATACTTTATTCCAGTTAGTTGGCAAGCTTATGTCTTTAACTTCAATGCACAACGAAGAGATAGAGAGACAGTAGAGAAAGTAGCGGTGGTTCAATATTCGTAAAGTCAGTTGAGATCATATATGAGCTTATATTGAGCAGGTAGCTGCGGAATAGCTGAGGAGTTAGAGAGTTCTAGCCTTTATCGGTAAGGGAGCCATCCCTGAATAAGGTGCAACATAGAAAAGTGTTAGCATAATTGAAAGTGAGAACTGAATATAGAAAACAACCCAAACAAACTTGATGACTCCTCAACGCAGTAAGATCAATTTGGTGCACATGACAGAATGTGACTCGTGAGATATGGGTGACTAAAACGCTTCCAAATGATAAGATCAGCTTCATCAGCATGATTCTTATGTTTTACTTTCAAATTTCATCATGCTCGGTGATAAAGGTCTTGGGAAAAATTGTGGAGACAACGATACCACGTAGACATGGAATTTGACGTGTAAAACCTTATGTAGGTAAATATAGTGCGCTAATCACTAAATAAATAACCCTACGGCTAAACTGTAAAACCTCGATCCAGAAAAGTACTTAGAGCTCCTTGTTGACCTTGTGTAATATCCACCAAATCAACATCAACTAGTGTTATATATAACTGCTCTTATATTGACTTGTTAGAATGATAGACCTCTAGGTGCACAAAGCAATAATCATGCAAACTAATAGATGACATGAATGCAGCAAAATCGAAAACTTGTTGCATCTTCAACTATTGTATTGAGAACCTTGTCTCAATCTAGAAGTGTAGAGCCAGTTGTTCAAACTTCAAACTCATAATAGGAAGAAAATATTGTATTTGTTGGTATGAATCGATAAAACCCTAATAAGAAACATGATACAAATGAAGTATTTGGAGCTCCGAATAAACCTCTTGGTAAACATGGCTATGATGATCAAGAGAGCAAAAACAAATGTAAATTTTGATTCACGTGCAACGGGCAGTAGCTAGCTACAATTAGACTTGTGCTGTATAGTTGTAGCAACTTTGCGGAAAATTGGTGCTTTAAAGAGGACAGCACAAAAACTGCCAAAATTAAACTTCTTTGTTGACATACGAGATAGGAACTCCGTGTGTGCCGTGTGTGCATAGCAAATTCTGTCAAAAAAACGTGACTGTACATGCTGCACGGTAGCAATGATAAAGAAATCCTTTATTAGACCTCCATGTGAACATATCAATTTTTACTGGAAGTTAGCACCATGAGGTCAGGCCCAAGGTCAAGAGCACTAGGTGTATTTGACTTTTTCTAGCCTTGTAATCCATGCAACTCAAACTTGACACTTGATGCCACTCAAATATGTGAGATCCAATAGGCCTAGACGAACGATCATGTTGCTGACCCTCCTACCGACGTGGCATGGGAGCCGATCCCCTGTCGACATTGTATGGGATCGGTCCTCATACCACATTGTATGGGATCGGCCCTCATACCACATCGGTACAGGATCAGCGTTAGGATCGTTGGCGTTAACCCATTGGATCAGCATCGTCAGGCTTGGCGTTGAGGTCTTGAACCTTTTTATTTAAGTTTCTTTGCAGGGATTATTTTTGAAACAAGTTTTAGAAAGGACTAATTTGTTATCAAATTTTGGTACATGCTGAGTGATACACATGACCATATATACAGTTATACACATATAGCCACTTATTAGTTCTACTTATGTTTTATGGCTTTTCCCCAACACCATCAAACCATCATGCACTCTCTGCTGGCCATAACAAACAAAGCATGATTGATCCAGCATTTTGCCCGTGTGAATCTTAAATGGCTATGTTGGAATATATAGGTTTGATATGCTAGGAAATTTGATCGGTTTTCAAGTTTGGACTGCACTACAACCTCGGATTGTGCAGGTTATTTGCTATAGAGGGTATGAGAAATACACCCAGTATTTGATTTGACTACACATTTCGTAGAACGTTGCAAAAATCAATCTTAAAAATGTTTCGATCCATCTTACAAGTATCAGTTCATATTATGTTATCAATCCATTTCTCTAATCAGAAATTACGGGCTTGTTTGGTTTAGTGCCAACTACCAATATTTTGGTTCGGTAGAATATGTATTGAGCATGTTTGGATTGCTACCAATTTAAAGCCAAAGTTTAATTTTATAGAGAAGAAAGTTCTAGAATAGTGTCAAATTAATCCTAGAAACTACCAATAATTTAGCTATAATCCAAACATTCCATACTACTATTTATATTGCCAATATATTGGTAGGGCATGGTTTCAATCCAAAATGGCCCTACAACAATATTAAATATACATCTCAACTATTTGGTGGAGAAAACTGAGAAGAAGAAGGGGATGCAAGCTGCAGAGGATTCTAGAAAACTGTGAAAGTGGACTGGAAATAGAGAAGAGGTAGCGAGAAAGAGAAATCGACAAGGGCGCTGCCGCCGTCGAGCTGCCGAAGCCAACCGCCATCCTATTCAGTTCTACTCCTCCTTCTGCTGTTGTTGCTGCTCCTAATAAAAGTCATATCATTTTGCTTGCTTGGGCCTGAAATTAAGAGTAGATGGCAGACCATTATGTGGCTCATTTGAGTCCCTAACAATTCCCATTTCTTCAAATTCGGCTTATCCCCAAACCAATAGAGTACACCTCCTGGATCGCATGGCACTTGGATTTCTTTGGGGTGCTCAGAATGCACCTTAACATTCACTAGCATAGCAATATCTCCCAGCTTTGTAGCTTGCTCTACCTTTGCATGCATTGTTTGGAATAAAACACATTGCAATAGTTGTCTGTTGCCTTCCATCAGAATTGCATATTTGTCACCCTTCCATATAGTTGAAAACAAGCGCAGAAGCACCAGAATTCCGAGCCCTGATCTCCCATCTAGAACTAGCAACTTATGTGAAAATTTCCTAATACCAAGCTCAAGCAGACTAGGTTAATTAATTAGCAACAGGACGATCATCAGAAATTCTCCTAGCAGTAAGTTTCTTGAAATCACCTTCCCTAATATTTAGTACCAACAAGCAGGTAGGGATTTGATATGTGGCTGATCGTATGCAGTAGCTATCCTTATGAACCACGACAGTGAAACATATCCAATTCACACTGAATGATGATTCAGTACAGCCAGCAAACAAATCATGTTCTTTACTATCAACTATAATTGGCAGCAGACCATCAATCTAATGTTCAAAATTCCAAGCAATTCCAAGCCGGTCAAGACATAGGGATTTTATCCTCATCGGTGGCCTCAAGCCCTCAACCAGTATAAAAATCTTGTCTCCCCGTGTTCTTTAGTACAATTCTTGCACGTCTTGGTATTAGCCTTTCCCAAGTAGTATGATTCCCATAATCGGATTGTCACTCTACAGGAGCAGTCCATCAATGCTTGTTTCTTGGTATGCATAATCCATATTATTTGGTCATATTTCATAAGCATATAAAACCTAACAATACATTTATAGCCATATTTCATCGGTACTAATGACATCGGTACCTAGCTACAACATGCCAATGGTACGCCGCAGACATATACACACCTATTATTTGGAAAATATTTCCCGAGTATCCGACTATTAAACTACCATCACGATATGGACACATACACACCTATATTTGCAACATGTTTCCTTGGTATCTAACTACAACCCGCCAATATAGCACAGCCACATACATACCTATTATCCGAATGTGTTTTGTGTTTCACCTCCTTTTATCACTATAAAACCAACGTATGCTATCACCTCGTCACACACAATTATCTACCCATCATCTTGGGACATTCATAGCACATATCATAGAGGCAAAGAACAATGACGAAGCGAAAAATTGAGATCAAGCGCATCAACAATGCGGAAGCACAACAAGTGTGTTTCTCTAAGCATCGTCCTAGTGTGTTCAAGAAGGCTAGCGAGCTATATACCCTCTGTGGTGCGGAGGTTGCTATGCTCGTGAAATCTTCAGGTGGTAACCTTTTCTCCTTTGGTGCACCCTCTGTAAGATCTGTTCTTAGCCGCATCCGTCGTCATACCACTGCTAGAGAATACTCCCATATGGGTGTTGCGATGCATAGCAGTGACAGTGCAACAATCACTACATGAGTTGACTGAGCATTATATAGAGTTGCAAAACCAATTGCAGGATCAAAATGAAAAAAATGAAATCGCTACAAGAGGCTTTCAAGCAGGAAGCAGACGGAAATGTGATGGCTTGGTTGGATGCCAAGGTTGAAGAGATATGCAAAGAAGATCCAGAAGAGTTCAACAGAATTCTTGTGTCACTAAAGGACATGATAAGGGGAAGGACTAATCAACTCTTTAATAACTATGCTATGTATTCTAATATTATGCGTTTGCAACATTGTGTGACCACCCTGCCCAACCAACAAGTCCTTAACAGTGAAGATGTTAAACCCGTGATTCACCATGTTCCTATTTCTAGCATTGGATGGAATCTTGGGATGGACGTCAATCCTAATTCAAGTGTTGCTCATGTTGACGAGATCAAGAGACACTTTCCCTAGTGATGGATGCAAGTTGCAACAAGAAAAATTGTGCCAGACATATATGCAAGGACGAAACCATTCTAATTTACCATTTTCATTGAGTATTTCCCTATTTGTAATGCTTTGATGTTTTTCCTTTTATTTGTTGGTTACTACTTGTATTCCCTGCAAACATTCCATGTTTAAGTTGAGCAATTATTATCTACGATAAATTCTATTTCTATTCATCCCTTGACATGTTTTGGTGGTTAATATTTCAAGTGCATGTAGGCAATATTATGTCCACCGCAAACAACTATTATGCATGACAACTTGAGGATTTCTTATATAATCCTATGGCGTACTATGCTCATATATTCCGCATTGGATTGTGGACCGTTAACCATAGTAATTCCTTTAATATAATCATAGGAATATATGTCCACACATATGTGCCAATTTTTCTTCAGTTGACTTCCATTATCCATACACATATGTGTTGTAGAATATTTAGCCCAAAAGCTAATTTAGGTGCATATGTACGTAATTTGCATACACTTGGAGCATGTGGTTTGAGCATGTGACAGAGGGCAACATGTGGATGGCTTCCTCATCTAACATTGGCATGAAATCTTGGCCAAGGCCTGGGTTGTCTGTTCCTAGTTGGAGTTTAACAGTTTGGAAGAAGCGTGCTGATAGGGAAAGTACTTTTCTTTTTAGCAAACAATATGACTAGGGAACACTGCATTAGTTTCGAATTATATCCTTCGGCTAACATAAAGCTACTACTTATATAGTCCATGCGAGCAACTCATCGAAAAGATAAAAAAGAGCTCATCTCTTGTGTAAAAAATCTCTCATCCAAAGACAGCAAAAACTCCCATGTGCTTACCACTGGGGTCAGCATGTGGGACATGCAGAGACAAGTACGCAGAGAGATCGATATGTAGAGGACGCGCTTGCTGATTATGACAAATTACGCAACTAACTACCTCCAATTCAAGTGTAGATCGACAAAATACATTGAGTAATTAAATTTGCATTTGGTTTATTGACGCGTGGGACAGTAATCTCTACTGTCAATAATATATAATCCTCACAGCTTGAGACAATGCCTTGTTAAAACGCTGCACGTGATCACCATCAGCTAATGCTAGCGGTTAGCTAGCAATCTAGACTTCTGATACATACTATCTCCCAATTTAAACCATAAAGACTTCTGATACTTCCATCCTGCGAGATCGAAACTATACATGTTTGACAGGTAGTGCTGTAAATTGGCCAGAATTCCTAACTCTGAAGTTTACTCATCTCACTTTCAGAACTATGATGAACACACAGAGTAAGCTGTAGAAACTTAGAAACAGAGCAGAAAACAGAGTTTTGTTGCAGCGAATTCAACAGACTTTTTTTATCGGTTCTCCAGTACTTACACCCCGATCGAACCTTAGGGATTAGTTACAAGTTACAACGACGTTTGACGGTATTTTGTTAATATTCACGTTGACCCAAAAGCACGCATGCACGTTATCAGATTTACCACTGCCTGGATATTAGTCGAGCTAGTTGATTAATACCTTGGGAGTTGCATGTCCCAGTAGGTGTGGATATACAGAAGGTGCCCGATTAGTGATCATATACAGCAGGTGCCCGTAGACTTTTCTGCTCGATCGATCTCGTCCACAACTCTGCCGGACAACTTTGTCACGCCGTCCGTGCTAGCTGCTGGAGGACACACCAACGCCGGAAATCGCCATCTGACGGTGACTCCATCCTCTTGGTGTTCATCGAGATGCCGAGGACAAAAGCCATCCGTCCCTACACTCCACAATCCACTGACTACGCTTCAATTCTTCCTCGTACCTTCCAGGCCTCCACGGTTGTCACCGGCACGCCGTGAGTAAACTTTTGCTGATGACATTGATTGTGTTGCCAAAGTGCAGCTGCTAGGAGCATGTCAAGCAGTCGATCTCCTCGCCAATGCCGATGACTTGTCCAACTCTTCGAGCCTGTCGTTGCTACCCGGCTCTCTTGCTCTCCATCAACTTTGCATTTACTACCAAGGCCTTGTTCTATTCAGATGTGGGATTTGGATTAAGTCGGGCATGCAAAACAATAAAGATGATTGCCACATAATTAATTAAGTTTTAAACTTGACAGATAGATTTATTTGATTTTCTTAATAAATTCTATATATGAAGTTTTTTCCAATATCGTATTGTTTAGCAACTTGGAAAATGTGCATGTGATAAATGGAGAAATTAGCGGACCCAAACTTTTAAAAAACAATGTGGCTTGTCGACAGAAGTTGGGTGGAGGCACGGTGACAAGCCACACCCATTTGGCTATAGTCTTCACTAGCCCCGTCATCGACATTTCGTCAGTAAATCATGTGAAGTTATCAGTGCCTAGCCACATTACATCCATCTCGCCTCTATGTAGATCCGCTTCAATGTATCCCTCCATTATCTTCTCATCTAGACCCGATGACGTCATTGTGACGTCAAGTAGTGCATGTGACACAGTGTGTGTCTGATTCCCTGCCGCAGTCCTCATGAATGCTTTATAAGTGATCTACACCAATACGACGTTAAAGGATCATGACAAGGCTGAACGACCGAGGGTGGGCAAAAGTTTGAAGCCCAAATACGTAAAACTGAATGAGATATATACCGTCATAGTTTTCGTATCAACACATATATAAATACATGATCAAATAGAAAAACTCAAAAGAAAAGGAATGTAGTGCCCTGCATTGCTAGTAAAATGGGAATGGAGTTTTTTTTCTTTTTTTTTTTTTGCTGGCAAATAGTGCAGTGAGCAGCATGCTGTATAAACAAATTAGCAGCCTCTCCAGACTCCAGCTACTCGCATGATGCCTTCGCGGCTTCGCCCATGACCCATCAGCCGTCCGCTGTCGTGGTTAATAAGGTTGTGCGCTGTGGCTGCGGGCGTGCGGTGGTGCTGCTTGATTGGAATCGGGCCACAGTTTGTGGTCACCGCTTGCAGTCTCGCCCTCGCATGGCCGGCGAACGCCGACGCCGCGGCGCCGCGAACGAGCGAGCACAACTCCTTAAATTCGGTGATCATTGAGACCACGGACTGCCCCTTAGGAAACCCCCGTGTCGTCCCTCCCTCGGGCGACACGGACGGCGACGCACCGCGCCGCCCCCACCTCCGCCTCGCCGCCACCGGAGCGGCCGCCGGCAAAGCCGGCTGGCTGCGAGGACGGCGGCGGCGGGCCCTCCTCCTCCTGGCGTCCGGACGAGTATGCTAATGGGCCAAATGATTGGGCTATCACTTGAAGTACTCAATAGGCCTAACTGGGCCATTGTGCGTACCGCTTCAGCCCACTCTCCAAAGCATCGCTACCTCCTGGTTGTCTTCCTCCAGCAGCCGTCTGTTGTTCATCTTCTACAGCATCAGTTCTACTTCGAAATAACAAGTAATTGAAAATATTTTGCAAAAATCGGAGGGTAGGCTCGAGCCTAATGAAGCCTACCTGCTGGATTTGCCGCTGGGCGAAGCCAAAGCGAAGGCACCATCACCAACACCGGCGCACATACTAACGAGACCGTGGACACGCTGTCGCGCCCACCACACCACCGTATCATATCATGCATGGAGAACAGAAGCAAAGACGATGAGACAACCATAAGCGTAGCACAATCAGAAATTCTCTTGTAGGCTAGACCTAAGGAGTTAATTAACATGTAGTCTCCAAAGACCCTAAAAGTCAGAAGACCATGATGAATTAACACCTAGATAGGAGTTAATTAACATGTAGCCTCCTGTGGACAGATTTATGGAATAATGAGTTGCTACAGCAATCTATGTCACATCTTTTTGCACACACAAAAAAAAGCAGCATATGACACTAAACCAAGCAAGTGCACTGGAAGATCTCTCAACCATTTTTCATTTGCCTTTGTCTGTACAAGCATTCCAACAATTCCAGATTTTACAGGACAAGTTGCTTCATTTGGCAAGATCTCAGGACCATGATGACTGAACTTACATTTGGAATTCTCATATTTATACTTATGTCAAGAATAGTAATCACAGGAACAAGAATAGTACCGCAGCCCTTTATCTGGTTATGGAGCTGTTGTGTGCAAAATAAACATAAAGTTTTCTTCTGGTTGCTTCTCAGAGACAGAGTTAATACATGGAATTTGTTAAGAAGGAAAAACTTTCAACGACCCAGCTACAATTGTGTAATGTGCAATCTTCAGCAGGAAGAAACTCTGCATCATCTCTTCTTTACTTCTCCATTTGCAAAAGCTTGCTGGGAATTCATTTGCCCCACCTGGGATCACAATCTCTCCGTTCTTGAAGCAATACAAGATCTGCAACAAAAACTACAGAGAAGTTTCTTCATGGAAATAATTATCATTATGGCATTGGGCATTTGGATCACAAGAAAGAACAATATCTTCAGAGATATTAACCCTTCTTTGTCTTTTTGTTTTGATCGATTTAAAGCAGATTTTGTCTTGGTTATCCATAGAGCAATGTTCAAACAATGGCTAGATTATATTTTTCTGTAGACTTAGTCTTCCTTGTACATATTTCTTGAGTCGTTCTTTTAGACTCACATATAAATATATATATTACACTTCAGCAGAATATCCTACAGTATATTCATAGAAAAAAGTCAGAAGACCTCGTCATCACAAATCGGATCTAGTGCACATCATCTTACACTAGAATACATTGGCTGGCCTACACGCACTCTCCCTAGGTAGAGAATATTCATGTCTTTCTCTCCTAAACAAAAGGGAAAATAGCGCCAAGGCCCACGATCGATCGAAGCAGCTATGGTAACTATGGTATCTGAGGATAACTGAAAACAAAAGCCAGCTAGTACTACGATCGATTGCTTCCTGAACACAGCATGACTCCGGTCAGTAATGCAAATTTATGAGTAAATTAAATGAAACGTGTCAACGAGATTACACAAAAGGACTTCAGGTAGAACTACCAGTACTATAGAATTCATGGCTACACTCGACATTTGCTGACCCCACATGATACATTGATATGCACAAATTTATTGTTATAATAAACGTCAATATATACACAGTTATTAGACGGAATGGGATTCAAAACCAATATATGAATTGAACCAGAAATGCACGCCATACCTTAGAGAGGCATATATCTGAAAACAACCACACATAGTACATGAAACTCTAGCTAGTGACCAATGCCATGTTCTCGTTCTCATGACGAAGCATGCATGTACAGCATAGGCTTGGGATGCAATGGGAGTGTGCAAGTTACCTGAGATTGTTATCGAGCTACATTGAATTCCTTTAGATCTTTGCCTATCCTTTGAAGGCATGATCTGCTTGCGGTAAGCCTGCTAATGGACTGGGTGCAAATGGGTGGGTTGTTTTGGATTTGTAAATAGGTTGGCTTTGGTTGAAGTCAACATTCGACATGGTCTGGATTGGTTTGGACTCACAGTAAAAACGGGTAGGATTGGTTTGGACGAGGTTGCAGTTTTTCAAGTCCCACTTGTATTCTCCGCACGGATTGAACCCACAGAGATCTGAAGTGGATTGCAGCAAGAGAGAGGCAGAGGGAGGCACGTGGGGAGAGCGCATGCTCCAAAGGTTGGTGCCGTTGCGATGCTGCTATGTCTCTCGTGCCGCCGCCGCCGCCGTTGTGATGCTGGTTTGTCTTGCCCGCCGGCCGCCATGGACGTTGGGTTCACCTCCTTTGCCATACGTCGTCACGGATACCGAGTTTGTCTCCCTCGCCGCGAATGCTGGGTTCGATTTCCTTGCGGAGTTAGACAACTGGTTTTTCATCGATCCTGGCTACGGCAGAAGTGGGTTCGTCTCGTCCCCGTCGCTGGCCGCCACAAAAGCTGAGTTCATCTCGCTTGCGGACATTGCTCTGCATGAATTTGATGCTGAGTTTGTGGCCATGCATGTCATGCTGTGTTTGCGGACGTTTTCTCACTCGTGTTCTCTGCTCGATTGATTTCAGGTTGCGGCCAACAGCTACCAAGTCAGAAACCCGTATACGGTGCCAAGTCATGTCCATTTCGCTATAGTCCGCACTAGCCCGTCCGCCAACACTTCTATACCAACCTGCTTTAAGGCTCCCTCCCTTCTCTTCTCACCTAGACTGATGTCTCTGTTATGACGTCAAGTAGTCCAGGCGGCGCGGTCTCCATGTTTTCTTCACCAGTGATATAAAAACTTGCATTCAGGATTGACGACACTGAATGGCAAGAATGGGCAAAGCCAAAGGGAAGAAAACATAGCCAACACCGGCGCACGGATCAGCAAGGCCGTGCACGTGCTGTCGGTGTCCACCACACCATCATATCATTATCATGCACGGAGAACGAAAACGAAGACAAATGAAGGTTATCTTGCGGGCTAAACCTCAAAGGTAATTAACTAGGAATCTCCTGAAGCCCAAGGAGTTAGAAGACCACGTAGCCACTTGTCAGATCCGTCCAACGACAGACTATAAAGTGCATACCATCTTATGTTAAAATTGATTTTTTTTGTGCCACCCACAGGATAAACCTGACAGAATTTATTTTTTTTAGGTAAACCCATAGAAAAATCAAATTTCTCTGTGGTGTTTTTTTTTCACATATTCCTGTCGATTTACCCACATAAATACTATTTCTAATGGTAAGACGTATTTTTGTGATGGTTTTGCACCCTCCTAGCCCTTGAATCTGCTAGTGTACGATTGCTTTGTGAACACAGCACGTTTCCGGTCAATAAAGTGAATTTATGAGTAAAATGAAAATGGCAATGAGATTACACATCAGGACATCATGGCTTGTATATATAAATGTACATATGAGCCACACCTGACAGGCTTATATCTAAATACAACTATATATACATAGTATATAAAACTCTAGTGACCAATGCCATGTTCTCATTCTCATGTCCAAGCATGCATGCATAGCATAGACTTGGGAGGCAATGGGAGTGTGCAAGTTACATAAGATTGTCATTGAACTACTTTGGGTTTTGTCACGTCTTTTCCTATCCTTTGAAGGCAATGGTCTGCTTTCTGTTTCTGTGTCCCCATTGTTAAGTGTATTCACTAGTGCGAGATGGAGGAAGCGAGGATGTACGCTGTGCATTTACTAGTGTGAGGAAGAGGAAACGACAACGCTGGCCCAGCATGAGGCGACGGCAACGGCGGCGCCACCGCGTGTGGTTGCCGGCGTGCGGTGGGAGCGGTGGCAGCCCCAGAGGGGCGGAGGCAACGGCATGCGTAGATTAATTTGATTGTTTCATATTGTGTTAGAGATTAGTTTGATTTGTTTCTTGTTGTGAAGGAGAGGGGAGCAACAATAGCACAGTGTTATTGTTGTGTTGTTGATCTGTATCTTGATTTGACACCAATTTAATTCAATGCTCATGGTGTTTTTCGTCGAAGATTAATTTATGGGTATGAGCTGGATAGGGGGGCAGCTCCTTCATTTTCTTGTGTTGTGAAGACACGTAAATGGTTCTCAAAATGGCGGTAATGCCATCACTCATTTGTACCATTTTGGTAGTGCCAGTTGAGTAACCGGCACTGATTGTTCCTTCAGTAAGGACCGGCCTTATAGAACCACGCAGCCTAGCCCATTAGACGGGTGGGCCTACTTACGCATACCACCCCAATTATACTTTCGTCTTCGCTTCGTGTAAAAGGTTTAACCTGTAAGTGGTATGGTTAGGACAAGGTCTTATATATTGGCTCCACTCTTGCTAAACTAGCAACGTGGTACTAATCAAGTGCACACAACACAAATGGGCCTGAAGGCCTCATCCTTATTGGGTTGGGATATTATATAAACCCACCTCTAAAGGATCCGACGTTCCCCTCGGTCCAACATACCCATACTTGGACAAAGCGCCATGCACAATATGTCCACGCCTCTACACCCACACGCATCTTTGAAACTGTGAGGGTCATCTCTGATATCATTTGTAACGATCAACCTTCCAGAACCGCGCAGTCTAGCCCATTAGACGGACAGGCTCACTTATACATACCACCCCACTAATATTTTTGTCCTCGCTTCATATAAAAGTGTTAAGCTATGAGTGGTATGATTGGGGCAAGACATTATATGTTGACTACACTCTTGCTAAACTAGCCAGGTGGTACTAATCAAGTACACACAACCCACATGATCCTGACAGGCCTCGTCCTTATTGGGTCGGGATGTTACATCTGTTATGAAAATAGATGCACAACGGAGACACGAATTTTACGTGGAAAACCCTTACGGGAAAAAACCACGGGTGTCGACCGGCAAAATCAGTATAGAGGAGTTTGGTATAAATACAGGGGAATTACAATGGGACGTCAACCCTTCCGTGCAGCTTACAAGAGTATATATAGGGGAAATAATAGAAGACTCCTAATAGGGAAAGACAAGTGTCCTACTAGAAAATTAATCCGACATATATATGGTAGAATTCGGATCACATAACAACAATCTTCACCTTGAGACGAATTTCCTTTTGTAGCATAAGAAACACCAATCACCAAGAACACCTTATAGGTAAAACTCACCGTGTTCCAAATAGTCAATTGGACTAAACAATAACACCCACCAAGCTTGAGAAAAGCTCAAACTTAGTAGCTGGAACCGGCTTCGTCATCATATCCGCCGGATTATCATAAGTACTTATGTTGCATACTTTGACATCACCTTTAGTAATAACACCTCGAATAAAGTGATATCTCACATCAATGTGCTTTGTTTTCTCGTGGAACATCTGATCCTTTGTAAGGCAAATTACACTTTGACTATCACAAAATATATCAATGCAAGACGTATCTCCACAAAGCTCAGTGTACAAACCACTGAGCCAAATCGCTTCTTTACAAGCTTCAGAAATAGTCGTATACTCCGCTTCGGTAGTAAATAAGGCAACAGTTGCTTGCAAACTGGCCTTCCAACTAACAGCACATCCACCAATAGTGAAAACATACCCAGTGAGCGATCTTCGTTTATCCAAATCTCCAACAAAATCTGAATCCACATAACCAACAAGT
>CM002478.1:16217309-16238107 GCA_000325765.3 Leersia perrieri | reverse complement strand
GTGGAACCCTAGCAGAGACGCGAAAAACCAGTGCTCGGAACGATGCACAAAACGATGATCTGATAATTTTCTGGATACACAAGATTGGGTAAACGTAGCAATTAAATCTGGAAAAGAAAAAAGCCGCTACAGTAAGCAGGATTGGATGGATGGATCTGATCGCTTGTCCTCGTCCGCGTGCGTGAGAGTAGTACTACCTCCTCCTGCTTGCGTGCGCTTCTGCGCCTTGCCTTTTCACGCGACGCGCAGATTGAACAGTGATCGAGTCGGATACCGGCGTTGACTCCGACTCGGGAGAAAATTTGATTTCGCCAATTTAGGGTTCCGACGGAACGTAAACGACGACGGCGGCGAAAAAACAGTCCGGTGGTGGCGGCGTGGTGATGGATCCGATCACCGTGGCACTGATACCACTTGTTATGAAAATAGATGCACAACGAAGACAAGAATTTTACTTGTAAAACCCTTACGGGAAAAAACTACGGTTGCCGACCGTCAAAATCACTATAGAGGAGTTTGGTACAAATGCAGGGGAATTACAATGGGACGTCAACCCTTCCCGTGCAGCTTACAAGAGTATATATAGGGGAAATAATAGAAGACTCCTAATAGAGAAAGACATAGAGTCCTACTAGGAAAGTAATCCGACATATATATGGTACAATTCGGATCACATAACAACATCTTATCAACCAGCACCATTGATGGTTTTTGTAGTAGGTACCTCTAAATTGTTTGTGCTGCTTCGATCAATAGTTCCAATGGACATGATGGATGAAGAGTTGAACAGTGAAAAAATTGCGAGGATAATTACAAGTTCAAAGCATTGGTGATAAATGTTGTCAAATCACGAATTATGATAAATAAAACAAGCATTGGTCACAACGTCATCGCTCTCGTCTTCACCGGCGTCCGCGCATCGACACTTGTCGTCCGCACCGGTCTTCATCAGTCGTCAATTTCTTCGCCATCTACTTCGAGCGCCGCCGCCCCGTGCCTTCTTCAAGTTGCCACTGTCGCCACTCTAGGCCGATGGTCCAGCTACCTCTACATCAGCTATCGACGTTGCCTTCACGCCGTTGGTCCTGGTGCTTCATCTTCGTCTTCGACCGCTACACCTCGTCGCCTACGCCGGCTCTTCCTCGAGTACACTTCGTTCCTCTCCAGCAACTGCGTGTTGCTCCGGCATCTCTCTCTACGCTGGTCTCGCGCCACGACTGTCCTTGAGGCCTTCTCTGATGGTCCCCTCCGACATGGCACAAAGTTTAAGTTGGTTGACTACCTCGCCCACGCGGTGTTGGCAACACCGTTGTGCGCATTCGTCCCGAGTCGTCCATGGGTTTGGCACACCCAGCGTGATTGCTCATCCTCCACGGTTCGACTGCATCGATTCTTCGGCGTTATCTTCCTTAACGACTACCGCGATCGCACCACTGTCTTCGTCTATTACGTGTCCTCGCGCACACCGGTCCTCGACGTCCTACCGTGCGCCTACGACCACTCCATGGCGTCCCTTGCACACCTCGCGGCTTGGCTGGCTTGCTCATCATCAGCACCGACTTCGGCTACATCGACCACGGCTACTCTACGCGCGGCTACCATGACCATGACTTCCTCGCGCCCCCTCGCTTTGGCTAAATCGACTATGGCACAAAGGGCCATCATCTGTTTTGAGCTCTCTCGGCGGTTTCTTCTCCAGTCCAAGTGTTCGTTGTTCACGCTTGGACTGCGGGGGATGTTAGAGTATATTGTAGTTAGAGATGTATTAGGATAGGATTGATTTGTATGGACTACTTCTTTATCTGTAATTTTTCCCTATCTTTACCCATGTATCTCCTATATATACCGGCCTCCAATGTTCAATACAATAAGTCCAATATTCTTCAATCTATTCCTCTCTATTATTCTACTATATATACATTCGTAGTTTTTTAAGGAGGCAAAATCTTATCCTTGTTATATTTATTCGTAGTGGCAAATAGTTAATTGTCTCTCCAATAAATGTTTAGGAACCAGAGCTGTCCAGGGAGTCAATCTTGTCTACTACAAAATCCATGTGAGTGGCATCTAAAACCTCAGTCAAATCCATTGGGCTACAACTACAAGGACAATCTTTCAAACTTCCACACTAAATTGTGAAGCCACACTTGAGAAGTTAAAAGACCCAGAAATCTTCGGTAAGATTTCAAAATGCATGCTAGATCTTTCACCAAAATGGAAATATGAATATGCAGTACAATTTTTGTATATCCTATTAGGACTAGTATATTTGACACATGTTCTAATAAACATCACCTTGACAAATATGCGCCACCTAGAAGTATTAAAATCACTGTATCGATATTCCCAGTCCTGCCCAAGCACAAATCTGGTTCCAGACACACATGTGAATATGCAATTCTTGAAGAGATGCATTGTATCCTTAAAGGACTCCTTGCAAAGTTTACAAATCTAGTTCAATGGTCAGTGTCTAACATGTAAATTATTTGTATTGAGGGACTTTTTTGTGTGCAAATCCTGCAAACCGAACAAAGAGAAAAGATGTTTAGGTTCTACGGTAGCTTTCCACAGATGTTATGAGTATATAGTTGTAAATAACCTTGAATGTTTTCAGCAATTTTAAAGTCCTTGAGTAGATACCGAGAGGTACCAAAATTTTAGTGTAAAATTTGATACTTCTTGATACGTGAGGTACCGAGGGATACCAAATTTACACTAAAAATAGAAAAAATGATTCCTCTCGGTACCTTCTCAAGTACCATAAAATTGCTCAATTGTTGTACATAAACTTGGGGGGATAATGGGAGTACTCAACTTTGCCTTTGCCTTCAGCAAACTTGCATATCATTCCACAAGTGCATCATATCTTGTGGAGCTTCAACATGGTTCATAACTTATTCCAATCGAATATAAACTAGGATCTCATGATCGATAATTTCCTTTCCCTATCTCAATCTCTCAAAGGGCAATGACATGGAACCAGATCGTCGCAAGTTGGGCCAAAAAGCTAGAGAAGCACAGTAATTTGAGTCTTGCACTACAGTGTGAAATAGTATTTTTGCAGCGCTACAGTGTCAAACAGTATGGAACAGTGGAATGTATTGTTCATGCTGTACTATAGCCTTTGCTCTCGTCAGTAGATGGCTGAAAATCCAATAGTCACTCTAACTTCCTCCCTAGGAAGTTAGAGGATCCCGTTTCCAACGACACAGGGTCCGTGAAAACGAAAACAACACTTTTGCCAACAAACAGACTAGAGGTCCAGAACATACTGCAGGTCATCGGGCCATTGAATCAACGAGGAGTCTTTTCTTGTGGATCTCCATGTGATGATTGCAATTTGCAAATTAAATGTGCCGTCGACCGTAGAGAAACTGCTTGAGCAACCAGATTTGTATTTTCTGTAGTAATTAAGCCATGAAACAGTAGCAGAGTAGCCTTATTAAGCATGTAGTACTAGTAGTTAACGAGAAATAATATAGTCATATTGCACAGTGAAATTGAACGTACACCTGCCTCATATGTCGATGCTATCAGCTGTTTGCTCAGATCCTTATTACACTCCCCCCAAATTAATACTTGAAACTTTTGCAGCTTTATTTGTAGTCCGAGACTGAAACAATCTGCAAGTTAATCTACATGCATGTTTTTTTTTCGAGGGAAGGGGCAGGAGCTCTGCCATTTCATTATAGAAGTGAAAAAAAAAGACTTGATCCAGTTTATAGGGAAACTGGACCCAAAAACCTTACAACGGCACGATTTATTTAGGTAAACTGGCGAAAACTTCAACATTTGTGACAAGAGCTAGTCCTGAAGCCTCTGACACACAAAAGTCGCGGTCAAAACAGGAAAACAACTCCTAAAACGACGCCTTTAAGAAGGGAATGCCGACAGAACGGCGACGACGCTCGATTCAAAAATCTAAGGTTTTCACCCGGAGAGTTCCATGGGGTGAGGAGAGGAAAAGAGCCCCTCTAGCGACGCCTCCAGCAAAGTGAACGGCGCCCGAGGGCGTCGCCATCGCTATCACCGGGAATCCAATTAGACTTTCGTCGTAAGGTTGCCCCCACCCACCAAAGCTAAGAGACAAACCCCAGAAGTCACAGGCACAACCAGCCAACACCACCATACGTTGCAGCACCACTAGTCGTAGGGAGAAGGGAGGAAGCTCATAGACGGAGAGGGCTGAGCGAGCGTTGCGAGCTAGCAAAGCCCCAACCAGTCGTCCTGCAGCCACTAGATCAGCGGAGAACACCGAGAAGAGTTGAACCAACAGAACCGCTGAACAGTCCCCTCGCCGGCAAAATCCCTAGATCTCCCCCAGACCAACACGACCAACGCAGAACACTGGTGCCATTAAACATCAAACCTGCACCTGCACCTGGGAGGAAGAGAGGAGAAGGGAAAAACAACACAGCCCCTACTGCTGCAAACGACCAACGACAAAGCATAGACCTGTTAATGGCGCCACCGCCGGCCAAGAGAGGGGTAAGCCGACTTCAAACTCCACCGCCGCCGCACTCCCGTGTGCAAGCCCAAGACGAGGAAGCCAAAACCGACTCACCTACCGCTCTAGCACTGTCAACGTCATCACCTCTAGGAAGACCACCCGCCTGCGCCGCCTCCAGCGAGAGTCCACGTCGATGCTGACTCCTCCAAGCCAAATCCGCACTGGTGGAGAGATGCCCCGACACCCTGAAACTGAGTCATCGCCGCCAGCCTCCGACGCCACCGTTGCCGTTTGCAAACTGTCACAGACGCTTTTGGCACCGGATCCGCGCCGGCGACGACCGGAGGACCGCCCCGGCACCCTGTATCTGACCCCGACGCGGACGAGCCAGGACTGCCACTACCGCCAGCAACTAGCCACTGCCGCCGTCGGCCAGAATCGCCACGGCATCGTCGGAGCCTGCGCCGGCGATGACTTGATGTCATCCCGGTGCCCTGGATCTACCGACGACCCACGCTGGAGATAAACCTCCGCCGTCAACCATCACCTGCCAGTGCCGTCGGTATCCCCCACCGCCCCTGCCGACCGATGCCATCGTCGCCACCCTAGCCTAGATCTAGCCGCTGAGGCGCAGATCTGGCAACCAAAATCTCCAGCCGTGACCATCCCCTCGCTGCCAGCGGCCGTGGGCAGGGATAAGGCCTCGCCGCCGCCATCCTTGTGACCGGCCGGCTTTGCCGGCGGCCACTCTGGCGGCGACAAGGCAGGGACGGAGGAAGAGCGGGGAGGCGGACGGGGCGCCAGGAAGTCGCCCGTGTCGCCATTAAGGGGAAGGCGACACGGGGGCAATGGGATCTTCCGTTTTGATACATGTTTGACTAGTATATATACCAGTATTGGGTACTGTAAAGGATCCATACGTAATATGCAAGGTCTTTTTTTTAAAGCTAATATGTAAGGTCATAAATATGCAGAATTATTGCAATTAATGAACAGAGCTGATCCACACCGGTATAAGAGCTTGAAATGCAAACCAACATACTAGACTTGAGTGGAGAAATATAATCTGAATATTAAAACACCAGAATTGTATCCTATAAAACACTGATCAGTGCTAGGTTGCTACTCATCATTTAAACTGGCACCAATTTTAATGCTGAAACATGTGTATATAGGATTGGGATGCAACAGGAGTGTTCAAGTTACTTGTCATTGCTCTCTAGCGCAACTTCTCAATCGCTATCCATCTTTATCAGGCTTTCATACCTACTTTCGCATAGAGTCCATGTTTTGCTGGCTCCGTCTGTTGGGTAGTTTCTAAATCACTAGTTGTCCGTGAGGCTTCAACACGGTCCAACTGGACCAGTTAGACAGCTGCACAAATGAAATTGGCAGGACTTGAAGATGCTATTGCCAACTGAAACTCACAAACTCTTCTTTCACCAAGCGACGTTGGTCATAGGGGCACTTTGGCTATATGGAAATTACTGAGGGAGTATCTATATATCAGGAGACCACTTCGCTGCTGATGGTTATCAAAATGATGATCTCAACTATGGAAACAGGCATGCAATGGGTGTCTAGACTATAGACCAACTTGAAGATCGAGTAGGTAGTTTGCGGGTGTCGATTCAGTTTTTGTAGCTTGCTGTAGTTAACCTAACCTTGTAGGTGAATTTGGGCGAGATTCTCTTCCTTTTAACCTATTAAACAATGTTCTTTTGAATTCTAAAAGAAGGCAACCCACGTGCAAAGATCAGAAAATACCGAAGTACTAATGAGCGATCAAACATCCTTCGCAGTGTGGATCAATCAGGCTTCTTTTCCCTGACCCTTGGTGTATCCCCAAGCTAGCAACGAAGTCTCAAAGTTTAAGCTGCCAGGACAAATATAATAGTGACATAGCGAAGACTCGGCACCGCGCCGGGCAGGTCTGCACCGCCGGATCCGCTGTGACCGAGGCCGGCGCCGCAGGATCCAACCATTGCCCCCCGTCATCGTGGGGTTGACTGCATGGATCTGCCCGCCGCGACCGTTGTAGCCGCACACGCCGGCCGCTCCCTCTCGCCTCCGGCCGTCGACGTCATCGCCTCGGCGGCTCCGCCACACGCCATGCCAGAGTGTGGGAGAGGAAGGGCGAGAGGAGGATCCACTCCGCGGTAATTTTCTGTTTTGTGAAAAAACCCCTCTATTTATGTTATTTACATATCAGCCTAGTTCTTCATATTAGTAGAATAGATTACCATTCACCGGGGCCTAAACAGAATTATGAAAATAATCTAAGGGCTTCTTTTGTAAAAGTGCCACCCTAGGCACTATTCCTACATATCCTACGTGGACACGACGAGCGGCCGCCCCTTTTCCAGCCTTCATGTTTTCTAATTAGTTTTGAAATGCACTAGCCAAGGAGGCAATAAAATGGCACTCTGCTAGAACATGGTTTCCATGAATTTATTGTTTTCTGATTGTTATATTCTAGTTAAGATAGTTGATGCAATTAATTCCATGTGCATATGAGAAGATTCATTTTATGCTCATCTCGTTTAATTTAGCGGGTCAGGTCCTACTTGGTTCAAAACAGATGAACAGCAATCTAAAGTCATGCGTGCATGTAAAGTTACAATTTAAGGAGATTTGAACAATAAGCACCTTGTATTTTGGTAGTTAGAAACATGAGTACCACAAAATTGTAGCTACAGCTCCATACACTACCATTACAAAACAACCCATTCGGACACCTTATAAATTCCACCTAAAAGAAAAGGCACAGATAAGAACTTTTTGATCACTCGCGTCCTTTTTAAACAAGAATCGACACTAATGATATGACATTAGTGTTACCAGTTCATTAAGAAACTCTATACAAATACCATCAATGCTAGTTAATCTAGACAACCGGACTTATATGCTGGGGCGGATGCAGAGAGAATCTCGGAGGAGCTAACAGCTCAAGAAACTTGAACAACACCCCTAATCCTTCATCCATGGCTAACAAAAATTAGGAAGAGCTTAAGGGGGCTCTTCATCCAGTGTGGGGAGGGGTGCTCAAACCCCCGTTGCCCCGTGGTGGATCTGTCGCTGCTTATGTGTAGCACATAAGTCCCGGTTGTTTAGATTAACCGACGATGATGGACCAAACCAAGCCAATTCGGTCAGCCCTTCTCTCCCTTATCTCTTTGCTCCCTATCCCTTATCTCTTGAGTCTTCTCACTCCCTTATTTCTTTGTTCTTTAATTGACAACCTCACACAAGCACACAACCGCTTCTAGATAGCTGCTAGCGCAAGCGGCGACGTGCTCACCCCTCGGCCCTGTGAGCGGCGGTGACAGCAGAGTCCCTTCCATGCAGCGGTAGCAATGATGACAGCCCTGGTGTGGGAACGATTACGACAGCCCTGGCGTACAGGGGCAGCGGACCAAGCAGCAACGGCTCCAGCGGGAAGCTAGGGTTTATTATACAGTTCTTGGAGTTGGAGGTGACGATTTAGAAGTTAGTTTCTTTTTTAGACATGCTACCATAGATAATGTACGTTAGGGTTTATGATTATGTCGTTGGCAAAGGTACTAATTAAATTGTGGTTGTTGCGGCCGCAATTACGGTAATGGGGTGTTTTTGCTACTGGAACGGCGTTGCTCTGTAAAAATGGCGCGGAGGGAACTTTTGTGGTTGTAATTTGCAATGCCACTATTTGGAACATGATATTAAAAAAAAAATTTTGAACTTGGCACTATGACTAAAATATTTTCTAAATGAAATGTTTTGAGTAAATTAAGCTCCAATCTACAATTTATGATTTCAAGAAATAAAAATTCATCCTACATAAACCGATGATACATATACAACTTACTAGTATTTGGAGTGTGTTTTTTTAGCTAGTGGAATGTTGCGCCTGTAATCCACTACACTGATCCCGATGCGCAATGATCCGGCAATACGCTATTTAGAACCTTTGTCGTTGGAGGTGATCGATAATTTTGTTTATTTTGGCATTGATCTAGACATGTTGTGGGCCTGGTTTGGGTATCGACCTAGATTTTTCTAAAAGTTGATCTTTCAATTCGTTGATTTTATTATGTACAGGCAATATGTGATTTGACCATTTGGGTTGAGCCGGCTTAGTTCTTTTTTTTTTTGTTGCTAGTTGACCCCATCAGTGCCGGTATAAAGGAGTGTCTTATGTGCTACATGCAATTATTTTGCTGTTATAAAACCCGGCACAAAAGACCCATTCTGTACTAGTAGCATGAACTTGTTGTGCACAAATTTGTAACATATTAATGAGGTAAAAAAAACACTTGACCTTTGATTTTAATTGGACCACAAAGGTTAGTCTTTAACTGCAGTTTTATACTAAGATATGTTTATATTAAATGTATGATATTTTCACCACTGGAGATCCTTTTTTAATCCCGGTTCGTAACCTTTTTTAGTCCCGGTTAACTATCAATTCGGGACAAAAAATGTTTATTTTTAGTCCCAGGTGAAATAATCGGGACTAAAAATCCATCTTCAGTCCCTGTTGGTAACACCAACCGGGACTAAAGATGGATAGATCCCAGTTGTCCTTCTCGCCTTTTTTTTTTGCTTTTGCTTTTTATTATTTTTTCAGCTTGCACCTACTAATATTTATTTCCTCACAATCTGTAACGCCCCAGGTATTTACCTAGAGTGCCACACTAAACTCCTAGAAAAAAATAACTCCTAAAATTATTAGAAATTTCAGCAGAGTTTTTCTTATAATTATGGACATCCACGACAGGCAGTTTAAATAAAATAATAACCATCAACCCAGAAATCCAAACCATCGATAAGTCCACCTAATCCACACGAAAATAATAAATACCACTTCAAACGACCTTTACAAGTCTAATTTAAAACTGAGGCTAATCAAAATAATGAGCTAAAAATTAGATAAGTGTGTGCAAAAGGTGTTGATCAAGGAGCTATTCCCATCCCATGCATGTCTGGATCACTTAATACCTAAAAATTAAATAAAACACAAGAGTGAGTAAAAATACTCAGCATGCACTTGGACATCATATCAACCATAAAAGGAAACTAAATAGAAAATTGAACTTTCTTTGAAATTTTGATATTAGTCCCCCTCCTGGGTATACATAGACATCCTTTAAGCATTACCAGTAGGCCAAGTAAAGCGGGGTCAGCGCTTACTCATAGGACCATGGATATAGATTCAAATAAACTCCATGGCTACGCATGATATTAGAATTTTCGAAAATTGAAATCAATATCTCATGAACATGAACATATAACTTGAATATAAACATGAACATAGAATATCAAGAGAAATAAATACACATGAATGATTAAACATTGCAGCAAAGAATACACAACAAACCGTCCATTTAAACATTAGCAAATTCGTCATTCACTTGCCTTTAACCCTGCCAGTCAAACGACATAACACCTCTCGTACCGGAACCCTCCACATCTGTGAAGAAAATCTAAATATTAGACTTTAGAGCGCTTACCATGACTACCGATAGAAATATGGTAAAAAAAACTAAAATATTCGTTGACCCGCACAAAAACAACATATTTCAACCTAACACGTAACTTACAAACCACCTAACGAAAAGTAGCAAATAATAGCACTTTGGACATTTACAGAAAATAATATACAACTTCCATGTTTGCCAATGGGACTAATTTTTCCCTTGTCCATCCCAGATTAATAAAACAACATGCTGTATCAATTTCGGACCCGGTCAGTAGCACTGTTTCTACCATATCTCTTATACCATTCATCAGAATCGAACGAAACCAGCGGCATTGGAAAGATAAAGACAAATCCTACGACTTTTATTTAGGTCACCAAACTTGAATCATGACGGTTTAACACCAGATTTAAAAATACGGTTTCAGCCTAGCTTACAGTTTTCTTAAACCGTAATTAAATCGACTCCTGTTCGTAAGTTCAACGTCTAGGAACTAAAGAAATTACCCTTGCAGTGACGATACCCAAACTCAAGAGAAAATCCACGGATTTAGAAGATCGCTAAAAAAAATCCCCAATTCTCTTCTCTTCTCCCCTTCTTCCTTCCTCCCTCTGTTCGGCTTGCTTCCTTCCTGTGGCCAACACCATGCAGCAGCATGCAGTACACAGCAGCAGCAGATCGTGTACAGAAGCAGAGGCAAGCAATCAGCGACAGATCAAAACGCAGCAACAGGCAGCGGCAGGGACATACCATCAGCAGCAAGCGGCAGCACTGACCCTGGAGATGAGCAGCAGCAGAAACAACGAACCTGCAGCAACATAAGCAGGACTGCAGCGGCACACTCAGCCGTGGAAAGGTGGTAGTGGTGGCTCCCCGGTGTCGGCGCGGCGCAACGGCGGGGAGGACGATGGCAGCGGCAAAGTGAATGGGGGGCGGCGACGGTGCTAGGGCAGCACCGGTTCGGGCTCCTGCCTCCCGATCTGATCTCTTTTTTTTATTTCGTTCCTTCTAACTAAGATCCGACGGCCCAAATTGATTTGATCACCGGGAATACATCCAGACTCCAAACGCCGCAAACTTATAGACTATTTCACACTACTCGATGAGATCTACGCATCTACGGTTCCCGATCGTCTAATTGAGCAACGGTTCAAAGGTTAAAATTTTATGCTTTCGCCCTACTTACTTCCCGAAAATCATTTATTAAACTCCAGGGTATTACACAATCATCCACAAATTATATTTATGCACCTCAAAATTACCACAAATCATCCACAATGCACAACAAAATCATCCCAATATATCTTTCCAATCCACAATACAAATCTAAAAAAAATCCCAAACTCACAAAATATTCTTCCAATCCATCCAATCCACAATCTAAATACAAAACATTAAAAAAATGCTGCCCGAACGCCGCCAGTCGTGCGCCACCGTGCCACCCCCCTTTCTGCCCAGAGGCCGCTCGGTCATGCGCCCCGCCGGCCTTCCGCCCGAACGCCGCCAGCCATGCACCGCCGCGCCCGCTAGCCTTCCCGCCTGGACGTCGCCCGGCCGTGCACGGCCGCGGTCGCGTGCAATCCTCCCGACCGCGCGCCTTCGTGCTGGATCTACGTAGCGGGCGTGGGCAGGCCGCTGCCGCCCTGCCGTGCGGATCTGTGAGGGTGAGGGAGAGGGAGAGAGTGAGGAGAGAGAGAAAGAGATGAGGAGACAGGAGAGATGAAAGGCCGGCCCAAAAGATATGGAGGAGCGGCCAGGGCAGGAGTGATTTTTAGCCCCGGTTGGTGAGATCAACCGGGGCTAAAATCTAAAATAGATTTTAGCCCCGGTTGATCTCACCAACTGGATTAAAGATCTCTTATGCCCTGACATCGTTAGACAAAAATAGAACCGGGACTAAAAATAATCTTTAATCCTAGGTGATAACACCAACCGGGACTAAAGACCACGTAGTCCCATTCTATTTTTTAATCGAGACTTAAAAATGATTCTTAGTCTCGGATTTTATCTGAACTGGGACTAATGGCAAGGTTATAAGTAACTGTGTGGATACTGTACACTGATCTGCGTAAGAATCAAACCACAAATGAAATGCCAACCAGGCTTAAGAGACGACAGAAATCTGAATACAATTATGTATAGTGCTAGAACACTCGTCACCAATGTAATGTACTCATTTGAAGCATATATAGGCTTGGGAGGCAATGCGAGTTTTGACGTTAATTGGTGTGTTTTGCTTCAGGAAATGGCTTTGATTGAGGTACAAATTAAAGCACGATGGATCAAGAGCTGCGATGTGAAATTGTTTCGTTGGCTCATTGCGACCAAGTAGTACGATGCAGAGATGAAACAAAAGAGCAAATGCTTTCTTAACCATGTATGGTTGAGAAAATTGAACAAATCTTGCTTCATACAAAGAAGACGCATGTGCTAGCGACATTAATAATCTCACTCAAACAATCAAATCATGCACGGTAATCAGTAAAAGGTCAATCTCACGATCTCCCAACACAAAACAAAAAACACTAGACTAATTTCTTAGCATTCAAATCGTATGTGTAATTTTTTTATGTAGTTGTCTCATAAAAGGATTGGAGATTTCTAATCATATGTATCGAATGTATGCATGTATATTTTCGGAGTATATTTAAGAATATTTCGGAGTATATTTAGTATTATCCTAAACCTCTTGGAAATTTTTCTGAGTTTCTCTTTTCTCCGTTCCCTACGTTTTTCAGATGGTCTTTAAAACAATCGCTTTTGTATTCGACAATTCTCAGTTTTGCATATGCATTTTTATTAAAAAAAATTTCATTCATGTGTTTCACCAATGCAGGTTCTTTTGTTAGAAATATGCCCTAGAGGTAATCGTAGAGATGATCATATTTCGTTGTATACGTGACATTTATCTATATATGGAATTTCCATAAAAGACAACTTGTATTGATTATCAATTATGTGAATTGCTTGTGAAATTCTTTACTTGTATGGTTATTCTAAAGTTGTCCCTAGTCAAAGTTGAAGACTAGTACATGTATTAGTTGATAACTATATTTCACAAGTCATGAACATGGAGATGTCAAACTAATAATATGGGTATATGTATGACATGATGCTGAATCGACCTAACGTGAGATATAGTAATCTTTTTACACAACGTGTATGCTATGTCCCTAGACCTGAGATTGTCGTATATTCTCAAGATGTGAATCGACCTACTCAGGGGTTATCAAATGCTACTCCGTAACTGAGTAGTTATAAAAGTGGTTTTCAGGTTTGTCGTGAAGCATGCTGTGAGGCATGGTCAATCAAGATGGGATTTGCCCCTCTCTATATGAGAGAGATATCTCTGGGCCCCTCGAGTGACCGGATCAAGAAATGCATGGGCGTGCTAGGTTAAGTGTTAACCTATTTAAGGATCCGACTCACAGTATTGAGAAAGAGAGATCAGCCTTGAGCTAGACCAAATATCACGAGACAAAGGGAATAGCTTGTACATAATGTTGTGACGGTTCGTTTGATATGATCTTTATGTGCGCATAGGAGTTGACATGTCTTGCTAGAGACCGCTATCAACTATTGGGCCGAGTAGGAGTACTTGGGCTGTGTCTATGTGTGCGTGAACCCATATGGTCGCATGCTTAAGGGGTTGGAGGCCTAATTCGGATATGATCCGAAATTAGAGAAGGCTTAGGGTTCCTAATGGGCCTCGGATTCGGAAGCCCATTGAAACACCTATTTAATGAGGGGTGGACGCGCGGATTAGGGTTACCCTTTCGGCAGCTGCTATTCACCCACGCCCACGCACGCCTTCGTCATTCCTACGGACCTAGCAGTCCGGGGCGCAACAGTTCTCCTCCCTGTATGTGTGGATACCTCGGAGGTGCTGCATCTGGAGCACTAGGGCAAACCGCACGTGAGCTGATCGAGGAGGAGACGTTGATCAACTGCACGGCACTGCAACCATGACACGTTCATCTACATCGAGACAGTTCCGCATCTTGTATGCGTCTAGTGGAAATCCCGTGATCTTTAACGGCAGTAGTTCGTGGTTTATGGGTGTAGAAAATTTTAAATTGTGCTAGCGTAGCCTCCTCATAGCTCAACAGGAGAGGACTGACAAACTTAGTCAGCATCATCGTCTCCACCACCGACTGGTGTCACCTCTAGTACTCCAGTTCGCTGGGCTGTGATGGCAGGCTGGTAGCCACATGTCGGCCCTGGATGTCGACAGCACACGTGCACCACGTTAGCATGAGAAGTCAAAGCGTAGGCCCAACGAGCTCTGCATGTACGGTGGAACTGATTCCTCGTGAGATGATGCTATTACAATTGATAGATAAAAAGATGGAAATTTGGCTGACACCGATATAAGAACCAGAAATGCATGTCACACTTCAGAATAAGTTCAGAGCCAGAAATCCAAATACGTATATGGTCAGAGCTAAAAAAATCTAAACAATCGAGTCCTATTTTTGCAAGCTGCTAGCTAGCTCCCCCTCTAGCGCTCTACAACATGACAATGCAAGACTCATTGAATTGTCAGGCTCGCAATGTACCCTAACGATGAAAGTATCTTCACTTTACTTGGCACTAATGTCATATGTTGAAGCATTGCATAGGCTTGGGAGGCAATGGGAACGTTCCAGTTACTTAAGCGTGCAAGTTACTTAACTAAACTCTGTCAGATGCTACCACTAACTTTTGTTGCACTTCAAGTGCATGTGTTAGGGCAACAACAAAAACACACCAGACATGTTTTACTATTAACTGGTCCAACTCAACTATTGTTAGAGAAAAGGCAGAACAACAAGTGTGAAGATAGAGCAAAGCAAGTGCTTTGCTTGGATGAGCTATAGCTTGAGTTGAATAGCTGATACAACAATTGTGAGGACTGTAACATGATTACATGAGTGGCCTAGCTCTAGTTGTCGTTGGTCACATGAAATTCAAGCTCATTCAATAGAAGGGCATAGTTACATGCCTACATGAGCTCTAAATGAACACGTTAGACCGATTGCAGCTTATCTACTGATGTAGAGAGAGAGAATCACAGGTCATGATGCACTGGTGATAGAGACCAACGTATGTGAAAAAGTCGGCTTAGTCCTGGTCTTCGTGTAATTTTTGTCAATTTAGATAGATTAAAGTAAAAAACTACTCTTTTAACTAGTATTTGACAAATAGACGGCCTTGTTTTGTTATTTTGACTCAAATTCTTGGCAACGGCACTGCCTACATGACATTGCTTGATATGATACTTTCTACTCATGTCCATCCTGTTTCTTAGGCCATATGCAACACACCACGATGGACCATGGTTTTTAGCTCACCATGTTAGCAGGACCGGGGTTTCACAAACCATGCGTGGCTCCTATGGGATACAGTGGTTTTGAGCGAGAAGTGGAGAAAAAATAGTTCAAAAGAGAAAAAGGCGAGAATGTTTGGACCTCCCTCTTTCCCTCCTCAGACATAAAAAATACAGAAGCAAGCAGTGTAGCGGCCGGAGAGAAGAAAAAACATACCGGCAGCTCATCGCCATCCGGACCCGCCGCCATGAGCTCGTCGTTGTCCGGATCTACCATTGTCATCAATGAGCGCTACGTCAATCCTGCCTCTGCAGCCATATATCAGCATCGTTGTCGTCAATCCACGCATCGGAGAAGATGGAGAGAGCTACCCAGCAGAGGGAGTGGGAGAAGCGTCGGCGCCATGGGAAAGAGAGATGCATTGGGGTAGAGTTCGCCGGGCGGGGGATGTGACGGAGAGGACGATTCGAGAAAAGGGAAGAGATGGTGGATTTTATATTATTTTTGGGATTTAGTGGTGTCAATTGCTAAATTCTAGACATATATGTATATTAAAGAAAAGGAGGACTAAAATAAAAATAATAGGGGCTAACTTGCAAAATAAAAAGCATCCTGAAACCCCTCTTAGTCTAGGTAGCATCTCAAACCCCTACTACCCATGACTCTAGTTGAACATGCCCCTTTAGAGCCATTCATAATGATGCCAACCTAGATTTAGAGGATGGCCTAATTATATTTTACATCAGGATATGTTAAATATGATTAATTTTATCCATCTTTGAGTTGTCCCTCCAAAGAATTATTTGGAATTAATGCATTCTACTAACGTACATATAGGGTTTCAGCTCCTCGGACTTAAAGTCATGGGGCATGGAGGCTAACATGTGGGTGCATGTGCGTTCAGGCCCACATGTCAGCTATAAAGGTATGGAGGCGGGGCAAGTCAGATAATCTCAATCCACATACAGGGTATGCACGCCAGCAACATGCAAAGGATCAAAACTGCCCATCTTGAGTAAACAAAAAACCTATCGCCTAAGACAGCAAAAGGTCACATGTATCTAATGACAGGTGAGGTACTCTTCTACCATAAGCTTCTAACCTATCTAAAAACTTGGATAAATAGGACCGGGAGTTTAGATTAAAAAATGATGGAGAGAATAGCATTGGAATTTGATTTTTAATACTAATCTCATCTTTGGTACATGTTGTAGAAGATGGCGGGGAATTTAGATAGAAACTAAGATTTGTTTAGACAACATAAAGTTGCATGCAATTCCCTCTCAATTCTTACTCTCTACCCCTCTACCCATAGGCCGAACCAAACAAAACAGTTAATAGCCATTTCCATCAAAACTTCCAATCTCTTCTAAAATTCACCACAAGCTAACTCACCTTTCTTATTTTCAAATATCACTTCTCATTTGCTCTCTTGATATATCCCCATTGCCACTTCAGCTCTCCTCTTATCTGGGCCACATGCACTAGGAGCAATAACTGTCACTGGAAACGATCCCATACTGCCATCGAGTGGTTCCTCCACAGTGGCATGCCACAGGATTGAGATGTCATTTTGGTCATGCCTGTCCGTGCGGCGTGAGTCCTTCGAGGCAATATTACATTAAAGAACGTGGAGGATGGTAAGGAATTTGACATATGTGTAGTCAAGAATAGAATTTCATCTTACACACATCACACATGTTGTTAAGGGTGAAACAATATTACAACATATGGACGGCCTATCATAGTTAGGCCGGGATGGAATAGTAACGTATATATGTGACGTTTGTTGGTTTGGTCTTAACCATGAAAGCGGCTTGATAGTCCTATTGTGAATCCTTTCCCCTAGTAAGCTAAGGTTTGTAATGTTTGGTCTTGTTTCTCTATAAAAATAAGAGACCTTCTTATATATATAACAAACATCTGCAACGATCGGTGTTCTCGATTTAAAAAAAGCGGCTTGCATATGGAGAAACTTCATTAGTTAAAAAGGCACTGAATGTTTTATCCCAATACTTGCACGACATACGATTGATTGATAGATATGTGATGCATAGAGACTGATAGATATATGATCGATGGAGATAGATGGAAATAAATAGGATAATGGAGTTCACAAGTAAAAGGCATTGATAAAAAAAAGGCTATCAAATGGTGAATTATGAAAGACAACAGCGTGTATTCATTCGTAGTGGCAAATAGTAAATATCGTCCCTCCAATGACTGTTTGGAGTGAAATACTTCCATTGAACGCTCATGTCTATTGCAAAGAAGAAATGCGAGTAATTAGCATCCAAAACCTCCCTATGAAACCTCGTCGGGCTGCAAGGACAGTCTTTCTATCTCCCACCCAAGACTGTAAAAACACCAGCATTTAGATGTCTCTTAATTGTGGAGGCACATGAGGGGTTCACAGCAAAAGCCCAACTATGACTCCCTCGTGCCTCATGCACTCCGCTCGATGGATTTTGATTCTTCGGCAGCTGATGATAGAGTTCAGCGTATATGTCTAGAGGCAATGAAGAATTACAGGTAGGCATGAAATTGGGAGAAATCCAAATACCATCTACAAACATTTCTGTTTTTTTTCTTTCCTATAACTCCCTCTCGGACAGAAGATAACTATAAGATCAATTTCTCTTTCAATTTTCTACCTGACGTTAGTTTCATATAAAAAATTACCGCTTGCTCACATCCTTCCATGTGGACAACCAACATGGAGAAATAGAGTTGTCATGCCATAAGCCATTCTTGCGAGGGTGGGTTCCCCCCTCCTGCCTTCCATGCAAAATATTACAAGGCTATTCGAAACATCTAAACCCCTAAGGAGGTCAACACCCTTGTCAAGGTGGCATTAGGTAAATTTGTCTTGCCGTGTTGGAAGCATACACAGCACGAGGAGTCAAACTAATGGTGATAAATCATTGGAACCTAACAGAAGATAGGAAACTGAAAAGGAAATTAAACTTGTAGAGAGTCTTTGTATGAAGGTTAGTTGCAAGAGAAAATAGAACAAGTGATTTGTATGGTGTATTTAAATTTTCCTAGAAGAAAATCAATATACTTCAATCATATCTCGATATATCTCTAACAAGCATGCACTCTAACATTTTTCACATGTTGATAAGTAGAACCATCAGTACTTGTAAAATCACGACTGCAAGCAAAAATTGCAGACCTCACATGATACACACAAGAGTAACTTAAGTTGAGGTACTATGTAATTTGGTACCTCTCGGTACCTCATCTACCAAATTTTACACTAAATTTTGATGTCTTTTATACCTACTACTACTCAAGGATTTCAAAATTGCTCTACACGTACACAACGAAATGGTTAAATTAACATGCTGGGGGTACACCAGCTGCAGTTATTGAACTGGATATAAGAGATCTGGAAATAAATTAATTAGAAGTTACACTTCCGATATTCCTGGCTGCTAGCTAGCCCTTCCTCTATCTATATAGCACAGCAAGGCAAGTCTCTTGCTAATTTGACAGACCAGGCGACGCGTACTCCTAATACAGAACATATCACTTTAATTGGCACCAATGTCATGTTGAAACATGCATAGGCATGGGGGGCAACGGGAGCGCTCAAATTACTGGAATCCAAAATGATAAAACTATCTACATCTCCACTGCATCTTTTGGGGCAATTACAATAATACTAGCTAGGCCTACTATTAGCCTATCCAACCCAGGTTGATCTGAAATTGTTTTCTGGAGGTGAGACAAAAGTTAAGAGAGAGCATAACAAGAACTTGCATCAGAGTCTGTTCAACACAATCGCGTCCACCAGGATTGCAACCTGAGTGGCTGAAGCAGCACGATGAAGGCTGCCGAGAGATAGCATGCTCTTGTGCTCGCACAAGGAGTGGACGAGGCCAAAAAGGAAGCACCTCTGCTGCTGCTCCGGGGAGAATCGGTCCAATCGGATACAACTGATCCCTTTGCATGCATATCTTAGATGTTTTTTGTTTTGACAGATTGGGTCGCCGTATTTGACAATGCATATATTCTTGCCCTTTGGCAACCTGGCGTGTTAGAACTAATCGTGTTGTTTAGGATAGTTCAAATTTAATTAGAGTTGGGTAATCACGTCATTTGTTGGACTTTTAACACGAACATGCATATGGCCCCATGCACTACTGGAGACTGGAATTCTGAAGAGGCCAAAAACACATGGGGATAACATTCCCGAGTGCTAACGCACGGTACAGTGCACGGGAGCCTCATCACTTTATTGAGCGTAAATCCTGAGTGGGTTGAACAAAAACACACGCTAAGACTATTCAATACCGAGTGTCAAACGCACGGGAATGCCGGTTCATTACCGAGTGCACTGGCACGCACGGAAACTCCCTGTGTAACGGAGCTACCGTCAACCGGCGTGCTGCTTCTTGAGTTTCTCGGACTGTCGAACACTCGGTAACATCGAGTTTGTTACGGTGTGTAAACATTTACACTCGGTAAGCAACGGTGCCTTACCGTGTGTCAGACAAATAAAGCGCACGGGAAGTATTAGGAATTTTCATTTAATTTCACATTTGCAATCACTTATTTCGGTACAGAAACAACAGTACGATATATTCATAACACATTTACCTAAGATACAGATTTCACCGAATATATAAATTAAGGATTAAACATACGAGTAATTCATGTCAAAGCCAAGACAAGCTGCCTTGCTTACTCTGTAAATTTTTGAGTCATTCAACATTACATGAAGCAACTACAAATTTCAGCTCAATACATCTAGCAACAGCACCAAGCGACAAATTGTTTCATAAAACATGATCAAATCAGTGAAGAAAAGTCGAAGTGTGATTGCTGTTGATAGCCTTAAGTTGATATTTGAGCGTACATCCCTGCAATAGTTAGATATTGGCAAGGACACGATTGTTATGTATGTAGGAGTATATAATCAGGAGTTGCTCACTGAAGTCTGAAATGACTTGCTCTTGATAGAGCTTATTTCTAGAAACACCAAGTGGAATACTGGAATCTGCAGATGGAAAAAAGAGAACGGCCAGCATGAACTTCAAATCTATAATCAGTACCAATTTCCTATTGAACTTGAGAACTTAAATCAGTACAAATACTAACCAAAGCAGTGATTAGTGATCGTGCATTTCAATCAATTGACAGTGCACGAACTTCTAGGCTTTACATATATAATTCACAGTACCGTTGATTTTACTTCCACTACTCACGTACAAGCATGTTTGAGTGGACGACTATTCAAAATCAAAAGCACATGGCGTTACCCATATAACTAATTCACACAACCCCTGATTTTACATTTACTGATATCTTCACCCACAAACAGATTTCCTCGTACCGAACACTAATATACAAACAGATTTTCTCACATGGGAACTTTAATAAGCACATGGCAAATCGATCAATGTGTTACCTGAGAAGGCTGAGGAAAAAGCAAATTTAGATGCACTCGGTGCAACCGCCAGATCGGCTCGTCGCGTAACCGAGCCCCCGTCGTCGCCATCGGGCCGCTCCGCGGCCGCCGACCCCGGATTCGGCCATCTCGAGGACGGCGCCGCCGGATCCGCTCGTCTT
>CM002478.1:16187822-16210663 GCA_000325765.3 Leersia perrieri | reverse complement strand
AAATAATCAATAATTATATATATTTTGAATAAGACTTTTCTCAGAAGTTTACCTAGAGTGGTGACCTTGTGGCCTTGTGGGAGTTTTTGCAGTGCAGTAATGGCACCTGTATAAGTAGATATAGTATAATGCAGAGAAATAGTAGAATAAATATGCATTCAGCTACGTACTGTCATGCCATCTAGGCATCCATCGTTTGTATGTTTACTGGTTGCAAAGTTCACGCTAGCTTGGACAAGTACAAACTTATATATGCAACCAGCTAACCACAAACTTTTCATATACCTAGTTCTTGCTACAACAACGATCTGGACACGCGAAAAATTTTGTTATGTCACAAACCAGTCTTACAGGATTGGGATGCATCCGGACATTTACCAGCTTCGTGTTCATGTCTAAAGTAAGCAACCATCCGAGTCCTTTATTGCTCATAAATTTGTACATGTACCGGTTCAAGCTAAACTGGACGATCAACATATACCATGTCTTACAGGCCACTTGCACAGAGAGTCTTAGACGGTATATGTGAAGAATTGGCTCGTGCTCAGATCCATAGGGTGGGAAGAAAGAGAACACGGTCGCTTGATAATTCCGACGTAAGTCTAATTTAAGTTGATAAACAGATTAATTATCGTGTTGCTAATATGAGCATCTTTTTGTGTTTTAAATTCACTAATTGATGTGCCTTGAATATATGTAAATTGCGCTGCTTGCTTTGCACAGCAACAAGTAATATGGGCGCATTTTTGGTGAGATGTTTTCAGGAGATGCACGAGGGCATGGCACGAGAGTAACTTTAGATGGGACCTTTCTTGCTGGTGGCGTCCGGCGCAACAAGACTGTAGAAGTCGAAGATGGCCTAGATAATAGAGACTAAGGCATCCTTTGTGTAAAGGAATTTGGAAATTTTGAATCGTATGAAAATAATTACTACTAAGCCAATAGACTGCACATGGTGAAAATTTCTTATGTAAAGTGGAATTCAAACAGGAAGATCAACACACATGTTTTCGTGAATGGAAGGCGTAGTAGATTTTAGCTCTTGCGTAAATCTTTTGGACCACGTCTATAATATTTGCTAGGCATTATCAACAATATCTCCATGAAAGAGTAAATACATTGGGTTGTGACTATCTATTATATACTAAAAGTCCATTAAACGTTCTCTAAAACACTCCAGTGCCGCCACGTGGCGCTCTAATAAATTAGAGAAATCCAAAAAATTCTGAGAATAAAGCAAAACATCTACCATCTACTTTTACTTAAATCGATGCTATTATATACTAAAAGTCCATTAAACATTCTCTAAAAGTCCATTAAACGTTCTCTAAAACACTCCAATGCCGCCACGTGGCGCTCTAATAAATAAAAGAAATCCAACAAATTCTGATAATAAAGCAAAACATCTAGCCATCTACCTTTACTTAAATCAGTGGACCTATTATTTTTAGCCGTTGGATTAATTAGATCAACTTTGGTGAAAACAGAAGTAATCCCCCCAGCGGCCGAGCCCCCTTAATCCTCACGTCCAGCACGCACGGGGCCCTCTCCTCTCCACTTTTACCTATGTGGTAGTCAAGATAAATATTTACCAATAGACCATCGTTATGTTTAGATAGAAAAAAAAAAAGAATTCCCCTGCGGTTCTCCCATCTCCTCTGTTCTTCCGCAACAACAAGCATGCAGGAGGCCATGCATGTACTATGCCATTAATCCTCTCCTTTTTTTTCTCTATATAGTTGTTGATTAGAGATTGGTTATATGCAAGCATATAAATATAGATAGTCATATTTGCATATTAATCTTTGGTGTTTCTATCGTAATAAATAAATATTCTTTGAACGATTTTAGCTATTAAAATTTTTAGTTTAGGATTTGTTTGATCCATTGTATTTTTATATTTAACCAATAAACCCTTGACTATTTTAAAGAAATAAACACTTCACTAACTTTGAATGACAAGAAAATTATCACATGTTGGACCCACCTATGGATCGACCTATCTATCTGTTGTATACAAAAGTTATTAAACGTCCTCTTAAGCGCTTCTAAGCAGTCACGTGGCGCTCTAATAAATTAGAAAAATAATATAAACTATAAAAAAACAAAATATCTAGCCATAAGTTACCGGTTAAACCAGTGGGTCCACTATTTTTAACCATTTGATCGATCTTCCGAAGAGCTCCTAAGCCACCCGCATGGTGCTTTAATAAATTAGAAAAATAATACAAATCCTAAGTAAAACAAAATATCTAGCCACAGTTAGCACTTAAACCAGCGGTCCACTATTTTAACCATTTGATCCATCTTCTGGGTTCCAACGATGCGGCATGTTATCAGTGATGCTGGGTGAGATGTGTGTAGTCTGAATCATGAGAGGAACGTATTGGTGAAACAAATCACAAGTTCAAGATTAGATTAGTTACGTACAAGGTTAGCTTTCTATTTCCTGGCATATACAGGTAAACAACACCTCCCCAACGACCCAAATATATCTTCGTTCGCTAACCTCACCTCACGTACGATTAGTTACGTCGTAGCTTTTGAATCCCTCAACAAGAGCAAAACCACAATTTGTTTTATTTCTAAGAAAACATGTAAGTTCCAAGAAAAAATAAAAATATCTAACTATTGAACTCAACTCAGTTAGTTTAATATAAAAAACAAAAATGTTTGTTAAATGTCCTATAGAATGCTCCTAAATTACCGGGTGTTCCCCATTCCCCAACGACAAAATATGTACTATTCATTAGCCTCACAATTAATTATGTCATAGATTTTAAGTCCCACAACAAGAGCAAAACCACAATGTGCCACATCTTAAAAAAATAAAAGAAATCCTAGAAGTTCTAAGAAAGAAATAAAACATCTAACTATCGATCCCAATTTAGTTAGGATGAATTTAAGAAACAAATAAATGCCCATTAATTGTCTTCTAGAATGCTCCTAAACTACTTGTGGCATGTTTTGAGATTAAGAAAACCCTTAGAAATTAAAATTATGAGGAAAAGGGAATATCTAACCACTGATTTCCACTTAAATCAATGGATCCATTATTTTAAACTGGATCCAGCCTTACAAATATATAACTAAAACCAATGGGACCATTAGATAGAAAAAAGTCCTCTCCCTCTCCCATGCCATAGTTATCCCAAGGTCGAGATCCCCCGAGCCGGTGGCGATAAGACAGAGGGAGGAGGAGAGGATGCTAGCAAAGTTGTGGCTAGCAAAAGTCATTAGTGGTGGTGTCGGCTAGAAGGGATAGAGAGTGGGGAAGAAAAAGGTGTCAGTGATGGCCCAATGGCGAGAAGGGGGAGGTGGAGAAGAACTAAGGAGGGAGTGGCTACTAGCGCTACAGAGACCGTCGGGGAGGAAGTGGGAGGCATATCAATGGTGGCTAGGGAGGGGAGGTGGAGACCTGAGGACGAGATGAGGAGGGGGTTGACACCGAGCTGATCGATTCTGCCAAGTGTTGAATTTAAATCATGAGCTGGCTAATGAATCTCTCACTCCATATATTTTAGATCTAGCGGTGGATTGAATCATACTTTATCAAGGGACAAACATTCATACCCTTTAATTATCATCTGCATTGACTAGAAAAATAAGAATATAATTACATGGCATGCTTAATACAAAACATGTATAATTTTTTTTTGCGAGTAAACATGTATAATTTTAGTATAACCATTAGTCAAAGCTTTTAAATATTGACTTTGTTTAAAAAAAAGCACATCCTCTATTTTTTGATGAAGGAAGTACCATACCATATAATTATAACAATTAGCTTGGGAAAGTATATCTATGCAAATGTTACACAAAAGATTGAGAGGGCCACAAACAAATGGAGATGGTAAACAAAATTCAAATAACCAAATTTTACTTTTAGAAATCATAGTTTTAATAGTGGCAGGGAGTTTTACACCTTTATAAATTTTAAAAACACGGCTTAAGATACATGCCCGCGCGTTCGCGCGGGCCACCTTCCTAGTTAGGCGGTTAATAACGAGATGTGACTATTAGGCTCATTTTGGTTCGCTAGAATTTCACACGAGTTCTTGCGAATTTCACACGAATCGTTTGTTTTCTTGGGAATCTGGAAAAAATTGCTTAATTTCCAAAGAAAGTTTTGTTTCCCCATGTGCCTTTCAAGTCAATCAACCTAGAAAACCTATCACTTCTGTATCGCAAAAGTACTATTTTAAAGAACATATTAAACACCACTGAATATTGCTCATCTCAATTATCCAAAAACATGCAATTAATATGCACTACACCATTTACCCAATAGTTCAAAAATTGCAGGATTGTTATACAGAGTATTTCGCTTACCACACTTAGAAATCAAAGAACCAAAGATTCCAGGAATTCGTGCAACAACATGAATGTTGTAATGCAAAAAGAAAATTATCACGGTGACCACCCAACCGTGATTCAACGGTGTAAATTGTAAAACCATATTTATCAGCATGTAAACTGTTTCTAGAACTACTGATCGATATTTTCTTTAGTTTTTTTTGTGTAAGATTTATTAAGTAAATCCTGGTCGTAAGAACACCATACCATACTCAAAGCACGTTTGTCTGATATATATCGTTGTTTTGTGCGCGTTGCTTAGAAACATCTATTGCTTGTTGTTTTGTGTGTTCGCTCAGCCAGAACAGAGCAATGCACTACCAGAAATTAAATGGCAGATTGATTAAAAAAATATGCAAGTTTAAGATCATATGTATAGTTCCTCCAAATTAAAAACAACCTACACAGTTGTTTGCATCACATTCCAATAGTAACATATAATAGCAAACAAAAATCATGTCATAAATCGTGGCCCTCGGGTATTCCCAAAAAAATTGTGGCCCTCACTGGCCTGGTCTTAATGAGTATGTTCAGATGTCCTTCACCCATGAAGTTGTTGTGGAATTTGATATTGAGTAGTCCATCCCATTTTATACACATATAACATTGGAAATGTAGGTACTACTTCCCTGTCCCAAAAAGAGTTTATCTAATTGTCCATATTCTTAGCCCCACAACAAATGGTACCAACCCAAAGTTATTTAAGTATTGATATAAATACTTAGGTAATAAGGGTAGAAAGATAATTTTGTGATGAGAAAGAAAGGGTAAAACTGTCTCTAAAATTAATTGTAGATGGAATATGTTTGTCTTCCTTACATTGTGAGCATGGGAGATTTACATTTTACTCTAACAACTCCGGGAGATGTCGTCTCCGTTACATTATTCATATGAGATTTATGTTTGCTAGATCTGCATTTGAGAATTTAACATATTTTGTTGATAAGAAACACGTAAGAATATGATAGGTTGAAAGACACGTGTTTATTTTAATTTTTATCTTGTTTATGCAATATGAGAACTTTATTGGAATACTCTCGTGAAAATAACACAGTTTTACCTTCGTATGTACAAATCACACAGTTTTACTTGGTTTTAGATTTTGTTGAAATATGCATATCCTCCCCCACGAAAATAAGCATACATGCATGCAGTATGTTATTTTCATATGTGCATGGTCTCTTGATTGTATGTCCTTCCTTTTATCAGAGTCATAAATTTGGCAACTTATATATATCAAAGACCAACAAATCACACAATCAGAGAAAAAAAAAGGAAACGGCTAACACGTAAACTACCTAGTATTGCGTAAATCTCTCAGTCAGTAGTCAATATTCTACGTTCCTATATTACTACCGACCAGATCGAGCTTTAAAGATAAAATACCTATACTAGTTAAGTACTCTATTGCCATCTACCTTGCCTCTCTCTTAATCAATGGTTAATATTGTTCCACCTCTTACTACCTCTACGTACCTCGCAAACACCTTAGAATGTCTCAAAGCGTTTCTAGGATGGAGATAGTAGTAAAGAGCAGTATACTGAACTGAATTGAGATTTACAAAAGGCACGGCCCAGTGACCACAGTATGTGATATGTGCAGTTGTCTGTTGAATCGAAACTTGTAAGGCTTTAGCTATAAGCTTGCCAAAGGAACAATGGTCAGCTCAGTCTAGCTTAGATACTATACACATACCCTATGCTATGCTATACAAGGCAATCAGGCAATCAACAAGTATAATTAAATCCCTCGAATAGTCAGATATTGGCAACCAACAAGGCCAACAGAGAGATCGAGGATGCAAAGTTATCAACCGACGATATCATATGATTGGGAAACATCATGGCATTTACCATCTTGTCTGAATACACCAACTATGACACTAAGAGATACAGATATAGCATATATGCATTGCAGCCGAGTGACATCAACACTATTTGAATGACCACGAAAGCAGAAATCTCCCGCATTTTTGAAGATCTTTGGCTGCTTATGTGTTAATGCAAACACTAACAAAAATATCTTTTTTGCCGGGTCAGCCGAAAGATTCGGTCGACCAATTTTATTAAGATTAGGAAAGAAAAATTTTCGGTTACAATTCTCGACAGAAAGCTGCTGATTTTGATTCCTAGTAAGTTGCCCTTACACCTGAGAAAATAAACCGAAATGAAAAAGGAAAAAATACATCACATTAGTTGTTACTCTCTATGAACAAATTTGCAAACTTCCAAAGCGCTGCTTCTTCTTTGATGTCAGCCACAAGCATCTCGGTGGTTCTAAACTTCTGCGGGAACACCCTTGCATTTCTTTTTCCAAATACTCCAGCAAACAAGCATAAAGAAAGGATCGAAGATTGCACGAGATTGCTTCACCAGCTCCTTTCTATTTTCCAGCCACCAATCAGCAATGTGCGGCCGGCTGTCACGGGGTAATTTGAATGATGTACCCAATCAGTTCTGTAGAAGGCACCATACTCTGTGGGTGAAGCTACACATTGCGAACAGGCTTGACCGGTGATCACCATCTTCATCACAGGCTTGACAAAGCGAGCACATAAGTCTGAATGTGGCCACCCCATCAAGCGGAGATTGTCAGCCGTCAAGCATCTTCGTTTAGCCATTAGCCAGATAAAGAAACACACTCTCGAAGGCGCCTTTGCTGACCAAATTAGCTCACCATATGGGCAGTGTGTTCGGGCCATGAAGAACATGTCATATGCAGATGCGGCTAAGAGGCAACCATCGGCCGAGATCTTCCACCTGATTGTATCCTGCTGTTCTGAGTTCAGGTTGACTGCTTGCACTTCGTCCCAAAGCTGTAGGTACTCTTCCAGACCTCTCAAGGATAAGGCCCCTTGTATGTCTCTTGCCCACCTATGGTTGTGGAGTGCTTGAGCTACAGAGATCTTTGATTTTTTTTTCACATAAGTGAACAAGATCGGCCATTTTACCGCGATGCTTCCTCCTGGCAGCCAACTATCTGTCCAGAACTTCATGTCCTTGCCATCGCCAACGATGAATTCGGCCGCTGCATCAAAGATAGGTCTTATGGAGCTCTCGTGCTGCCATGCCACCGCTGTCCAGGGTCTTGTTCCTTGTTCTAATTCCTTTGCCATCCACTTCAATCTCAGGGCTTGTCCAAACATGTCTAGATTCTTGACTTAGTCCCCCACATTCTATCGGTGAGCAGATTATTTTCCAAGCCACTAAGCAGTGGCCTCCATGTACTAACAAAATATTTTGATTGGCATTTTGTATACACTTTTGGACAATTGTACCATTGTTCGAGTTGATCGCTACAGGAGCAAGTTGGTAGAGAAACAGTTCATGAGCACCACAATGAATTTAAGTGCTATAGCCCAACCATGCCCATCTTTTATTGAGCCGAGCCAACTTAAGATTTTTGGTTGTTCTTATTCTTTAATATGAGGTTCTGGGTGTTTCACCACTCCGACTTGTTCTTGAACAGCCTAGACCCTGAACTATTCACTTCTCGAAATGACAAAAATTTCGGTTAAAAGTAATTATTCAGTCAGGTTTCTCTTGTACATAATTATGAAAACATATGTGGTGTAAAAATTGACAGCACTCCAAATTTTGTTGTTCCAATGATCCATCTAGTGATATGCTTAACTCTTAGAGAATGAATTATGTGGGAGCATTATTAGATATGTTAAGCATGCATGGTGCAAAGGATCTGACTGCCCCACGGCTGAACAGTAAACATGTCAAATATGGCATAACCGAAAACCCGGTGCTTTTCAGAAATTTACACATTTGCATTGGAGTACATATTTATAACAGTGATAGTCTGACAGTAGCTGAGTGTTCATTTCATTTCTGTTTATTGCACATAAATGAATTTCAAGTTCAACTTCATGTCCATGCATCTACTTCTTGTACAAGCATGTCATCACTGCACTCCAAACTCCCACCAGGTTCTTCTGCTTCTTGTCCTGGACTGGTGGTCCAAAGTTTCTACTCCATCACATTGTGAAGTTTATTAGCTGTCAAAGTAATTTAATAAAAACCATGGAGCACATGCTGCAGTTAGGATTGGAATGCCTTGGGACATTTACCAGCTTCTTGCGCGTTTCCAAAGTAAGCCAAAATTATGTTGTGACATAGTGAAACTGGAGGTTGGCACCAATTTCACCATCAATCCTCGACATTGACCCCCACATCACTGCGATACTGGCATCAGAGCCTGTGCTGAGCAAGACGGAGGTCGGACCGTCAGAGACATCCTTCATCTGTGAAGGAGATCCCAAACTTCGCTATGTCAGGAAATTGTTCACGGTTTGTGCAGCTTGGAAACATGAAGAGTAAGATTAGTTGCAATTTTTATGTTTATTCTTTTTCACATGTAGAATCGAGAAGTTGCATCAACTATGTACCACAGGTCTGTAAAATGAATCAAAAGAAATGTATTGAGCATCTCAAATGTTCTAATGCAACAAAACAAATTCAAAGAACGCTATATTACGAAATAAAAAACAATCAACAAATGATAACCGTTTGACATTCCAATGATCTCAATTGTTCTAATGTAACAAGAGAATTCAAAGGAACACTAAATTAGCAAATCAATATGTTCAACAAATATTTTAAAAAAAATTCGTCCAAACGATCTGTTTATTCTTAGAATAGTAATGTTGGAATATTTTTTGAATAAGACGGATGGTCAAAGATATCTCAAAAATCAACGACATCATACATTTTAAGAAGGAGCAGTTATTAAATATGCCATACATGTGTATTGCACGGAACTAAATTGCCTCATGACTGAACATGTCAAATGTGATCTTCTGAAATTTAATCATGTTCACTCATTAAAGTATACGCATGTCTATGACAGTAATTGTGATTGATTGTTCATTCTTTATTTCTCGCCATTGCACTGAGCTGGACTTCAATTTCCACTTCTTGTCCTAATTCTTCTACAAGTGTCGTCACCGCACTCCCAATTTGAAGAAAATGTAGGTCCTCGCCTCCCCCTAGTCCTTGCACACAGTTGCACCGGCAATGAGCATATATATGCAGCACCAGCATGTCTAGTATATGTTGCAGCCTTCAGCTGAAGAACTCTAGATGCTATAATTCAATGCTCGTAGAATGCTCAAAGGTTGTCAACTAACTTTGAGCATATGTAGCAACTTGAAATACACAGAGCCCCAAATTAAATACACTAAAAAGGGGAGGGAATTTAAAATATATATATCAACACGACTAACAATAATTCATATTGTGGCCCATGCATGCTAGCCATCCATCCCATCGTGCTAGGGTTGGGATGCATCAGAAAAGGAATACTGGCTGGTGTTACAACAAGTGAACGTGAATTCATCCGCTTGCTAAGCAAAAAGACCTCCAACCTGGGCGAGCCGAGAATTGGAACCGATCGTGCATCCAGCAGTCCTGCAGGATTGTTTCTCCCCATCTACGACGCCTTGTGTTTTTCGTTCTTGCTTGAGCTTGGCTCCTTGCTCTCGCCATGCTTGGTGGTGGCTATGGGTACACGCTTCCTATATCATGCGCTCATCTAGTCCTCGCATAAACATGGTGATGGATGGAGAGGGCGTGCTCGCGTTGTCGGAGGTCGAATCCATGGCCTCCAGTCAGGGCCGGTCATATTTGTTGCCAACATCGTTGCTGCTCTGCTGATGTCCTGCTTCGACGAGTACTCTGGCCGTCTGGCGTCGCCAATCGACAGGATCTAACATCACCGTGCTGACCTGAGTTGTTTGGGCATTGCTCGAATGTAGCCTGTATGAACATTTTGCGCATATGCTTGTCCAGAACGAAAATGCTGAGGGTTAATGGGTGGATTAACAACCGTTTCAACAGTTTGGAGCGAGACAAGTTTGATTAGAAAATTATGCAAGTTTAGGATTTTTGATGTTTCCTGTTATTCGCATCACATTTGTATCGTAATATATAGCAAACATAAATGGCATCATCACATCATCAATTGCTTGCAGTTGTAGACATCGCAAGGTAGAAAAACAGGAAATGTGCATTGCGATAATATATAATAATGATAAAATCAGTGAAGTTGGAATATTATTACATGTCCCACACAAGTGTGTTGCACGGAGCTAAAATGCCTCATGGCAGAACATGTCAAACGTGGCTTATAATTGAAAGGCTGGTGCCTTCTAAAATTTAGTCATGTTTACTCGTGAAAGTATGCACGTCTATAGTAGTGATTGTGGTTGATTGTTTATTCTTTATTTCTCACCATTGCACCCAACTGGATTTTAAGTTCCACTTCTCTTGTCCATGCATGCATCTAATTCTTCTATACAGGTGTCATAACTGCACTCCCCATTTGAAGGACTTGTAGGTCCTCCCCTCCCCCTAGTCTTTGCATGGACAATGCCCCATTCATGAACACAACCAATAAGTGGATGAGCATATATATACATTATCAGCATGACAGCATGCCCATATGTCCAGGCTTCAGCGGAACAAGTCTAGAGAGTACACAATCCAATGCTAACAGAATGCTCAAAGGTTGTCATAGACTAACTTCGATCATATGCAGCATCTTGAAACACACGCAGCCCAAAATCGACACTGAAATAGAAAGAGGAATAATAAAATATGTCAACATGACTAGCAAATTATTCAAATTAATTGTGTGGCCCATGCATGCATGCTAGCCATCCATCGTCTTAGGATTGGGATGTATCAGAAAAGAAAATACAGGCAGGTGTCACAACAAGTGAGCATGCATTCGAGCTCGTGCTAAACAAACGACCCACCAAACTGGGCGAGCCGAGAAGGGGAACACTTCATACCTTTAGTTTTCTCGTGGGAATGTGACTTATCGCGCTTGTTTTTATTGGAAGCCTAGTACTTGCCCAGTTTACTGTTCTCGCTGGACTGGTATGCTTTCCTCTAGCGTTGCTTGGTGGTGGCTACGGTTGCATGCTTCCTCTACCGTGCATTCTTTCGGTCCTCGCAGAATCGACTCCGTGGCCGCCGGTCAGGGCCAACGCCATGGAAGCTGTCATAGCTGTCATCAACATCCCCTCCACTCTGCTTGTGTCCTGCTCCGACGAGCACTCTGGCGTCGCCGATCCACATGATACAATGCCACCGCGCCAATCTGAGTGGTTTGTGCATTGCTCGAATGTAGCTTGGTCGCTGTTTTGTGTCTTGTGCTATGCTTGGCCAGAACATAGCCATGTCGTGCGAAAATGCGGCGAGTTAACGGGCAGTTTGGAGCTGCAGACTTGATTAGAAAAATATGCAGGTTTAAGATCATGTGGATATTTCCTACAAACACAACAGTTATTTGCATCAAATTTGTATCGTAACATATAGCAAAGATAAATAGCATTATCACATTATCAATTGCTTGCAGTTGCAGACATTGCAAGGTAGAAAAACAAGAAATGTGCATTTGGATGATATAATAATGATATAAATTCAGTGATGTTGGAATCCCCTCTTCCTACGTAGTTCACCTACAAAGATGGATTTGCAAGAGGCCACGTCATCGTATAATTATAGACATCTGATTAAACCGATTAATCTTCGATCTATCGACACGTGTACTAGGAGGAAAGAGATTTCAGCCCATTAAGCCGATTCGTCGCACAAGTCCACGACTCAAAGAAACCCTCACATTCTCAACCCTCATATCTTTGCACCCACCAAAGACGCATCGTCCTCTCTCCTCTTCCTGCCACCCCGTCGGTTCTCCCGACGCCCTGGCGCCTACACCGGCTGTCGGCAATGCCATCCGTGCGCGGTAGAGGAACCACACACCATGTTCCCTCACCTCCCCTGCACCAGCGGCCGGCCCTCCTTCCCCAACGCCATTGCGACGGCAGCCTCGGTAGCCGGCCATGGCATCATCGCGAACTCCAGCCACCGCCGGCACGCCAGTTCCCCTCCCTTCCGCTGTCCCGTCGGATCCCACCCTCTTCAATGATGGCAGCCTTATGCCACCCTCCCACCGGCATCGGCTGCCGGCCATGGCATCTCTTGATTGTATTTTAGCTCAGCAGTTACATACATAAGTTTATGCACTAGCTAGACCCTTCTCTTCAGCTTAGTTTTCTATGTTTCCTGATTATTCCCTAAATTTAGGTTTTTACCGGCGCTGATTATTTCTCAAGGTTTGTCCACTTTTTGTTTCAAGCAAAAGTTGATGTCATATCCTTTCTGCCCCCAAAGATTAGCTCATGGTATGGCATTTGAAAGCCCCATTTTTCTGTCTCAAATTATCAGATATGCAATTCATTTGAGTGGCTATTCATTATATTCTTGTTAATGGTGTAATTTGGCTATATATGATTTAGTTGGTCAGCCAAATTATTTAATTGATGAGCTAATTACTTGGTGTGTTTATGTGCTTAATCAAGACAGGTTCTGGGGTTGTGACGTACGTGCAAGTTTCAGCGATTGGCTTCACCTGATGTGATAAATATGCTATATATTGGTTAAGGTCTTCAATGTTGTCTGGAGGTTATCAGCGTAGCATTGGCAGGCATGTATGGATGTTTTACTTGGGCAAGACATGTTTTACTGGGCAAGTCATACAGATACAGATTCCATGTGAGGGATGCTGCATGTGTTTCGGCAAGGAGATTGGAGACGATGATGGCAGCTGGGCTGTTGAGGATCGGCATTGGGTATTCTGCGCACGTTACTTCACTGAGTCGGAATCCTTTTTCTATTGGGTCGTTAGTTTTGTACTTGGCAAGAAAATAGGAGATTAGAGTATTTTGAAACATGCTATACGTACGTGGAATCCTGGCTGGATATGGCTGCCAAAGTCCGTGGCACACCTGTATATATATCGGGTGCAAGGCCGATTGCATTTTGACACAACACAATCAATCGATACATTACTTCTACATCTATTTTTCTCCCGTCACTTTTCGTCTTTCTCTGTCTACTTTTTTCTGGCCAAACCCTAGCAGCCTAGGGTGCGGCTGATCTTTGCTGATTTACGTGAAAATTCCACTAAGCGAAGAGATCTTTATTGCTTTACTTGGAAAGCATCCGTTCGTCATCACGTAAGCACGACAGTTATCGTGTTATCGCGCGGATCAATTTCGCGTGCTAACATAATTGGCGACTCCACTGGGAAGAAAAAGAAGAATGCAATGGGCTCAGAGGAGCCTGCAAGCGGGAGCGACATCCACCCCGACAACATTACGCTTGATGATCTGTGCGAGGAAGATCGGTGTAATTTGGAGCGGGACTTAGCAGAGGAAAACCTGGAGCGGACGAAGGAGAGGCTCGCTTGTTTTATGAATACGAGGAGCGGTGCCTTCAAAAAGGTAAATCCCGAGGTAATTCCGATGATCAACTTGCTAGTTCAATAGATATATCGGTAGCTAGTAAATTCGGCTCACAGATGGATCATATATCACAAACAATTGCTGAGTCTGTGTCCAATAAACTTGAAGATTTTCAGAATAATTTACCTCATCAAATTCAGTCAATAGTACTAGGAATTAATGATGTGCATAATGGAAAACAGCCGGTGTCATCTAGTAACTCTGATTCGGTTCTAGTGTCGAATGCAGTAGTCAACACTAGTACATCGGTCGGTATTTTGCCGACTCCTGTCCTGCCAACTGTTAGTCAAAGCAGCCAGAATATTGCTACTATTTCAGCTATTGGTTCAGCATCTAATTCTGCACCTAGTGCTACTAATTCAATTTTTTCCGTGTTAAGCCCACAAAATATTGCTAGCAGTAGTAGTGCTGGATTTAATTCTAATTTGCAGCAACCATATTATCAAACGGTGGCTTACAGTACTCCACCAGTGCTGCCTTCAGGTACCGGGGTTCCTCTTAGGCCGGTACCAGATGCATACTTCAATACAGTACCTACGCCATCTTTGCCCGATCTGTCACATACATATGTACTCCTGTTAGTTCCGTAGAACCTTCTACAAATTTCAAAGATCAGTTGGCTAGTGTGCTCACGGAATTTGGTTTAGAACCTAAGGGTAGAGCGCGATCATACAGTAAACCATACCCTGATTCTTTTGATTCGACTCCATACCTGCTGGGTTTTTAAATTCCCGACTTTGTTAAGTTCACGGGAGAGGATGGTAGGTCTACCTTTGAACATATAGGACAATTTTTAGCTCAATGCAGGGAGGTCGGTCAGTTAGATATTTATAGAGCGAAATTATTTCCTTTATCATTGTCTGGCACTGCATTTACGTGGTTTACATCTCTTGCGCCCAATTCTATTACAACATGGGTTCAGGTAGAACAAAAATTTCATGAATATTTTTATAGTGGTGAGACTGAATTAATACTTTCAGATTTGATAATGGTTAGACAAAAATACAATGAGTCTGTATCTGATTATATTAGGAGGTTTAGAGATGTAAAGAACCGTTGTTTTAGCTTGACCATAGCCGAAAAAGATTTAGCTGATCTTGCTTTTTTGGGCTTGCTTTCTCATATTAAGGATAAATTAGATGGTCAAGAATTTTTAGATATAAATCAGGTATTACAAAAGGCTTTAGCACAGGAAAACCGTGCTAGAGAGGTTAAACAATATAGCCGGTTTAGGGATGGCAAAAATAGGGATAAAGAAAAGCCTGTGGTAACACTGTAGATACAGTGATACTGATTCGGCTAGTGATGATGAGGTCGATATATGTGTAGCCGAATGGGTACAAACATCTAAATCAAGACCTTTTATGTGTACTGCCTTGAAGCCTACACCTTCTAGAAGACAGGAAGCAAAGTACACTTTTGATATTAGCAAGTGTGATAAAATCTTTGATATGTTGTTGCAAGGCAATCAAATTAGACTAACGGAAGGGCATAAAATTTCATCACCTGAAGAATTGGCTAGGAGAGCTTACTGTAATCAGATACAGATTCATTGTATTTTTGTCTAACCATTATCAAATCTGAACCTCCTAATATAATCAGATACAAACTCATTGTATTTTTATCTAATCATTATCAAATCTGAAAGTCTTAATTCAGTCTCACCACAATAAAAAATATTCATGAAATTTTTGTTCTAACTGAACCCATGTTGTAATAGAATTGGACGCAAGAGATGTAAACCACGTAAATGCAATGCCAAACAATGATAAAGGAAATAATTTTACTCTATAAATATCTGACTGGCCGACCTCACTGTATTGAGCTAAAAAATGACTTATATGTTCAAAGGTAGACCTACCATCCTCTCCGGCCCGTGAACTTAAGAAAGTCAGGATTTTTAAAACCCCACGGGTATGAAGTCGAATCAAAAGAATCAGGGTATGGTTTTCTGTATGATCACGCTCTACCTTAGGTTCTAAACCAAATTCCCTGAGCACATTAGCCAACTTCGCGTGCTAACAATTCTGTGATTGGCCGTATGTGTAGCTGTCTACAGTGATTTGAGTTTCTTTTTGTTCCAATTTGTTTTCATAAACTTTTGGAACAAGTTGTTGGTAATACACAGCACTAATCCGTTTTATGTAAATTGGATGTTCGCTTCTTTTTCAGAATTGCATGCGTATGTGTTCAGTGCCAACTGTCGAGCAACCTTTTAGAAACCAGTCCATCATTCAGTTCATGATGGTTGCAAGTTATAGTCCAGATCCTAAGTAACCAGAAAGGTGGAACTATGTCGCATTTCTTGTCCCGGGAACACGGGAACATTTTCATCCCTCCCTCCCTTCTTAAAACCTAAAAAAAAATAGCGCCCCGTGTTCTTGATCCTACTCCTCGTCCCGTCAATCTGGAACATCTGTAGCATAGGTCCTGTCCTGATCACCAGTCATTCTGCCTCAGGAAAGCCATTATATATCACAAATTCAAAATCTGATCAGTTCTCCAAGAACCAAATAAAAAATCTACTATGCTATATTTATCTTGAAAAGAACTTAATAATTAGCGGGAATAGCATTATTATTTTAGAGTATATTTTACTATCTAATTCAAGGCATAATAGATTTGACACACGAGTGAGTTCGTTCAGCTTCCATTCTATGTGCGGTTGATTTGTTTCACTTTGGAACCTAATGACAGAGTACTTTTATTAGCCGTGATTCTATCCAGGCCCTGCTGATTGAGATGTCCAAGACACCGCCCACGTATGCAGATATTGTAAAAACTGAATTCTGTCTAGTCTTAATTCAAGCTATCCTCATTCAAGGTTTTCGTGCAGAATGCTTAGGCCAATAATATTGAGTGGAACCTAAATATTATATGCATTGTAATTCATTTTTTTTCTCGACAAATTGGTTTTCTTCTTTCACAACAAGTGTTCACCATTGTTATATATCCTACTAATTCAACTACACACCGTTTTCCAAATTTTATTTGCATGTTCTCATCACTGCTACATAATTCAAGAAACGATACCATATAAACTCTTATTGAACCACTCCAATTTTATGACGGTAACCCATTGCCTTTTCTTAAAATATCGCCCATATATACAATAAATAAATATTTACTTAGTAATTCATGCAGCAACATGTGTGGTATCACCTAGTATTATTAGATACTCCGACCCAAAATATAACAACTTTTAGAAAAGTTCAGTCAAACATTTAAACTTTGACTATTAATAGGAAAAACTTAAAATGGATGATCACGTAAAATAGATTCATCATGAAACAAACTATTATAATATTCAACTCTTTTAATTTAAAATAACATATTTTTACAAATATTATTGGTCAAAGTAGCATCTCAAAAACCGTGACAACTCAAAAGGTGTTTATATTTTGGCACGAAGGTAGTATGTCACACATATGTGTTGTACGGAACTAAACTGCCTCATGGCTGAACATGTCAAACGTGGCTAGCTTATAATTGAAAGGCTGGCATCTCCTAAAATTTAGTCATGTTCACTCGTTAAAGTATGCATGTCTATTGCAGTGATTGTGGTTGATTGTCCATTCTTTATTTCTCGTTGTACCCAACTGGATATCAAGTTCCACTTCTTGTTCCCCATTTGAAGGACTTGTAGCCTTGTAGGTCCTCGCCGCCCCCGGTCCTTGCATTGGCAATGCCCTATTCATGAACACAATAAATGAGTGGATGAGCATATATATACATCATCAGCATGTCCAACATATGTCTATGCTTCAACTGAACAAGTCTAGAGGCTACACAATCCAATCCCCATAGAATGCTCAAAGATTATCATGGACTAACTTCGACCATGTGCAGCAACTTGAAACACACATAGCCCAAAATTGACACTAAAATAGAAAGAGAGAAATTAAAATATGTCAGCACGACTAGCAAATGATTCATATTGTGGCTCATGCATGCCAGCCATCCATCATGTTAGGACTGGGATGTATCAGAATAGAAAATACAGCCAGATGATACAACAAGTGAACATGCATTCGACCTCTTGCTAAGCAAACGGCCCTCCAAACTGGACGAGCCGAGAAGAGGAACACTCCATACCTCCAATTGTCTCACGGGACTGCGCCTTATCGTGCCTTTTGTGGTTGGCATTCTTGTACTTCCTATGTTTGCTGTTCTCGCTGGACTTGTGTTCTTTGCTCTCGCGTTGCTTGGTGGTGGCTATGGCTGCGCGGTTCCTCTGTTGTGTATTTTCTCCGTCCTCGCATAAACTCAGCGATGGATGGAGAGGTCGGCTCCGTGGCCCCTGGTCAGTGCCGACGCAGTGGAAGCTGTCGACATCGCAACCGCTCTGCAGGTCGCTGCCTCGCTGGAGTCCCGCCGACGAGTACTCTGGCGTCGCCGATCTACAGTATCCAACATTTGATTGTTGTTCTGTGCGTATGCCTGGCCAGAAGCAAGCCATGCGACACGAAAACGCCGTGAGTTAATGGGTGGATTAACAGTTTATGCACAGTTTGGAGCGGCAGATTTGATTAGAAAAAGAGATCAAGATCATGGACATTTCCTACAAACGCAACAGTTATTTGCATCACATTAGTGCGGTAACATTATAGCAAACATTAACGGCACCATAACACCATCAATTTCTGCCGACATTGCAAGGTAAAAGAAACAGGAGACGTGTGCTTGGATAATATAATATAATAATAGTAATAACAATGATGATACTCAAATCCATCCATTAACAAATTCAGAACATGTATCTTTTTCAAGGAACAAATCATCATCACAGAATATCCCCCCTCTTCCTTTAAAACATAAACAACTTATTCTTTCTCTGCCTCACCTCACAGTATATACATTACAACAGGATCTAAAGGACTACAAATTCTCCTACCTCTTTGTTCAACCTGGGTATCAAAATCAAATTTCGGTCAAAAATCAAGCCGCAAAAACCTCCCTCACCCCCAAGCTCTACAACCAACCGACCACCAAAATGTGACAAGGACCAAGGAAATGACAAAAAGGCAGAAACTTGGCATCAAGCACCAAATGTCAGTCTACCAATACCAACTACTATCCCTAACTAGGAATTTCAGTCCCCGGAAAACCTATTCCTAACTAGGAATCTCGTGTGCTTGAAAGTCCTCAAGACGCTCTCCATAATGGACATCTGTGAGATAAGACGACCACTGTAGCAACCAGAAGGAAAAAGGGGATGACACAGTTCACCTTGTATTGTTGCTGTATATCAGCTCCTACCAAAAATGTGTACTAATGAAAAAACTAGAGCAAAACGATACCTAGACCTGACAGACCCTAACAGGGAGCAACTATAAATTAATCCCAGGCACTCGGAGCACCTGCACCGCCACCATAGCCACCACCCCCATATGCAGAGGAACCACCATAACCACCGGCTCCTCCACTGCTGCCTCCACCATAGTAGTCACCACCACCTCTTCCAGAGGAAGAATCCCTGCGGAAGTCACGGCCACCGAAGCGGCTCCCACCACCACCAGACCTTCTGCTCCTCCCACCACCACCACCAAAGGATGGACGAGCTGCATAGCGAGACAGCCACGCAGGTACCTCTTGATTAGATTCTTGCATTAGCTCAGCCAATGACCTCGCCATGGAAGAGTTATTCTCGTTGAAGAAAGCAGTTGCAAGACCACTTTTTCCTGCCCTCCCTGTCCTCCCAATCCTGTGTACATAATCATCAATATCATTGGGGAGGTCGAAGTTCACAACATGAGCAACATGAGGAATGTCGAGGCCCCGGGCTGCCACATCAGTTGCCACTAGAATAGGAGTTTGCCCACTCTTGAAGGATCTCAAAGCATACTCTCTTTCCTGCAGTAGTTGTATATCAATATATCAGAAAAAAAAAACTTGATACAAAGAAACATTGTCTCAATTTGTTTCGCACAAGTTCCACACTGTTCAACGACAATAAGAAAATACTGATATGAGTAAACCAACAAGGCATAAACAACTCTGTTATCTAATAACAGTGTCTAGAAATGACATGATTTACATGCATATCTTCTTTATGACTGACCAGGAAAGAGATGATCCAAAAGGACAACATTTATCATCAGGTGACTGATTGATTTAATCATTTTAAACAACATGGGCAGCTAAATACTGCTAGAAATCCAAATGGTACAAGGGAAAAAGGAACAACAATGAACCTGCTGGTTTCTATCACCGTGAATAGAAGTAGCTGGAAATCCGTTCATACACAACCAATGCTCCAATGCATCAGCACCCCTTTTGGTTTCCACGAAGACAAGTGTAAGTGTTGGCTGCACCAGGGAAAAAGAATAAAAACAGTGAATAACAGTACTTGGGGGAATTGCACTATTCACTTTGAGTGCTAAGCAGTAATTCAACAGTAATCTTGAGAAAGCTACCCAATGAAAAACATCAGGACATTCAGAACTGGTTAAAACATGGGTGAAATATAGAACTGTACAAGAAATTACCTTTCCTGGAGTAGCACTGTCTCTTTGTGCATGAAGCAGATCCATCAAGTGGCTTCTTTTGTCTGCCTCCTGCACAAACTCTACTCTCTGTACAATCAAATCTGTACTTGACCCAACTCTTCCAACAGCCAGGAATATGTAGTTCTCCAGGAAGTCAGAAGCCATCCTCTGTGTTCATTAGCAAATCACAAAACTTCATTAAATATAAAGATAAAAATAAACATGAGAGACTAAGATAACATTTCACCAAGGTAAGGTGCCAAGCATAGAATGAGATAAGTCAATCATATTACAAAAGACCAAGTTGGACAACATTAGTCAGCATTAACAAACTACCTGATGAAGTAACAATGAAGCCTGAAATGATAATTATAACCGAGATAAGTTCAAACAAAGTAACAGGATAGTGGCTATCAGTGCAAACCCTGAGTGACTGATCCTCAAGGGCATATTCAAACACATAATTTTATCTTTTTCATGAGTCTACTAATAGAAATTTTGCTTATGTATAGAACAAGAAGGCTGAAACTTCCAAAATATAAACATTATGTAGTGGCGTAATATGATTCATGGAATTACTGAGGCATTCAACCACAAGACAGAAAACCTACCCAAAAAAAGCTATAAGATCACATTTTGGCAAATTATGCATTGCCTAGGTAGGCAATATTCTTCCCAACACATAAGAAGCAAAATTAGCTTGCCCCAAGCCTTTAGCCACCATTTATTTTTTCTACAAGAGCTTTTTGTTTGTATTCATGATTGGGCCATGGCCATTAAGTGCAAGGGTAAAACATGTGTGTTTCTTAATCATTTCAAGTGCAACCAACAGAACATGTGCAAGGAATACCAAAGGTTTCAGCTATAGTACTCATGTACTGAAGCTCATCTAGTGCGGAACCGAACATTATCCTCCTCAAGGAAAATATAGCAAAGGAACAGAAATACCAACCAAACGTGGGAATATATCAAGAAGAAATAAAACAACAAATCAATAAGCAAAATACACAACTAGAATGGCGACATGAAGTTTATTAGCTAGATCCAGTCAATTGATAAAATACCATTATGAACTTGAAATGCATATGATATGAAAATAGCGAACTAACATAAACTAACCTGGATTTCCTTTGGGAATGTGGCGCTAAACAACATTGTCTGCCTGGCACCTGGTGGAGGCATATCCATTTGCTCAACAATTCTCCTAACTTGTGGTTCAAAACCCATGTCAAGCATTCTATCTGCCTCATCAAGGGCAAGATATCTGATGGATTGCAAAGATACTCTTGCCCTTTCCAATAAATCAACCAAACGACCAGGCGTAGCAACAAGAATATCAACACCCCTCTCAAGATCTCTCAGCTGCAAAACGTTGAAAGTAGTTCAGTATATCATCAATTTTAAGAAGGTAATTTGATGGTTGCCAGAACCCTAAACTGAATATCAAGACAAAATATCCTCAAACAGATGTATTTTCAGATTGTTTTTGACTTTCTAGTTATATAATAAACCTTGTACTCCATGAACCTAGCAACAAATGCTTCATATAGGTCAAAATTATTTCTAGAGATGATTCAACTATTTAATGGTTAACCAATGATAAGGATCAAAATTATGCCATAACAAGCAGGATGTGCCACCTATATAGGAAAACCTACAATGGTCACAGAAGAGAGCCTAAACATTTATAACTTATATGCAAGACACTAGCTAGCAAAAAAGGATGCAGATTCGCAAATAATCACCATCATTAATGCAAATATGTTGAATACAACATAACAATATGAGAAAATAGAAAGACCTAAATTGTCCATATTATTGTTTAAAGTTCACCCTTCACATGTGCCATGACCAATTGACCATACACGACGAGCAGAGGTCTTGCGTGACCCATGTGTAGAAAGAATAATTCTTGTCATGCAAATTATAAAGTTCCACTAATCCTAAAATACCAAGCAAGCACTTTTCACTTGAACAGGAACAGAATTGGATTTGAAATTTCAAAAGGAAGAAGGAATAAGACCTGCTGAGTAATAGGCGCTCCTCCATATGCAACAACAACCCTGACACCGGTCTGGTAGGAAAATTTCCTCGCCTCATCATGAATCTGCAACAAAACACAAACATAACATCACCCATCAAATGCATGTCACAGTGAATCAAATCAAGCAGAAGGAATATCATCAATCACCACCCCACCTGCATGGAGAGCTCCCTGGTGGGAGAGAGGATGAGCGCGAGGGGGCAAGCGGTCCTCGTCCCGCCGCGCTGCGGCCGCTGCGCGGGCGGCCCACGCATGATGCCGCTGATGATGGGGAAGCAGAAGGCGGCCGTCTTCCCGGACCCGGTCTGCGCGCACGCCATGAGGTCCCTCCCCGCGAGGGAGATCGGGATGGCGTGCCGCTGCACGGGGGTCGGGCGGACGTACTTGCATCGGCGGATGTTGTCGTTGAGCGCCTGCCCTAGGTCGATCTCCGCGAACGTGGCCACGGGCGGGGGCACCTCGCGGCCGCTCGTCTCCACCGGGATGTCCTCGTACGCCTCGAAGTTGATCCCCGTGTTCTGGTGCGCGTCGAACACCTCCGTCTCGCCGCCGCCTCCGCCGCCGACCAACGCCGCGTCGGCGTCGTTGCCGAACGGGTTGGGCTCCCGGTCCCACCCCCGCGACCCGCCG
>CM002478.1:16081014-16187722 GCA_000325765.3 Leersia perrieri | reverse complement strand
GGGGAGGGACGGGCTCGGCGTCGGCGACGTCGGCCCAGGAAGTGCGGGAGGGGGCGGCCGCCATGGACGGATCTGCGCGGCGGATGCGGAGGCGGAGGCGGAGGAGGAGCGGATTCTCGAGGTGGAAGAGGGGAAATTTGTGGGGGAGAGAGAGGAAGTGTGATTTTTTTTTTCGTTCTTTTCCTTTTCTCTTGTGTCTCTGCGGCTAAAAACAAAGGGGAAACCTAACAATGGGAGGGAGGCGAGGTGACGGTGTGGGAGAGGTCAAAATATCTACGGAGTTGGAGTTCGTGTGGGATTTGGGTGTTTGTGTCCTGTTTGGTCTTGTGTACGTTTTGAATTTGAGGAGTGATTTTGTGCTGTATTTTGACGTGTGGTATAACGGATGTGATATTTCAAGGAGTCGCGGATGTGTTTGGCTCCAACTTCTTGTCACCGATTTAATTTTTTTTATTGCTAGTATAGTAGTATTAGTATGATTGATGATTTTTTTAGAGGATGTTTTTATTACGGTTGCGATATTTTTAATCCGGACGACATCTATAGGCATAACTAAATGAAGTTTTCATGGGATTTTTGTGATACTAAAATTATAGTTAAAGTTCGTCTATTTAAGTATGAGTTAAGAAACAAATAGATATAGCATAAAATACATGTCTATCTTTTACGTAGAAAAAAGATGTCTTCAAAATATATACACAGAGAAATTGTGTCGTTAGTTGCCTAATCATGCATCTTTTTTAAAAAAAAAATAGACAGGAGCTCTGTCTTTCAATAGAAGGGTGAATTGGTTTTGTTTATAGTAGAAGAAAAGAATAGTACATTCTAGGTAGGAGAGACTTCCCTATGATTACAAGTTTGCCATGATCAAAACGTTTTTCTCTTGCTAGATGAGAATTGGAATGTCATACTGCGGTGAAAATATTGCATTCCTGTGTCGCTAAGGAATTAGAAACGAGCATTTGGTTGTTCGGCATTGATGCATCGCTTGGGGGAAGGGAGTAAGGTGGTGGACTAGTGTGACCGCAGCGCTCGCCCCCCCTCAGGGCCGACCTTGGTATGGCGATGTCGATGATGTGTTGAGCTTGACCAGAATGAGGTGAGGATGGAGGATAATGGCGGCATCGGGAGAGTTCTTCGGTGGCAGCAGCAACATCAAGCGGGCGCCTTGCTTATCTCAAAAGAGCCGAGGTGGTTGTCGATGGCCTGAGAGACGACAAGGAGGATGCAAGAAGGTGGCTGGCATGGGGCAGGATGGACTCAGCGGCCTCAGTGGCAAGAGAGTGCTGTCGTCGCTCGTCGGGAGAAAGAGGGGCGGAGCGAAGAAGAGATGGAGAGAGAAGAATGAGATGGCAGGTAGGCCGCATTTTTTTAGTTTTCTATTGCTGACTAGGACATCACATCAGCAAAACCACTATTTTAAACTGTCTTAGGATATACTCCCTCTATTTCATAATGTAAGTTGTTTTGACCTTTTCATACAACTTTTGGCATTCATTTCATTAAGAAAAATATTTTATCATCAAAAATATTATTTATTTTATTTGTGAATTACTTTATCATCAAAAATACTTTAAAAATGACTTATTCTTTTTATATTTACAACAAATTTTTAAATAAGATGAATGGTCAAACTTCGTAAGCAAAAATTCAAAACATATTACATTATAAAACGGAGGTAATATTTTAAAAGGGATTTATAAATTTAGGGTCCAACATTTCTGGTATTTGTGTTTAGGGATGAATTTTAAACTCAATGTAAGCATAAGGGACCCGAAATGAACTCTTTCCATTTGAGCAGCGCTGCTTGTGATCGGCTGTTCTTTGGGGCTTCGGCCCATGTGACTGACGCCGTGGCCCACTCAGGATGAGAATTGAATGTTGACTAGGCCTGACCCATTTTCCAACCAAAAACGGCTTCCCCATCTAGCCCTCTCCGGCAGCCCACCTCACAGAACTGGACCAGCTACTTGGCGTAGCCGCGTACCGCGTACGTTCCACCGTGACACTCAAGGCCTCGTTTGCTAAAATGACGATCCGTCTATTTTTTTGCAAACGTAGTTAGTTTCTTTAAAAATTCATATGAATCCATTTTTCTAATTTTTAATAGTTAATATTTAATTAATCATGTGCTAATGATCTTTCTCGTTTTGTGTATCCAAAATAATCCAACTCACCAGTTGTTTCAAACTAGGCCTAAAACATATTTTTGACATTTTTATCGATTATAAGCTGTATACAATGTCAGTTACTTTATACAAGGCAAATCTATTTTTTTTGCCTTCTTTCCAAAAACAAAAGCGCTGGTACACTAAGGCCCCATTTAGTTCTCAAAATTTTTTTCAAAAAACATCACATCAAATCTTTTGAGACAATAAGATGAATCTTTTAAGACTAATTAATTAGGCTCAAAAGATTTGTCTCGTGGTTTCCAGGCTAGCCATGAAATTAGTTTTTTCATTCATGTCCCAAAACCCATCCCGAAATCTAGTCAAACGTCTGATGTGACACCTTGTCACAAAAAATTTTGGGAAAAGAAAAGGTGGAGAGAAAGAAAGAAAGCACGATAAGAAAGCAGCTGCGTCAAAGACGGCCACGTCGCCGCCGATCTGCTTTCTTGCCGCCGTGCGTCCGACGTTCAAGCCGCTACACTGCCACCGTTGAAGATCGATCAGTGCCGACGTTGCTAGGATCGATTCGCGTCGCCGCCGCCACTCCGCTTGATCTGCGGCGGCGGCGGTGCTCCACGATCTGCTTAGCCACTGGCCGATTTGTGCAGGAGGGCGCGGTATCCGCTGCCGCCGCCGAGGACGGAAGGCGGATGGGTGGCGTTGTACTCGTGGAGTCGTGGGAAGAGAATCACCGATTGGGGGAAAACAGATGAATGGCTGACAGTGGGCCATGGATTTATCTGTAAATAAGGCTTTCTTTTTAGGGCTTTACCATAAAGTACATAATATCACATTGTTCGATGGTCTAAAATGAAAAATTAAAATGACTGATACGCAAAATTTACTGGCCCCATCTCAAGCACCGATTGACCGGATGAGTTGTGTCTTTCATGGTGTCTCTAACTATTATTGTCTGCGTGGAGGCCAGGGATACTACCCTAGGGGTACAATGACTGTGAAACGTCTAATACTCCAGTAGTATAATAGGTAAGATCTATCCTTACCTTCCTGTCACAAGTTGATGTCACGTAAGAGCAAACCCAACAGCTCATCTATTCCATCCTTCATCTCAAATATAGAGTATGTGTGAGAAAAATATTGCTCCAAAAGATACTCACATCATCCAAAAGTAGAGCATCATCCATATTAGAGAGATCATCCAAATATGGATGTTCTCCATCTTCACTCATATTTAAAGCAAGCAACATAAGGAGAAGAAGAGAGAGGTTGTTAAAAATATTATTAAAATATAAGAGATATCAGTATGGAAGATGTAGTATGAATGATCTTTTAGAGTGCATAAGATATAGAAGATGAATTTTTCTTGCATGATTATTCAATGAAATATATATAAGTTCTTGGGTTTGCTCTAAGAAGATCAAACTCCATACTGGCTCTACAAAATGGATTTCTTACACAGTTAACGCAGTGGTGCATTAAACTGGCAAGTTGAAAAAGGTCAGCGGTTAGCTGGTTTGGATGGTTCTATCATTCTGGATATTCTGCCTATAGTATAGTCTGAAGATTCTGCGTGCATATAGTACTACATACAGAACGGTTGAATGTGTCAAAATTGGTACTATACTACAGTATCAAGCTAAAGAGGAATCACAGAGTAATATAGTATGACGCCATTAGGTGATACTAGTCTCCTTTTAGGTAATTTAAATCCGGTTTAAAGCAATTAAGTAATTTCAAAAATAAAAAAGCCTCGTACTGCAAGATGGAATCTGTTTGGGGCAAACATAAATACACAATCTCCGAGAGGCGACTTAGAAAGTCAACCATTTTCTTTTACTGGACAAGCTCAAATGCACAATGACCCACGAGATGGCCTGAATGCATGGGTCGTGTCAGTCCATTTTCTTTAGGACAATTTAAAATCATAGGGCCCATGAAGAAGGGGAAGGTCCGAAGAGTGTCTCTCGATTGATATTTTTACTCCAAGGATTTAGAGTTTATGAATTATGCATTGCCCAGCTTGATTATATATATATCCAGCTACTCCTTAGACCGCTAGCCATGGCATCGTCTCATCTTGTGCATACTCTTCTAAAAATAACGGCGTGTTTGGCAACTTGAGAGAAGAGAAATGAGAGTTTTTATGAGGAAATTAATAATGAGATTAAGAAGTGAATTTGATTTTTAGTCCTAATCTCCTGTTTGATAGATGATGGGAATTTAGGTGGGAGTTTAGATGGAGAATAGATTTAAGTGAAAATCAACGGTTGAAATCTATCTTAGTAACACAAGAGGGAATTCCCTCTCAATTCCCACCACACCCTAGGTATTGAAAAGGAGGGAGTTGTCCTCCTCAAATCCTCATCCCCATCCCATCAAAACTCCCATATTCTTTAACCAAACAAGTTAATTAATAATCTTATCCCTTTAAATTTCTAATCCTCTCTAAAAACTCCCTCCAACCAAACGCACCCTAAGACAATGGTGGTGACAGTGCCCACCAACTCTATTTTGTTACTTGTACCAATTACTCCTTGATATAATTTCTTATATAGTGTATGTACATGTTGGCTCTATTTTATTTCATCTCAAAAATTGTTATGGAAAGGCGTAATTTGTCCCCTGCCCAAAACAAGGGTATATTAATTACCTATTAGTTTCTGGAGACACCTCAGTACCTCACATCTGCACACTCTATTTAACTGCCTATGGCTCACTAATTACCAGAATTAAAATGCATACCCCGACTCCCCAAAGAATTGTCCAAATTTAAAAATTCAGTTGAGTATAAACATTGTCCATTGTTTGAACATCGGAGACTGCAGTTGTGTAAAGTTGAAATTGACTATTTAATTATCTGCGAATATATTATATGGACATGGTTGGGAAAAGGGCGAAGTAACTATCCTCTATCTCAATATGCCACAACTTTGATTAACTAAACTTAATTCCAATTTGCACCAGGTGAAACCCCGTAGTGCAAGATGGAATCTGTTTTGCCAAACACAATTAATTCACCACAAAGGAACCACCAAGAAAGTCAACCATTTTCATTTTTGCGCAAACACAATGATCCACAAGATGGCCAGTCAATATCGATTTTCTTTTGGACAAATGGAACGAAGGAAGCATGAAAGACGGGATGATATGACGAGGGCCTCAATCGGCCTGGTATTATTAAGCAATCATGCAAAGTGAGTGTAGCTCTGTATGGTAACATGTTCATCAAGTTTTAAATACTCTAGCAGATTTGATATGAGTGCTTTTATTTGCAGCTAATATTTTTTTTAGTAGTAGGTAATTACCCATCAATAGCGAGACGCCAGTGATAACTTCGTCTATCTGAAGATATGATGGTCATAGTCTTTAAAGATGCTCATTAGTAGGATATGCGTGTATGTATTTATAGGGATGAGTGTGCATGGGTCTATAGACATCCGTGCCTTATGCAGTGGCCGAAACAAATCTGTAGGTGTTCGACGGACACAACGGCGTGTCGGCGACGGTGTTCAGCAAGGAGCATTTGCTCGAGCACGTGATGAGCGCCGTGCCTCAGGGCATCAGCCGTGACGACGCGCTGGTCGCCGGCTTCGTGAAGACGGACATTGACTTCCAACACAAGGGTGAGCGAGAGCGACAAATCCTTGCAATGCCGTTGAGAGCCCTGGACCAGAGATGTTAACTTTGGGTTGTGTGGTGAAGGGGAGGTGTCAGGGACAACAGCGACGCTGGTCGTCTTCGATGGGTTCACGGTCACTGTGGCGTCGGTTGGGGATTCCAAATGCATATTGGACATGCAGGGCGGTGTGATCTTGCTGCTAACAGTGGACCATCGTCTCGAGGAGAATGCAGAGGAGCGGGAGCGTGTTACGGCTGAAAGGACCTTGAAGTCGCCTAGAGGGGGTGAATAGGCGTGTCTGAAAAATACTTCGCAGCGAAATTAAATACTTACCGGATACTTCGGTATATTTACCGGATACTCCGGTAAAAATCTTTTGTTGCCAACAGAACAATTTTACCGGACACTCCGGTACTTTTACCGGACTATCCAATAATCAAGAAAGATTTCTCTCGAAGGAGAAAACACAACAAGCTCAAGCACAAAAGAAACTAGCTAGTAGCAAGATATGGAAGCTAATACAAACACAACTAGCACAAGAGCAAATATTGCAATATGATATATATATATATATATAAGCACAATCTAACACACAAATCAAGCACGATATTGCAATATGATATATAAGCACAAGCTAGCACACAAGTCAACCGAGACAATATCACAAAGAGTGGTAAATAGAGGACAAGGAGACATACGATTTTTTACGTAGTTCGGATCCAAAGATCCTACTCTATGGTAAGGTGCTCCAAGAAGCCGGATCTCACTCGATCCCATGCCTCGCTATGCTAACAATCACAAGGAAGCTTTAGTGTCCAAATCCACACGCGGATTAGCAAGTCTCCAATCAATCCCCACAGATCAAGCCTTTAGAACGATCCCCACGGACCAAGCCCTACCGGAGAGCCCTAATCCCTCGTTGCGACTTGCTCTACCAAGCAACCTTCTAGAAGTTAGCACGGTATCCACTAAATTACCTCTTCCCTTACGGAGATGAGGAAAACCTTCACAAACTCTCCCCGGCTATCCACACAACCGGATGCTCGCGGGCGACGCCTAACCGTCTAGGAGTCCTTGGCCTCCAAGAGTAATAAATCCAATTGGAGAATTGCTTGCAATGAACTCAAGTGCTCAAAGGATGATGGAGTGAAGCTCACTAGCTCTCAAACTCAAATCCCAACTCTGAAGGATGGTGGAGCTTACTAGCTCACAATCTCTCTTCTCGTGGATGGGTGGAGGTCACTGCCTCTCAATCTCTCCCTCAAATCTCACACAAGGATGGGGAGAAGCTCTCAAGCTCTCCCACTCTCTCAAACCACTCACAAGGATGGGGATGAAGCTCACAAACCCTCAATCTCACTATCCCCAACCTTCTTTCAACTCCAAATCTCTTCTCCTCTCAATTCCCTTCTCAAATCTCACAAATCTTCACCCAAATCTCACTCACAAAGATCTACCACCAAGGTAGGAGATTATGGGAGGGCTCTTTGGCTTTGGATGGATCTAATCTTGCCAAAACTCAGCAGCAACAGATAGGAGGGGTGGAGGGGTTTAAATACCCGAGCCCCCAAAACTAGCCGTTAGCCTCTCAGATCTGAACACCGGACATTCCGGTGGACTCACCGAACATTCAGGTGAAAACACTTCATGCAGCCAACACATTCCACCGGACACTCCGGTCGATTTATCGGAATGTCCGCTGGTACCTAGACAACACCCCACGAAAACCACAACTCTGCGCTCCGGAGTTCGTTTTCGATGAACTTGGACTCTATGGAAAGCTTATTTAAGTGGCTACCCAACCCAACCAAGAACCACAACTAAAACCACTCATAGTATAGGTTAAGGCTTGGGTTTCTCTCAAGGTAGCACTAGGGAGGATTACTTTGAGCATCGAGACATATACAAACTCATCAACAATTGCATCCCTCTTAATAGTACGACATTCCTATACACAAAAGTAAAGACAAAAGCTATACCTCTAGGAATGCCTTCATGCCATCTTCTTTCTTCACTTGAGGGTTGCTCATGGCATCTTCAATTCACCGTCGGGACTATTCACCTACAACTTGTCGAACACATTAGTCCCAACTTATTTATACCTTTGCCTTGAGCAATGTCCATCTTGATCATCACTTCTTAACATCTTCTTGATCTTCGGCGCTTCTTCTTCAATTCTTCAAATAATTGATGCGAATAATCCATAGCTTCACATAGCCTTGCACTGTCCGTCGCGACAAAAGTGTCGCTCGCTCTTCTCCACCGGATTTGGTCCCTCGGTGTCAAGCCTCTTGCTTACCCTTCTCCACCGCATGGTCCCTCGTAGCTGAGCCTCGCTTGCCCTTCACCGTCTCGCCATACGTCGCCACTTCATATCCCACATCTTCAATCTTCTCCACATAATCTTCATCTTATTTATATCTTCATCTTCTAGCTTCTCATCGTCTTCATATTGGCCACTTGATTCTTATCCATCGACAATTAACATCTTCTATCTCATTGTCGTCATGTTGGCCACTTGGTTCTCATTCATCGACGATAAATATATTCTAACTCATGTCTTCATGTTGGTGATCAAATCACATTGATTTTCTTCTTCTTCATCATATCTTCTAGCTCATTATCTCTTATCTTGATGATGGAACTCAACCACTTCTTTTTCACATCAATTCTTCACTAATCTTTTGTCTTGATGCCGGAATTTAATCCTAAACACATCAACTCATTGAAATAGTTAGTCCAACAATTGGTTGTCATTAATCATCAAAACCAATACCACTCTAGGATCATAGATCTTCCAATCTCCCCTTCTAAGACAACTATAGGGCATTGACCTTTCAACGGCGAGTGGAGGGGAGGTCAGCCGACTAAACCTGTGTGGTGGACATGAGGTAGCTGTTTTTTCATAAAGTACATCTGCAATGCTGTGAAGGTATTTTTTATGATGGTGTTTGATGGGGGAGCGGCGGAGGCTGCTCCGGCCAGATCCGTGTCATCTACGGCCGGATCTGGCAGGGAGAGCTCGGCCCCGGCCCCCGGCCAGATCCGTGCCTTCCACCGTCGGATCTGGTAGGGAGCGGCTGGCGACTACGGCGGCGCGATGTGGACCATGACGGGTTGCCCGTGCGCTGTACGGCGGTGCGTGCTCGAGTTGGGCGGCCGGCAGGGCGTCGAGCTTGTGCTCGTGTTGTGTGGCTGGCCGGCGGGGCGACGACGGCTTTGGCTGGAGGACGACGACATTGTGAAGGCCAGCACGCGCGGTCTGCGATGTCAGTGACAGCGACGGTGGGCTGCACGTCAGAGTGGCCAGTTGCTTTGCAGCCACTGGCCGGCCGTCTTCCAGTGGCACGGTGGAGGCGGATGGCGGTTATTTGCCTTTGGATTTGGGGCTTTGCTCCCAGATCTAGACCCCGGCATCGTAGGCAGTGGCGGCGGTTCCCCCTTGCAGACGACCTACTTTCCCCTGGAGCTCCTCCCCTTCTTGGCCTTCTCTGGCTGTGGGGAGCTTTTGGGTGCGAGTACGAGCTCGGTTGTGTTGGTCGGACGAGTTGCTGCCGATGTTGCGGTGGGTGGTGGTGGACACCTTCCCTGCCCTTTGTGGGATGGTGGAGGTGTTGGCATGAGAGGATGGCTTTCCGGTCGTCGTTGGGCAGCTTGAGAGGTCTTGGTCATGGTCGTCTCAAAGTCAACAATGGTGGTCAGGGTCGTGCTGATGGTGGTCTGGAACCATTGGCGGCCGGCCGGCGGAGGGGTGCTAGGGCAGCGTAGGCCACGTGCTGGCGTGTTGGTGATCGTTGAGGTCGTGTCATCCAGGAAGCGGGTAGGTCCTAGGCGTTGCTTTGGAGGTTGGGTTGGTTTGATTTAGGTCTAGTGAAGCCCAGTGCTAGACCTCTTCCTCTTGTAATGTTGGTGGTGTTGGAATGTGGTGTGGAGGTTTTTTTCTTTTTCTCTGTAACTTCTAACATTCCTAAGTCTTAATACAAATGATGCGCAAAGATTTTACGCATTCCCTAAAAAAAATTATATATACTAGCCATGTACCAGTGTGTTGCACGGACTATTATTATTGAAATTATAAAAATTTAATCATACAAAGTATACATTTGTTATTTCTGAAAAAGTAGCTTAAATCTAAAGAAGCTTCCATCTATTGTAACACACTTTAAGAAATTTGTATTTTGGATTTAAATTTATAAAATGCTAAGTTGATTGTTGAACAAAGGCACAAAAAAACCTAATAAAAACTAAAATTATGGTTTTAATCGTATTGATTAATTTTGTTGGTTGCACAAAAATATGTGATAGTAATATTACAATCAATGTTTTAATCGTATTAATTAATTAAATGTTTTCTGTGCACATAATTGTATATATGTTTAGTGCGACAGGGTCATTATAATATGCTACTAAGCGTAGTGACAGCATAAATTTTTGTTTCAATTTGATTAAGCGATTCCGAACATCCCGATTGTTAATTTTAGTGTTTTAGTTGGTTTTGGAACCTCAGTTGTTTTTAGTGAAGATTTAAAGTTTATTTAGAGTCTTAATGTAATCCCGGAAGTATAACACGTAGACTTAGCTTATCTATGGAAGTATAACATGTATACTTGGCTTAATATGGAACTACGGCATGTAGGCTTAGCTATTGTTGTAGGTTCTATCATGGACTGATCGCTTAAGTAATATTTTGAGTTCTATCAAAAACATATATGTATCGGTTAAAAAGATGCATATATGGGATGGTGCGCTTAGATATAAACTACATGTATGTACTTAGAAAAGAAACATATGAAATGAGCCTGAGTTAATGCATCATTTATATATTATTGAAGATCATAGGCAAAAACCAATTTAGATGCAAAATATAAATGTAAAAAAAATAGCGAACCTGTTTTCTTGTAAGATTGATCAGCAGCTAATTAACCTCAACTCATAGTCTCCAGATCATGATTAGCTTATGACATAGTTGCCCCCTGCCACGATCATATTGTCGCGAGATTCGATCGATCTGCTACTCTACGTACGTGTGCTTGATCGAAGAATCAACTGCCAGTGCATGAGCACTTCCGGCGACGCATGCGCGCGTCTTGGTTCCCTTTGTGCGCGTGCTCGCGCTACTCCTATTTCGGCCGTGTGAGAAGAACATTGGTGCAGAAGTATATTGGTAAGGAACTTCCGGGTGCAGAGTTTCAACGATATATGGAGAGATCGATAGATATCAGCCAAGATTTGTTTGTTTTAGCTAAGACTATAATATATCTGCTACGTACGTACGTGTAGATTAGATTGTGTCAAACCACATGTTCGATGGGCTTATAAAGAAGCCCACGGTAAATATACTGTATAATTGATGAGATATACATATAAGAAGTTACGATTTTTTTTTTGTCGGTTGCTCCCATGTTCCATCCCCGATTTAAGCTGCAAAAGAGGTGTGGTCAACTTGTGGTGACCGGCCGGTGTGGAAGCCGCCAGCCCGCCGTACTGTGAGTACGCGACTGCATACCATCTTATACTGAGTCAAAACCTTAGGAGAGAACCCAAAGAAATTAATTAACGTGAATTTCGATCATAAAGGTGGATGTCCATCGATATTTTCCAGCAACAGAAATTTTTCAAAAAAGTTAATAATGTAGATCAAAATAGAATATATCAATTTTCCCTAACATAAAAGTTTAAACTAAACCTTTATAAATTACAAACAATTAATAAGTTTGGATCTAGCTAACTGCTAGCTAGTATATGTGCATATTCTCAGTTATATTGTATTTCAAACTTAGTGATATATTTCATGCATATTGATATATATTGTTAGCTTTTAAAAAAGAATTTCATAATTATTTGTATGATGTGTAAAGCATAAGTAGGGATTGAGATACTCTAACTTTGAGTTAGATGTGACTTATTCACTGAAACATAGATCCCCTAGTCCATGGATCTATATGTCAGTGTGAAATGCTCTCTAATTTTAAAGTTAGAGGAACTGCTTCCCACAAGTAGATATCCACCCACACGATTAAAAGAGTTTTTCTCTAGCTATAGGATTTGTATCCCCAACTCCCTGTTGTATGCGTGCGTGCGTGCATGGCACCTTCGATCGGCGTACGTGCGTGCAAGCAAGATTAATCAACTAATCTAATTGCCCACGGACGTCGATCGGTACGTGCTGACAAACATCGATCATTATCGCACGTTCCACGTAGAGAAATTAGACAGATGCACGCATTGAAAGACCATAAACTGTAGCTAAATACAGGAAGCCTCCAACTAATTTAAGATGCATGGAATCTATACATTTTGGGGCAAACGGTTGATCACCAAGAGACAAAACCAAGAAAAAAAAGGCAGACATTTTCTTTGCTGAAACGAAACCAAACAAGCAAGCCTACGGTGACCCACGAGATGGCCGTTTTAACCTCTAACTAAGATTCGGTGTATGAGACTCCAGGGTGTGACAGTGATCGGATGGAGACCTGGTCCCAACGGTGCCTATAGCTAGCATAAGAAGGTACCGACCGACCTTCCGACGTATGTGAGGCTGCACGCCTGTCGCCATTGATGAACAGTGCTAAAAAGGAAAGATTAATTGGTCATTTGGGAATTTCTCCAATAAAGAAACACCAACGCTCATCAGCTGCCAGCCATCGATATATATACAGTAAGTTATTATATAAGTACTCACTCAAAGTGTACAAATTGTACGATGCTGTTAACTTTTTTAATACATTTAACTATTCATCTTATTAACTATTCATCTTATTAACTATTCATCTTATAAAATATACAAACTATATGTCATGTTTAAAATTTTTTAATAATAGAACAAATCAATCAATACTTACCTAAATTTTTAAATAAGACAAACAATCGAGCGTATATAAAAATATCAATGAATCGTACATTTTATAAAGACGCTATAAGGAGTAAATCGTCTAGTCCAAGTGTCCAGCCGAGCCGTGCATCCCATCATATCACAGGAATGAACAAAATTTGTGAATTTTCAGCAGGAAGGGAACCTGAAAATCCAAATAGTAGCTAGCAACTCTGTCATGTAAGCATAAAATGGTTGAGGAAGAGAAGAGCTAGTGATGATGATGATGAAGTACGACTACACGAGGTTTGCCAATTACCTCACCGGCGAGGAACGACAAGAGATATTCAGTTTGGCATCACTGCGAACATGAAATCCTGTGTTTGTAGTGTTCTGCAGAAGGCCCATTCCGCTGGGTGCGCCACGGTGAACTCAAGTACAGGCCCGTCCGGCGTCCGCCACCACGAGGCGACGCGATGCCCTTTGTATCTTAGAGCAGCGGCCCGGACGCCACCACCGCGCGCGCGCATGCAACGCCACCGCCGTCCCGCTCAACACCGCATACGCATCGATCATGTCAGTGAGAGCTCAATGGACACCCACGGCCGTCGTGTGGTACAGCAGTGCCGCGCCTCCCGGCCTGCTATTTCGCATTGTTGTGCTCAACATCGACCTCGAACGAGGTGAATGGGGCTCGGCGTGGGGAAGCGTCCATATTTGGAATAAATTTTTGGAGTGTCTATGTGTAAAATAAGCTCTTTTCCTATAAGAAATAGAATGTAAAAATCTAAAAACTTGTGCAAAACATTTGGGGTGTGATATTTCACTTTTTCATCAAATAAGACACTACCAGAGAATGAAAATCCATCGAGTGTTTTTTTTCGTTACCGAGTGTTTTGCAAACACTAGGTAACCTAGAATGTTTACCGTATGTTTAAAAAAACACTCGGTAACATTTAATCTTCCCGAGTGTTTGCTTACGCTCGGTAAGAACACCGTTCCGTCCTATCATGCCTCTTCCGTTGACGGTTTTCGTCGTACAGAAAACTTACCGACGGTATTTGGCCATTCAGTAACAAGACCCCTTACCGAGTGTATATGTGCTATCACACGGTAAAAAACAGTCGGTAAAGGTGTGACTTCGCCGTGTGAAAATACCGAGTGTATGCACTCGGTAACGGAGTGTTTTTGGCACTAGGCAAATTTTCAATCTCTGTTAGTGAGCTGCAGCCATATAAAAAAGCAATAAAAGATAATTTATAGGTAAAACTTTTATGTTTGTTTTACCTCTGTCATTCTCTTTCTTTTATTTTTCCCTCTCTCTTCTTCCAGCTTGCTCCCATATTTATTTTTTATGACATGTGGGCCCATTATTTTTTATATTTATTTATTGACTTGATCTGGTCAAAACCACCTGAAATAGTGTTGAGGGGGTTTTCTGTCCGGTTTATAAAGTTCGGGGTGAATGATATCTGGTTTTGAGTTTAGGGGGTAAAAAGAACTCGCACAATAGTTAAGAGGGGTAATTCAGACTTTATCCTATGTTCTTAAGCTGAAAGTTTTGACTGGTTTGTCCAACCCCTTTTAACACGTAGATGGACAACCATATATTTGATGATTCCCTCCAAGACAACAAGGCACATTTATAGTTTTTACAGTCCAACAAATGATACGTCAAACTACCGGTATTTCAAGATTGTATAATAGCAAGGGTTTACAATTTTGATCAAGACATATTTTGCTAGTTCTCGGAATACCAAAATTCGGTAATTTTTAGACAATAATCAAAAACTAAAATTTGAATTGGAACCTCAGTTTGCATCGAAAAGCTACCGAAACCCGACCAGTTTTACCAAAATTTCAATCGGTATTACGGATATTTTGACTTTGAACAATGGATTTCGAAAGAGCACTACTCAATCGAATTTGGTCAAAATTAGTCAAAATTTGTGTGAGATAATCGAAAAAGAACAGAAAAAGAAAGCTGTATTTTGCTTTCCAAAAGTGTAAATATTAGAAAATTAGAAAAATTATGGTGAGTTGCATAACAATTTTTGGAAAGACAATATTGACATGTTGGTCACTATAAATTTGATAAATTCACATTGACAAACACCAAATATACAATATATGTTATAGCGAATGCAAAGATTTAAGCACATATTACACCTAATATTCAATGACTTATTTCTAAATTAAAAATATCGTGAAACTTTTCTCTTAAAAAAATCATCTAGATTTAATATATTTTGAAACTTCTTGTGTCCGAAATATACTCCTAATGCCATAGTATTATTAGGATTTTTCTCTAGATTTTCCATATTTTATGATTCAAATTTAAACTTGAACGTATTCTATCTTATCGATTCTGAGCCACCTCGAAACGTCAAAATTTCGCGAAATTCAGTCGGATTACGACAAATTTGTAAACCCTGTGAATGGCTAGATTTTATTTTATTACCTCAAGGTGCTATTTATTGTGGAGCATAAAAAAACTCATCTAAGAATTATTTAAACCGACATTAGATAAACTATATATTCATCCTACTAGCTCTCTGATGCAAGAAACTAACATCTGATTAAATTTCCCCGAAAAAAAAACAACTGATTAAATTCAATTAGCATGAGACTTTCGTGGCAGCTATCAATCAAATGATAGAAAATATAACGTATGTTGGTTGCTAACTGTTAACATATATAGTACATATGCATGGGAATATTTAGGAGGAAATACAGGATAAGATTCCATTACAGTATAATTGACGAGACGTATATGAATTAATTAGAAAATGAGATTCTTTTTCCCTCGCCCGGCTGCTCCCACCCCAAAACTGAAGCTGCCCAGAAGTACACGCGCGGCGACCGAATTGCATACCGCCGTCGCCAAATAATTAGACTCGATCGCCATGAGCCCATGACGAATCAATCATGCAATTCATACATCCAAAATTCGAAGCCGCCACTGTAAGTACGACTCCCAATCTTGCGGCGTCAAATGTAGTGGCGAACTTGAAGAAATTGACGTCTCTTGTATCTGGCACTGTGCGTGAGTGCGTGCGTGACGTACACCTTCGGCGTACGTGCTGCAAGCAAGATTAATCAATTATTAAAAAAAATCAAATGTCCACGTACGTGCTGACCACCATTCGTTAGATCACGTAGAGAAATCAGACAAACACATGGATTAATTAGATTGATCGATCGTACTGGTGCTAATTAAACCCTAGCTGTATGGAACCTCTTAACTGGAAAGGTCCTGGATTAATTAGTTAGCTACACGCGCGTAAGCAAAAGGAATTGAAAGGAGGAAAAACGGTAGTAGTGTACTTTTGACAGGATGTAGTAGTTGAGCACAAAATTTGTATCTATAGCTACAAGTATAATAAATAAGTAGCCGTGTGAAATTAATTAACTAATTAAGTGATGCAAGTGTCACATGAATTGAAGTTTACTAGTAACTGCACGTACATCACCACACACTTATTAGGAAAAATCCAAGTTGCCAAGTTGTGTTGCTATCAAGCATGCATATGCGTTTGTACTAACTAGCGTCATCATGGAGAATCGTATAGCGGCTACTAGCTTGGTGAGGACATGACACGCAGCCTAGCTCTGCTAGCATCACGGGTGCGCAGCCATTCACCGCGATCACTAATTGCTAATGACACCTTTGGATAAGCAAGAAGCTATTGCGATTATTGATCGAACTAAAATGTTTAGAAAAACAGCGTTGCTAGCTACTACTGTACCTCCGTGCACACCTCATGAACCAAAAAGAAAATCTCATTTGACCTTCCTTCCAGCTAGACAGCTCAACAGACATCGATATACGTCATATATATCGAAAGTCCTAATTATTGTGTCAGCTAAATTAAATCAAAACAAAAATGGTTGTCAACACACGTACGTCTAACAAAGCAGGGGGGAAATGTCGTAAGAAACTGGATAATGTAGCACCTGGCGTCTTTTACAAAAAATTATCGTTAACTACTACATTATCATGTTTACCTCGAGAATTGATTATAGTACACATACACATTACGTTGCATTGTAAACAAATAAGTGATTTAATTAACTTTGGACTCTTATCTCGGGAGTACTTACATGTATAATACATGTATAAGAATACTCCCTGTGTAACAAAATACTTGTCGTTTTAAATTTTTATTTGATGATATTTGACTATTCATTTTATTAAAAAATATTATAATTGTAAAAAAGATAAATCAGTTTAAATAATAAAACAAATCATAAAAAAATAAATAATAATTTTTTAATTTTTTAAATAAAAAAAATGATAAATGTTATAAAATAAAAACTCAGACAAGTATTTTACGATGAAGGCACTGACGGATTTCCCAACAAAACTCGAGAGCAAAACCGTAGCCATCATCCTCTCCTTTCTAGGCTCCCAAATCTTCCAGACCCTCTCACTCACTCGTGCGTAATCATGACGCCCAGATGACATCACTAATTCACACTATCATGACTCCATTATTGCGGCCCCCATCCTTACCATCCACCACTCAACCCCACACCCCCCACACTGCCCCCCCTCCCCACCCTACTTTATATACACCCCCACCCGTGTGTCCATCCCCACACAATCACTCCAAACCCAAACCGCATCGCTCGCACGGCCACTCAAAATCCCCACGAAATCGCGCAAAAACACAGCGAAAACGCCCGAAACCACCGTGCGACACGCAAACATGGAGAACGGCGCGTGTAACAACGGCTCGTGCAACGGCAACGGCGTGGCGGCGAGGCCGCACGTGGCGATGCTGGTGACGCCGGGGATGGGTCACCTGATCCCGCTAGCCGAGCTAGCGAAGCGGCTCGCGAGGGCGCGGCACGGCGGGGTGACGTCGACGCTAATCACGTTCGCGTCGACGGCGTCGCCGACGCAGCGCGAATTCCTCGCGTCGCTGCCCTCCGCGATCGAGTCGGTCTCCCTCCCGCCCGTGGACCTCTCCGACCTCCCATCCGACGCGGCCATCGAGACGCGGATGTCGGAGGAGTGCGCCCGCTCGACGCCGTCCCTGACTGCGTTGCTGTCCCGCCTCGCCACGACGCGGCGCCTCGTGGCGTTCGTGGCCGACCTCTTCGGCGCCGACGCGTTCGACGCCGCGCGCGACGCCGGCGTCGCGAGGCGGTGCCTCTTCTTCCCCACCAACCTCCACGCCCTCACCCTCCTCCTCCACCTCCCCGACCTCGACGCCACAATCCCCGGCGAGTTTCGTGACCTGGCCGAACCGGTCGCTCTCCCAGGCTGCGTCCCAATCCCAGGGAAGGACATACTCGCGCCGCTGCAGGACAAGTCGAAGGCTTGCTACAGGTGGATGGTTCACCACGGCGAGAAGTATTGCGATGCGGAGACGATCCTCGTCAATTCGTTCGACGCCGTCGAGCCCGACGCCGCCGCCGCGCTGCGCCACCCGAAGCCGGGCCGCCCGCCGGTGTTCCCGATCGGGCCGCTCATCCAGACGCACGAGGAGGACGCGTCTGTGACGACGATGCCGCCGTCGCCGCGGGCGGCGTGTATGGATTGGCTCGATCGGCAGCCGGAGAAGTCGGTGGTGTTCGTCTCGTTCGGCTCCGGCGGCGCGCTGCCGACGGAGCATATGAGGGAGCTCGCGCTGGGGTTGGAGATGAGTGGGCAGAGATTTCTTTGGGTGGTGAGGAGTCCAAGCGACGAGGATGGCGAGGTGAACGCCAATTACTATGATGCCGAGACGAAGAAGAACCCATTCGGCTACCTGCCAGAGGGGTTCGTGGAGAGGACAAAGGAGGTGGGCCTGCTGGTGCCGTCGTGGGCCCCGCAGACCAAGGTGCTGGCCCACAAGGCCACCGGTGGGTTTCTGACGCACTGTGGGTGGAACTCGGTGCTCGAGAGTCTCGTGCATGGCGTGCCGATGGTGGCCTGGCCGCTCTACGCAGAGCAGCGACAGAACGCTGTCATGCTGACCGAGGGGGTTGGGGCTGCGATCCGGGTGCCCGAGGCCAAGGGGAAGGAGAAGATTGCCGTGGTTGTAAGAGAGGTGATGGTGGGGGAGGGGCGGGGTGCGGCGGTACGCGACAAGGTTGCTGAGCTGCAGAAGAAGGCGTTGGCTGGACTCCGAGATGGTGGCGCCGCCACGTCGGCGCTTGATGAGGTGGTTGCCAAGTGGATAGGTGAGGAGAAGTAGGTGGCATGTTGAAATACGCTTTGGCAATTTATGTGCATGCAACACCTTCAATATGGACCATATGGTCCTATACGCTGTCTGCTTCTCTCTCTTTTAAAAAATTCTAGTTGTAACTATTTATGTACCTGATGATCTTCTTGTTAGGTAGTATGTGTGCTTCGCATGTACGACGACAAATTAGATTTATAATTTGAGAGTCCCGCTAATAAAAAGTGGGCTATGTGCATACGAAATGCAGTCATTCACGATTTTAGCCACGGCCAAACCTACTTTATCTCTTCTCTTATAGTTTCATTTCGGTATATACATGTTGTTCATGACTTAAAGTCTTCATTCACCAGAGATATACAACATAACTAGATTCGTATTTATATATAAATAAAAAACAGTAATAAAGCGTATACACTTAATGGTGAACAGGAATACGATTTATAACTTTGTCCAGCCACAAGCTAGCTAATACTCCTAAATCCTAGTAGAGCTTGCTAATCATGTTTTAGTTAACATTTCCCTTGTTTTTATCTGCGAGAGTCTCAAAGCTATATTTGACATTTGTCCGCTGAAATCTTCTCCCGTCTTCTTGTGGGCGTGATTGAAATGCTTGTCGAATTGTGTGCCACTTCGCACTCTGGATGGCCAGCGCTCAGAGCAGCTTGGAATAACTAATGTTAATTAACTAGCACGCCGATCCTACCAATATCTTGTTTTATTCCACTAAATATTCCCAGTTTGGTTAGAAAAAGGGGGTGTACGGCTACTACCCGACAGTACCAGCACTATATGCCAATGTGACCCAACTAATAAACTAATTACATGCAACACACAATCATATTAGCACTGTAGCACAACAATCATGAGACTTCTAACCCATTTTCCGTACTGTTTTCTTACGGGTATTTAGTACAAGATCGTCGAGAAAAACACACTGGTGTTGCTATCAATCACTCATCAACACAAATCTATTCGTGTTAATTACCCATGACTTCTGAACTACACATAATAGACAGGTCCTCGACGCATGACACGAACCATCGCAAAATTATAACTAATTAAACAAATTCAGCATAAAAAAAAAGCTAGGTGTGATCATGCGAGATCGGATCACTTTCATGCCATCGAGATTGTATCTAGAAGGCTTTTTTTTCTGTTGAGATGTGTTCAATCAGTGTAAGTGTGTAACCACATCATCCCAGAGAGATCTGCATCATGTGGTGATTTAGCATGTGGCCGGCCACAGCTGCAGCTTGGAAACGGCCAGCCACAGAAGGTCCTGGTCGAAAAAGCGTACGGCACATGAAATTCTAGCCCGTGTGGTGTCGGGCTTGCGCACGCACGCGGATCCTCTGCGCCGGCATCCTGTGTTGACTTTGTGGGGGTTTTTGTTTTTGGGAGTAGATTTTGCGTACACGTGTGTGCGCCGTCAAAGAGAGGTAGATACGGTTGACAAATGAGCCGGATGGCCTGCCAATTGGGGGCGGTAAAATGGGGGCCTGTCAACTTGAATGCAGATTTTCAAACGTTAGGGGAACACCCACTAGCTGTTAGCAAATGACTATATATAATATGGAGTAACATGTATAAGTTCCGTCAAGACTTTATTTCTGATATCTTTATTTATTTCATAAGGATTTCTATTTTGAAAATACTTGAGAGAGTACGTGGAAACAAATATAGAAAAACATATATTGAGATTTAAAAAATAGGAAACAAATGCATTGGAGTTTAAGAAAGTAAAATGGCATTCTACCATTTTGGTTTTGTATCATATTGTTAAAAATGAAGTCTTTGATATGGAGGGAGTATTGTTTTTTTAACAGATTGTAAGTATATGGATATTAGAAAGCTAGTGTTGAACCATAATCGATAGAGTACTTTTTAAGCACTCATGTTAATAGGCTATTAGCTGTATCCAATCAATCAAGAGATGTTGGTTAACTTTTTTATTCCGCTATCTTTCACTCTTTAAGCACCAGTATAGTAGCATCAAATCGTACTTAATTGACACATACAAATACGCAGAAACTGCACACGCATTGCACACACACCTTAATTAAACCTACACTAGGAAGGACACACGTTACCTCTAAAAATCAGCTCGCTACAAATTTCTTCCTAGATCGATTAGAGCCAATTAATCTTCCTAGAGTCAGTTAATTGGCTAGCTACAACCATCTCCAATCAACCAATAGCCACCGGTTGACACCGTATATATCATGCTGTTTTTCCCTCATTATGCAACTGTATAGTTGCAATATCGTGCTTAATCGACAGATAAGAACATGCCTACCTACATAAGAAACTACGCACGCATTGCACGCACACCTTAATTAAACTTTACACTAACTAGCAAGGACACTAAATACCTCCAAGAAAAGTACCCCAGTAGCTCGCAAATCCCTTCCTAGCTCGATTAGAGCTAATTAACCGTCATGTCTTATCCATGACGCCTTTAATTCCCTTTGGTAAGTTCGATTGTGGTACAGGTATCTGTCACCTATCACCGGATTGTTATTTTTTTGTCCAATTTTGTGTCGTGCACGAAAGAGACGCCGGAATTGCATCGCTTAATCAGAACATGGATGCATCTAGACAAGAAACTGTACAAAAAACACTTTGAAAAAACTCAATCATATACGTTTTTGTAAAAATCCAAGAAAAAGGGCACTGTTACGAGAACTGAAAACATGTGCGCTGTGGCCATCCACAGATGGCAATAATGGTCGGATCATTGTGCCAAATGATGGGGACAAGAGGTGTTTGAGTGTTTCTCTTTTGCAGATGCCAAAACATTTGTGCCCAAAGATTCCATGGATCGTGATGCTAGCACACGTATGCATGACGTGTACATTGTACAATGTGGGAAGGTGATCCTCTTTCCATGTGTTAGTAGCATAGTTCCCAGCTCGTGGGATGGCTAAAGCTAAAGACGTACTTGTACTATTGTAATCTTTAAGGTAATTGTGGATGGGTGCATGTAATTTTTTAGGGTACTTTGTGGGTGAATAGATGGATTTGGTTGCCGTAGAACAAAGAGAGATTAGCTTCTTTGTTCTCCGTTTTAAATTATTTGGTGTTTTACCTTTTATCTTATCATACGTTAAACTTATCATTATCGTTTAGAGATTCGTATGGTTCATCCTAAGATGATCTTATGTTTTTGATCCATCACAAGAAATATTTTCATAATTTATAATTCTCACATGTTAAATTATACGATTCTTTTTTGCATTTTCCTAGGGAATTATGTGTCAGTTGCAAACAGGTCCTTCGTAGTACTCCCTCTGTCTCATATTATAAGGGATTTAAGGTTTTTTACTGTAATATTTGACTGCTCGTCTTATCTAGATTTTTTAAAATATTCTTTATTTTATTTATTATTTACTTTGTTATCTAATGCATTTTAAGTATGACTTATCAATTTTTATGTTTGCACTAAATTTTTGAATAAGACGAATGTTTGATTTTTACAAATGAATAGTCCAAATCCAATATATCTTGGAACGGAGGGAGTAGCTACCAACCGGTCCTGTCTAGATCATAATCAATGATAATGTCACTATATATGTAAATATATGCGTAATCATGATCATGAAAGGGTTGAAACTAACGATACCACCATACCCATGCTGCAGTGTAACCTATCAATCCATGGCCTGGTTTCACAACTCACAATCATACTCATTAAGAGATTAGCTGGTTAATCACTGTTAAAAAAGTGCTAAACTGCTTAACTTCGGTTTACCAGTACTTACTGTATGCGTCCCCTTACCACCCACCGGCAGTACGGTGGTAACCACTAGCAACCGCGATGAATTCGTCAAAATTTTATAATTTTTTTGTAAATTTTAAATGAATTTGATAAATTTCAACAAACCATGCCGCAGTTACCGTTTACCGCTATCCCGCGGTTACCGTGGTAACCGCGCGGTAACCGGTGGGATGGTTAACCCTGGAGATGACAGAAACTTTGATACTAAACAATTTTCTATGATCGAAGAACATCCACGCATCAGGTTTGTTGGGGGAATAGAAAGAATAAAGTGCAATCCCAGATGAGAACGCCCATGTTGATTTAACACTGGTTCTGTCAATTTTTAAAACATTGGCAATCCATTTATATCAGAATAATTTTTATAAAACCTATTAAGATTATGATGCTCGATCTATGCAACATTTTACAAATCTACATGTGTCATTTTTATCTCGTTTTAAACCAAGTATTTGAGGAGTTGCCGACGGTCAAACAAAGTTTAAAAGTTTGATCAAATCTTATCCAAAATACCAAATACTTCCTCGATTTCAAAGTGGTTGTCATTCTAGGAAACCTCAGAACCAATGAGCTCTTGCTTGCATCTTTACCCTTGTTAAGTACCCCTCCGTCCTAAAATACAATGTTCGGATCATTTCATTAGGACATATATTTGTAAGTGCTCACCTATTACAATACTTTTTAATATTATAACTGATATTTTAATAGAGAAATTATAGGCCAAACTGTTGTCTTAGCAAAATAAAATACGTCCTATAAAAATGACGTAAGAGTACATCCCAATCGTTTTCCCACGTCAGTCATTAACTCTGATAAATTGAGATTAGCCAATAAAAGCTATGACTGCATTGATGCACGTTCGTATTGATGGGTGCAAAAAGAAGGTCCCGTCTAAAAACAAAAATGGTCTGGAGTGTGAGAATGTAAGTATTTTGGTAAAATATTTAGATCCTAGAGTGTCGAGTTATTTGAAATCGATGGAGTATCTAGGATTATAGGATAAGAGAATAAGAGGGAGCAGTTTTGTGGTTAGAAAAATGAACGTCTAATTTGAGTTTGGGTCCTAAACTAAGCAATGAAAGAGTGATCACTATTTACTAATAAAAGAAAAGAAAATTCAAAATTCCCCAATTCACAAGAAGAATGAACATCAGAGTTTTTAAATGTTAGGCCCCTGGATTCTCATTCAATTACAGCTCGGAGAATTTACTCTCCAAAAATGTCCAAATTGGATCATCTCTCAATGAGGTAATCAAACCCTTATTTAGTTGAGAGGGGTCATCTTGCAGTTGGATGGGCATCATCATCCCTTATTTAGTCGGATGGATTAATTGATTGAAAATGGCCAATCCCCACATTTTTTTTCTTCTAGAAAAAGCTCCCACAACGTATGGATAATACTTTTCCTTGTCAGTTCTTACAATCATTAGGAATTTAGAGAGATAGAGAGAGGAAAGAAATTTATTGCGGATTATCATCCTGATGGTCCAATGTCACGACACTGGGATGGGCTGTCGTGCAGTAGCAATATCTTGAGCCCTTGGTCCATTGATTAATTATCTGCTGCATATCACGTCCTAAATCTTGGTCCAAGAATAAGAAAAACACTACTCATCCTAATTGATTCTACTCCCTTCGTAAAAAAACTTAGTCCAAGATATGATACATTATATTTTTACAAAGTTAAATAAAATATATGTCACATCAAGTGCGCTACTGTCTACTGTTACTGCTCATCCAGAATGGCTAATGGGTGCACGGTTGCTACCGGCGCACGTTTTTTTTTAAAAAAAAACTATGATTATCTACTTGAAATATATTTGCATTTGAAAGTATTTTTCATTTGGAGGTTCTTTTTCCTTTTATTTCAAAAAAGTTTGACTTTTTTTAAAATAAGTTTTTTAAGATGAAACTGATCGCTGCTCATCCGTAGATGAGATGATTTTTGTTTGGGGAAAATCCAAATATCCCCTATAAATCAGTCACTTGTCTTTCTATTCTTTCCTCTACAACTTAATTTTATAAATAAATCCTCCTATAAGCCAACTTATTTTCTATTTTTTTGATTATTCATGCAGTTCGTCATGCCTCATCGGCCTCCAACACGTCGATACGACAGTGAAGTTACCCCCGACTATCTCGGATACAAAATCATATTTTTTTCTTCATATTTTGTGCCTACTCTATTGATTTGATATGTTTACCCTTAAACTCTAACAAATACACAAGTAGCAAAATAACACACACCTTTTTAAGGAATAGTAGGGGCAACTTTACTTGTTACTGAACATGTCAGAGTCGAGACATGAGAAAATTGAGGAAACTATAAAAAATCATGAAAGAACTTAATAGATGTATAAATTTGGAAGAGAAATTGACTTGTAGAGGGGTTTATGGATGGAATTAAGTTGTAGGGGTAAGAGTGAAAGGATAAACAAGTATTTGGAATTTTCCCTTTTTGTTTAGAAAAAATCTATAGATGAGTTCACGCAGACACGTGCAGATGCGTGCGTTACGGAGCAATATCCAGCCCGAAAGCTTGTCGGGTGCAGATGCTGTTGGATTTCTTCCTTCGGCCCATTGGACCAGGAATCCAGGATAGTACTCCACTAGCAAGGCACATCCCAAGTATTCCTATAATCCAATAGAAAGCGGATTAAGCCCATAACTTATCGAGCCTAACAATGCTTCATTACCGGCCTAGGTTGGTCAAAAGCTAACCAGCACAAACTGATAGCTGCTTGGTTTAAAGAGAGGATCTGTAAGTTTCAAAGTCTCATTTAAAATATATGAATTGAAGAGGATATTTCTGCATCAGAATGTTTCCTTGAGTAGTATTTCAATAAACTGGACTATCCCTCCAAATTCAGATACTGTCAAATGTAATTTTGTACATTTTGAAGTCTCTCACGAGTTGCTCAATCTCGATTGCTATCTAGGTTAGGGTGGGAAAAATGTTCTCCTGATGATTTTTTTCAACGACAATCAGTGGAACAATTGTGCAGGGCAAAAAAAAAAGTCATTTTTAATGTTTTTCTCTCTCAACTTTGACTAAATGATAAAATATAAAATTTAGTGTCCATTAACAAATTACCACCTTTTTTGGTGGCATAACAAAAATTTGTTTTAAGAGTGTCCTATAGTAAAAACCGCAAACTTTGATGCCTCTAGCAAATTTTGCCATACGATACACTATAAAGCTGTTGGCATCAAGAATAGTAACATGTAACGACAAGTCAAAACTAACTTCAAGTTACCAATACAATGCTATGACATGGTTCGTCCCGGCAATCCATTGATCTACATCTACTTGATGACCTCGAAGAAGAGAACTTCAGGTTGGAGCGTGTCTCTGAAGCGTTCATGTAACTGCTCCCAGGAATCTAGTGCCTGTATAGAGTTAACAGCTCAGAATCAAGAGAGCAGATAAGAATCTAAGAGCCTACTTGTTTGCTTGAGAGACCAGGAGCAAGTTACCTACCTCAACAGTGTGGGCATCACAGATGAGCCACTTGTCCTGGTCTAGCGCCCATCGGCATAAGAAATCTGCAGAGTTTTGAAAATAGGGAACAAGTATTAAACAGGCAGGTGAAGTAGCATAAAAAACCTTGCAAAAGACCTGATGTCAAACTCAACAGTGCAAGGGATTAAATTTATTGAAACAAACAAAAAGTGCATCTGATGTAAAAGTCCTGCAGTGAACTGAGTTATAAAGCAGTGGAAAAATATATCATGATAACTGGACAGTAACAAAGATAAAAGGAAGTCCAATAAAGATCAACGACACTTCATTCAATACTCAGATCAATGAAACATGCTTGATAAAAAGTTCAGCGAGATATTGTTTGTTATTGCCAGTATTGCCTAAACGGACAACTAAACCTTCCTCAAGTTCTTTTCTTCAAACTTTCCAAATGTTCGAGATCAGTAATGTTTAGCAATAATTATATCGCTGACATGACCATCTATGACTTGCAAATATCCACACAAAAAAGGGCCAACTCAGATATGAATATTATGCATCATAACATCAATCCACTATCCACTGCAACCTAACCATTTTGGATCTAGTAAACACCAATTAGTCCACTTCATTCGATCAAAACCTTGTTTTAGATTAACACCATCTCCAAAATATACTGCCATAGTTCTCTTAAGATAATACCAGTCAAGTAACACAATAACACATAACTTTCAGGAACTGATATCAACTAATACCATATATATCATTGTTTTTTACCCTCTTTTTTTGATTTCCTTAACATGACAATAAACGATAAAATTGCTTTTTTTTGTCATATCAATAAATGCCGGGCCGGCCAAAGATTTGGCAAACCAATTTATTTAAGATATATTCATACAACAATAAAGGTTTTTTGTGGACATACCATTGAGGCCAGAGAATAGTTTGCCAACGAGTGAACACCCTTGTAAAGAAGTTTAATATCAAGGGGATGTGCAATACCAACCAGAATTTCAAATAGCTGAACCTGGTTTTCACAGCCACTAGACCAGTCCAAACCTACAACACATTATCAACATTGGGAGATAAAACAAAAGAAAAACATTTTGATGTTAAGTCTAGGAAACAAAATATGAGAGGAGCAAAAGCCTCCTAATCAGCATATGTCCAATACTGTTTTCTGATTAGGTAGGGAAAAAGTGCATTGGATAGTAAACTGCAATCTATACTATTGTAGAGAAGAACCTTTACCTATTGTAAAGAAATGATGAGTGTCTGAAGAAGAAACATCAATGTTCTTTGGACATCCACAATTCTCACAATTGTCTTCAAAGAATGAATGCCCATCATATAGAACAGGAAGCTCTGCAAAGGATTTGATCTGCAAAATGTCTACAGTTACTATTTACTATGATACTCTTGCATAATATATCCACATACAAAAAAGTTAGCTACACAGGAAATCTAAGGTGACACACCTTTGTTGTTTGAGGTGAGCCGGCATCAGGTCTATAGAAAATTGTAGTATGTTTTTTCTCATCAAAAGACTTTCCACACTTGCAACTCATTTCCACATGGAACATAATCCCAAACAGATTATGAGCATATGCAATCTCTGCAGCTGATAGGACTTACTACACATCCCTTGATATCATTGTTAAACTCAAAATGCAAAGAAGTTCCTGTGTCATGGGCATACTTCAGATGGCCCTGAACCCTAGTAGCGCGACCATGCCGATGCCCGGCGGCCACACCACAAGGGCAGGGATAGAGGAGAACCTCCTAGGAACCTTTGATCTATTTCTTGCTTAATCCATTCAGTTTACAATCCTCATCTATATATATAGATAAGGTGACTTGACCTCTAAGAAACCTATCCCTAAGATTAAGGAAACAACTAACAAATCTTATCTTATCTATAATTGGAACCCTACCATGAACAGTAACCGTATGTACTGTTCACGGCAGTAACTCCTCTGCACATGACATCCTGACATATGCAGTCCTTGAAGAATGATTGCAACAGCTTCAGAAGCAAATTTGTTTTCAGCCTGCAGCTTAAATTCACCAGATAAACCATTGCAAAGGCACAAATATATCAAGGCCATGTTCGCCAAGCCGCTGCCGCCGGATGCCATCATCGCCATCAACCAATTGTTTGGCTTCAACCGGGAGGCCACGACGACTATGGACGCAGCCCTTGCCACATACTTGGGGCCGACTGATTCTGCTGTCCCCTTTGAGTTACATGCTTCCTCATGATAGGTTCGGCTCTGTACTGCCGTGGCCAATGCAGGCCGGAGGTGAACTTACCATCAATGTATCGCCCCACCTTCTTCCTTTTGCGCAAGACTACATGGATGTGTGTCGTAGCGACGTACCTCTACCCACGGTGCCATGACTTGCCTATGCATTTCTTCGACACTTCACTTTTCATGTTCTCTCGCCCCCGCCGGCGTGGTCTTTGCCCTCAGGGGCAACATCGTTGTCGCATGCGTCGACCTTTCCTCCACAAACCGCTGCAGGGGTCGGCAACTAAACAATGGCGTCAGACCTCGGTTCCCCCATGACAGGACCCCGTTTGGACCTACTGTGCTGGAACGTTAAGGGACTGAATAGGCCTGCTAGACAAGCGACCGTCAGAGAAACCATTACGAGTGCTACCCCCCACATCGTCTGTCTACAAGAAACAAAATGGCCCTCATCGACTCCTACGTTGCCGACTCACTGAGTGCGGGTGAACTCACTGGCCATGTGCAAAAACCAGCCTCGGGTCCATCTGGCACGAGGGGGGGTCCTTCTATCATGGAATGAGGACCTTGTTGAAGTCACCGTAGTTATTATAAAATCTTTCTCCCTCGGCAACGGTCAAGCTAAAAGCTTGTCAAACCTCTTTTCTACTTACCGCAGTCTACGGTCCTACAAGGCAGCGTCACAGAGCAACCTTCCTTCAGGAGCTAAAAGACACCAAGACTCAAGTGGGTACCAAGTGGCTTCTGCTCAGAGATTTCAACATGATCTACAAAGCGTCGGATAAAAACAACACAAACTTAAACCTAAGGCAGATGCGTCGTTTCAAGAAACTCCTAAACGATTGTGAGCTCAATGAGATTGCCTTGCAAAATAGACGCTACACTTGGAGTAACAAGCAGGAGAACCTAACCTTGGTTAAGCTTTACCGTTTCTTCTGCAACGCGGAGTGGGACATCTCCTTTGAAGAACACCTGCTACAGGCTCTCTCAACCTCTCTTTCTGATCATTGCCCCTTGCTACTCACCAACCACAGACAAGTGCCGATTGGAAAGACATTCCGTTTTGAGAACTACTGGATCGCTTTGTCGGGCTTCCGTGAGGCCGTCTCCGACGCCTGGAGCGAAAGCCACCACCACCATGAGCCGCATCACATCCTCTACCACAAGCTCGGGAGAATGGCGGTCAGAATACGTAGCTGGATTCGAAACCTTACCTCAAATGGAAAATTGCAATTGCACATGGCTCTTCTAATCATCTTGCGCCTAGATGAAGCCCAAGAAACAAGATAGCTAAACCAAGAGGAGCAGCTGCTGCGGAGAAATCTTAAGGCTAGAATTCTGGGTCTTGCGGTACTTGAGAGAGCCTGTAAGAAGCAGGCTTCAAGAATCACCAATCTCAAAGAAGGTGACTCTAACACAAAATTTTTCCACCTAAAGATGAATGCTAGGAAAAGGAAAATTTTCATCCAACGCCTAAAGCATGGAAACTCCTGGAAGTTCAAGCACGACGAAAAGGCTGATATCATATATGAACATTTTTGCTCCTTCCTAATGCCCCTCCGCCAAAGTCTTTGGACCTAGGTGGGATCTTTTGCCCCAATTGCAGCTTGACTTGTCTTCCATCGGGGATCCCATTAGCGAAGAAGAGGTACTCGCAGCACTAAAACAGCTTCCTTCAGACAAAGCCCTAGGCCCAGATGGTTTCATGGGAGCATTCCAACGAAGTAACAGTCTGGCCATTCTCAATACGGCAAACGTTATCCTCATACCAAAGAAGGAAGGTGCTGATACAATCGACGGTTACAGGCCAATAAGTCTCATTAATGGAATCGGCAAGCTCATCTCGAAGATTCTGGCCATCCGTCTCCAACCCCATATGAATGCCTTCATCAGCCAGGCACAAAGTGCATTCATAAAAAGGAGAAGCATACACGACAACTTCATGCACGTCCAGAACATGGCCAGAAATTTCCATAAAAAATGCAAGCCAACACTTCTTAAATTGGACATCACCAAGGCCTTCGACACGGTTCGCTTTGATTATCTCCTTACTCTTCTTCAGAACCTTAATTTCCCACCGCGATGTAGAAACTGGATTGGCAATATCTTAGCCACTTCCTCAACTCGAGTCCTACTCAACGGCTCACATGGTAGCCCCATTCACCATGGCAGGGGATTAAGGCAAGGAGACCCGCTCTCCCCCTTCTCTTCATTTTAGCCTTTGATCCCCTTCACCTACTCCTGAAAAAGGCAACAGGGTCTGGGTTCCTTTCACCTCTCAGTGGGCGAATGGATAGAATGCAGACCTCCCTCTACGCAGACGATGCGACAACTTTCATAAGGCCAGCTAAAGAGGAGCTTCAAGCACTGGCGGACATACTTCGTGGTTTCGGGGAGATTTCCGGCCTCTTCACCAATGTGAACAAGAGCCAGATTGTTCCAATCAGATGTGCCAACCTAGATCTCCAAGAGCTCACCACCTCTTTCCCAACGAAGATCTCCCATTTCCCAATCAAATACCTTGGCCTCCCATTGGTGGTCGGAAGGCTAAAGAAAGTCCACGTCCAACCACTCATCGACAAAGCACGCAAAAAACTTGCCCCATGGCAGGGAAGACTGATGATGGCGGCAGCAAGAACCACCCTCACAAAAGCTGTCCTCACGGCTCAACCCATCTACCACATGACGGTCCTCAAACTGCCGGACGGCACCTTGGAGGAACTCGACAAGATAATAAGACGCTTCGTTTGGGCCAGGGGGACCAAATTTCAGGAGGAAAATGCAAAGTGAGATGGGATAGAGTCTGTAGACCAAGGGATCTTGGTGGCTTGGGGTTCCTTAACTTGCATATGCTAGCCTGAGCTCTGTGCCTGCGCTGGCTCTGGTTCGAATGGAAAAATCCGGAAAAGCCATGGACGGGTTCCCCAGTTCCATGTTACCACCTGGACAGAGATCTGTTCACGACTGCTACCACGATCACTCTCGGTGATGGACGGCACTCCAAATGGCTTTTCGACGACATCCCAAAGCGGATCGCCTCGGCAATCTTTGCGGCAGCAAAACGAAAGAACAGATCAGTCCGTGACGGCTTGTCTGGCAATAACTAGATACATGACATCCGCGTCTCAATGTTAACAACGGCTGATCATTTTCATCATTACCTAACCCTATGGAGACTTGTCAAAAGACAACCCCCCCCTAACCTCAGAGCCAAGCACAATCATTTGGAAGCTCACAGCCCATGGGGAGTACTCGGCAAAATCGGCATACCGTCTTCAGTTCATGGGAGCAACAAAATCAGTTTTCCAACAGACCTTCTGGAAATGTTGGGCACCGTCGAAATGTAAATTCTTTGCATGGTTGATCATCCAAAATAGAGTTTGGACCGTAGATAGATTGCAAAACAGAGGCTGGGATAATCAAAAGACTTGTCCCCTCTGTTGCGTCAACAATGAGACGGCGCTCCACCTACTAGCGCACTACAGAGTAGAAAAAGAATTTGGGAAGGTATCCAGGCTTGGATCTGAAAATAGGGGAATGAGACAACTGCAGCTCGGTCCAAGAATGGTGGCTCAAAGCAACCGCTTCGGCGACCTCGGCAAAATCACCCATCAAATCTGTGGTCCTTCTGGTGGTGTGGGAAATCTGGTGCGAGCGAAATGCCAAGATTTTTAGAAGGATAGCCTCCACGCCAGGGGTTGTGCAAGCAAAGATCAGGGAAGAGGCCAGAACTTGGGTAAAAGCCGGCGCACCTAAACTTCTAGAGTTAGCACCTTTGGGAGAGATCACTCAACCTCCTTCTTTTGCGAGTGGTGTTTCTTATATGCCACTCTGTAATTAAGTTTGTACTTTTCTCCTGCTCTATTAATATATTGAGGCAAAGCTTTTTGCCCCCCTTCAAAAAAAAAGGCACAAAGATATGCATAGAGACTAAAATAAGACAGAAGAAGAATGAAGAAGCTGGTGGTCTCTGATGGATTAGTTTGACCCTTTACATGTTAATTAAAAAAAATCTGAACAACAAAAATATGACTAACAGAGCTTGCAAACAAAAGAATATGAGACTCGCGTATCTAAATTCCATCATTCCAGTGCATATGGAACAAGAATGAAGAAATATAGCTCCTTAAATGATCTTTTAATAGTGCCACAAAATTAAATTTGACGTTTGAGGAACATTTCCTTATATGTAATGTAAAAAAAAAGTTGCATACTGAAGACAACCAAAAACTACACGTCTTAAAGTTAGAAATCAACAAAGGAAAATGCAACCAATAAAAAATTCAAAGGTAGCACCAGATATAAAAAATAATAATAAACTCAGCTTTCACATGGTACACTAAAATATTTAGACCATATTTTTATTTTTATAAGGCATGGTGTACAGTATAAACTAAACATTTAGACTGTCCATTTATTTAAGGCATGGTCTACAATACTTAATTTTGATCATTAATTAGTTCCACACTATATTTCCAATAACTATAAAATCACAGCGATAAATATAATGGTATTGCCCACATACCTTTTGAAACATCTCATTTCCAATTTTACAAAGATTGGCCTTCATAGAAGTCAGCAAATCAGCCACTGTCATGTTCACTTTTTGCCAAAGCATAGAATATTTTCCACACAGATTGTTCCCTTAAAAACTCAACTGTGAAGAACCTCAAATACCACAATGACTGCAAATATTCATAGGAAATCAGAACTCGTATGCTAGCACATGACACCCCAAAAAAAGTACATGCAAGTTTTCACAACCTTTAAAACCACATGCAAGAAAATTAGGTCTTTGTCCGTGTTGTCTTTGTTGAGAACATCAACACTTTGATAGCTGGTGTTGCTCGCCATTTCCTTAGCTGATTGTACATAAGTTAGTAGATAATGATATTATCCATAATCCGTAAGAATATACAATCACCATGTTGCATAACAGAATTGAAAAATGGGAACAGATTGTGGATATATTTTGTAATTATAAGTAGATTGATTTGTTCATATTGAGAAAGCAATCGCACACTATGGCATTCTACATTACAAAAAGCGCATATACAGCTAATAATTGTATGATTACTATGTTTACATTAGTACAGGTACATCTAATAATTGAAAAAGATCTGTATTGGATAACAGGCTTTTCATTAAGCCCGGCTTTGTAAGGAAAAAGATCTGTATTGCTCTAACTGTATCAAAGAAAGACATGATACATTGAAAGAGGATCTGAAATTCCTAATAACCTAGCATTGCTCTACGGGGCATCGCTAACATTAGGAAATATTGCATCAATATCAAGAGCTACATCAACTTTAGGAAATAATGCATCAATATCAGCAGCATCAATACTCTTACTGGCGGCCTTTTTATCTATACTCATGCAATCCAGTAACTGGTCCTGTAAAGATGGTTAAGATTTAAAGATCAGTACACGAAAAAGGTGAACACACAGACAACTAGACGTAAAGAAAGAACTTCCAGGTGTAAACACATACCGATACGAAAGTAATAGCAAGGGGTGCGATGACTACACGGTAATCCAGAACAGAGATTACAAGGAAATTATCCCACAGTTCCTGGATTTCAGCACGAGCCGCATTAAACTGCAACGGTGTTTAGTCCAATAAAGATGAATATCAGTATGAGAGTGAATCTAATAAAAGAAAATGCTGAAACAAGGCCCTTGCAAAGAATCAAACCTCAGTTGTTGAAATATCTGTGGGAACATTCTTCAGCTTTAGCTTCAGCTTCTCAAGGATTTCAACTCCTTCTCTGCATTTAATCTCTCGTATTTCAGAAAGCGTCTTGTAATCAACTTTTCCAGATGCCCGACGAAACAAGAATGTGAAAAGATGATCCATCCTCTTGAAATGGAAGATATAATCCTCCTCTGAATCTTCAGAGACAGTTACGTCATCCAAGAAATTGGCATAATCATAATCAATCTGACATGTATCGGAAATCGATTTTGGATCCAAAACCAACTGCAACGTCGTCCACACAAACCCTTCTGGGTGCTTGTTGCTCATGTGTTGCAAGAGAGAATCTGTGTCCGGGATCTTCTTGCCAACACAATAGGGGCAAATCCAGAACCTCCATGACCTGTTCTTCTTGACAAAACTAAGGGCATCAGATATGGTCTTTGCAGCCTCATGCTTGGCTTCATAATTCTCCACATAATGTTGACGCATAGAATTAAACCCCACAAACAGAAATCTACCCTGCTTCTCAACTGGCAAGGAGCAGCAGTAATCTTTAGCCTCAATGACAATCTTCTGTAACAAAAATCCGAGCTCTACGCGGACAGAATTCTCCCTATCTTCAGAATTCTCTCCAGTGACAGATCCAGGAGGAACATCCTCATCACCAGGATCAGCTGCTCCATCCATGAACAGTGCCCGATTGCATTCGCCTTCGACGGCGACATACTCATCCAAGAGGAACAAGAGCTTCGCGCGGAGCATGGCGAGAACGAGCGACGTGGCGAACTGGCTAGCCGCCCTGTTCAGCTCGCCGAGGACGCGGTTGAGGAACGGACGCTTGTCGATCGCCGCGGCGAGGCCGCGGGCGAACTGGATGCTGACGTGGGCGTGCGCGAAGTGGGCCCGCGCGAAGTAACCGTACCGAACGGCGAGCGCCTTCGCCGGCTTGATCGCCCTCGCCGCGCCGTCGCGATCGGCGGCGAGGTCGAGCACGTCGCGGACGGCTCGGGGGAGGGTTTTGTTGATCACGAAGGCGAGGATCTGGTGGTGGCGCTCGATGGCGCGGGCCTTCGCGTTCGCGATCCTCTCCTTGGCGGAGGTGGTGGTGGTGGTGGAGGCGAGGTCGTAGGCGACGTTGTTCTCGGCGGGGTCTGTGGGGAAGGGGATGGTGATGGCGCGGCGGATCTCGAGGTCGGCGGCGTCGTCGTCGTCGCCCCGGCACGCGAACCGCACCGTGGCGAGGCGGTTGGCGATCTCGACGCAGTTGGAGGCGAGGCGCGCGGCGCGGACGTAGTGGCCTCGCGCGATGTCGAGATGGTTCGCCGTCGTGACGGGGCGGTGATCATCGTCGAGTTTGGTGGTGCGGTCGAGGAGGGCAGCGACGCGGCTGGTGGCGTCGTGGTGGAGTTGCGCGGCGAGGTGGGCGGCGACGGCGGAGTCCGGGTTCCTCGCCGCGAGCTCGTCGGCGATGGCGATCGCCTCGTCGTGGAGGCCCTCGTGGTCCATCCGCAGCGCCGCCACGGCCTCGTGGCGCAGGGCGCGCGCCTCGTCGATACGGCGGAGCTCCGCCGCCGAGGCCTCCTTCCGCTGGGTGGCTCTGCTGCCTCTGCCCATCGCGCGCACGGGACGCGAGCGAGGTGTTCGTGAAAATGCCGCGGCGAGCAGCGACACGGACGCGGCAAGGTGTTCGCGAAAATGCAGACGTGAAGGCGGCGGCGGGTAGATGGAAAGTTGCAAACGCGGTGAGGTGAAAGGGATTAGGGCGAGCTTCTGGAAGGAAGAGACCGATCGCTTTGAGATTCTAGCTAACAGAATTGCGGAAGAAACGGAGGACGTGATCTGAATGTATATACCCAGTGTTTATTCTCTTCCGTTTATTTAATAATTTATCTGAAATTTTATAAGCCGTCTTTATTTTTAACTTTGACCAAATTTATGTACAAATGTACCAACATTTGCATCACCAAACAAAATAGCATCATTAAATTTACAATTAAATATATTTGTAGTATATTTTTCTTGTGATTGAAATGTTACTACTTTTCTCTATATATACTTTGATAAACTCGAAGCAGATTGACTTTGAATTTGGTCAAAGCGACCAATAATCCACACAGTATTATTATTATCAGTGCAATGACATTGTTTGCAAGCTAAATTCTGAAGATATGAATTACTTCCATCACACATTTGATGCAATTTGTATTGTTTTCATAGCACATTTGTTGGCAGTCTGGTCGATGCATATAATGGTCTGTTACATATCTCTGTCTTAACTCTTAAGACTTGAGAAAATGGTTTGCTGATAGCATGAACCAAAGAAAATAGAATCATGAGTACAATGTGATCATCACAGTACAATGTGATGGTTCCAGTTGACTAGTTGAGTACAATATTTGTGACGATGGCACAAGTTCGATCAAGTTTTGAGGATTTCCCAAGCCACATACATCTACTTGATGAACTCAAAAGGAAGAACTTCAGTCTGGAGATACTCTGTAGAACTACTTGATAATCTCAAAAAAGAGAACTTCAGGTTGGAGCCTGCAGTCTTTGAAGCGTTCAAGCAAATGCTCCCAGGAATCTACTGCCTATATAGAGTTAACATAGTAGATCAGAGAGTTAACATAGTACTCCCTCCGGACACTTTTAAATGACGTTTAGGACAGCTAATTTACATAGAAATCAAGTTAAACTTCTTATCTGAAACGACATATATAGAAATACAGAGGGAGTAGATCAGAGTGAAGAAGCCTACATGTCGCAGAACAAAATAGTTGCCTACCTCAACAGTCTGGGCATCACATATGAGCCACTTGTCCTGGTCACGAGCAAAGCAGATGTAGCGGCCATTGGCGTAGGAGACCTGCAGAGTTTTAAATATAATAAGGAATATATAAGCTCGGCATATAAAAGCATACTATGTTTGCTGGGCATGGTTATGTTGGCAACTAGAAAGCGGGCAGGTTAAGTAGCATGCAAAAACCCTTGCACAAGACCTAACGTAAAACTCAATAGTGCAAGGAAATAAATTTATTGAAACAAAAAAAGTGTAGTCTGATGTAATACTTCTACATTGATTTCTAATAGTGATATCTTTGAGATGAGATATAAAGCAAAGGAAAAATATATCATGACAACTGGAGAGTATCAGAAAGAAGTCAAATAAATATTACACGGCCATGTTACTTCATTTGCACACGGCCATCAGTGAGGCAAATGACATCACAGGGTACATTCTCTGTTATTAACAGTTCTGACCACACTACAACCAACTGTTGCTCAAATTCTTGTTTCTGAACTTTCCAAATGATGGAGATCAGTAAGGTTCAAAGAAGAACCCATTTCACCAATAGGACAATTGATAACTTAGAAACATTCACCGAAATATTATATAGCCAACACAAAAATGAATGCCTCATAGCTTGAATCCATTATCTACTATAGCCTAGCCACTTTGAATCTGATAAACACCAATGATACATAAGCTTGTTCCGTTAATTGTAGTAAAACCTTTGCTTCAGATTAATACAATCTCTTTTAAGAGAAGTATTATATACATTGTCCCTGTGACCTCCCCCACCTTATATGGTGATGATTAATATACAATACCAATCAATGAGCACAATTTACAATGGATATCAATTAGTACTAACAAATAGCCCCTTGTTTTTTCCCTCCTTTTCGGATTTCCTTAACATAACAATCAAGGATCATTACTTTTCTGTTATATGAACAGTTTAATTCATAACAAAAAAGATGCACATAGCCACATACCATTGAGGCCAGAGAATAATTTGAGGAGGAATGAAGACCCTTGCAGAGAAGTTTAATATCAAGGGGATGTGCAATGTCAACCAGAACTTCAGATAGATGAACCTGGTTTTCACTGCCACCAGACCAGTCTAAACCTGCAACATAATTCCAATAACAAAAAATAAGAACAAGCATTTTGATGTTAACTTCAGGAAAAAAATATGAATGGAACAAAAGCCTCTTAATCAGCATAATACCAAATTATATATCATTGTTAACAATGTAGACTTCAGTTTTGATTGAGTTTGCAAAGTTAGCCTTGAAGTTTCAACATATGTTTTAGTTACAACAAGTGGTTGTTGTAAATTTCTACAATATCATTCTCTGTTTAAGTCTTTAGGCAGGAAAAAGGACACCAAAAATGTTAAGTTGACATTAAGATTTAGTATTGCAATCAAGAATATTTACCTATTGTAAAGAAATGAGATGTGTCCAAAGGAGAAACGTCAACACTCTTCAGACCTCCACAATGCACGCAATTGTCCTCAAAGCATAACTGCTCATCATATAGAACAGGAAGATCCACAAAGGACTTGATCTGCAATGGAAATTTAATTTTCTAGGATACTCTTGCATAATATATTGATCTATAAAAAGTTAGCTACACAGGAATCTGATGGTTGCACACCTTTGTTGTTCGAGGTGAAGCAGCATTAAGTCTATAGATAAGTGTGGTATGTTCTTTCTCATGAAAAGACTTCCCACACCTGCAGCTCACTTGCACATGAAACATTATCCCAAACAGATTGTGTGTTCGGCATATGCAATCTTGGCAGCTGAGAGGACTTACTACACGTCCCTCAATATCATTGTTGAATTCAAAATGCAAAGAAGTTCCTGATATATGCAATCCTTGAAGAATCGTTTCCACAACCTCAGAAGCAAAATTTTTTCTAGACTGGAGCTCAAATTTATTAGCTGGATTTACCCTTGTTAAATCAGAAAAATATACATGAAATATAAAATAACACTGAAACAGAATGAATAAGTTTGTAGTCTCTGATGAATTAGTATGAGACTTACTTGTTACTGAGGAAAGTACATAACAAAATATGATCAACAGAGCTTGCCAATAAAACAACATGACACTAGCATATCTAAATCCGTTCATCATGATATGATCTTTTAAAATGTAATAAAAGACACTTAATTGAATGTTAACATTTGAGGAGGTTTCCTTGGTTCCATGTACAAAACGTAAAAAATGCCAGACAATAAAAAAAAGTTTAAATCTCCATAATCTACAGAAAGCAAGGGATCGAAAAAAAATGTAATCGATCAGAGGGAACATCAGCTACTATAGAGTAAACTTTGCATGGTATGCTAAAATTTAGTCCATAATGTTATTTTTATAAGGCATAGTGTGAACTACAAATTAAAACCCTGCATTTAGCTTGTAAAGCATGCTCTACAAATTGAACTTTCATTAGTTTCTTTCCAGAATGCTGAGTTAATTGTCAGAAAAATATATAGTTTTAATCTAGGAAAACATGATTTCTCATTATATTAAGGCAATGGAGGGAGCAATAACTATTGATTGAACAAAATAACCATGCAAAGGATACAATGGTATTGCCCATACCTTTTGAAACATGTCATCTTTTGCAATTTTACAATGAACAGCCAGTGAAAAAGCCGCGCTGTCATGATCATTTTTCTCCCAAGCAGAGAAGCCTCTGTAGATTAAGTCAGTGCTGCAGTCGCTCCCATCGTTATTCAGGGTCCATGCAGGTGTAGCCCTTAAAATCCCATCTCTGAAGCACCTCAAATTCCACAATGACTGCAATCACAACTCAGAAGCTAGTCAGGCATAAGAAATAACAACTAAGAAGCTAGCACATGATAAAACAAATAAGTACATGCAAGTTTTTACTACCTGTATGATTGAATGAAAGGTAAACAGAGACTTGTCTGTATTTTCTTTGTTGAGAACATCAACATTTTGATAGCTAGTGGTGCTTGCCATTTCCTCAGCCGATTGGCCATAAGTTACTGAAATAATAAGATTATCCATAAGAACATACAATCACCAGCTCACCACATAACATAGCATAATTGGAAAATGGGTACAGATTGTATTGCTAGGACATTAGGATATTCTGAAATTATGAATATAATATTATGTTCACATTAATAAATATATCACACAGATATCACAGATACAACTAATAATTGTGAGATTATACCATGTTCACGTTTAAAAAGAAATCATTGACAAAACTAATAATTACAGGAGATTTATAAGTTTTCAGGAATGATTAGGACCATGTGATAATTGCCTTGTGGATAGGGAATGTTAAAGCTCTCCTGAAAACAAAGCAACTCTGTAATATTACCAAATAAGTATTCAGACATCAGCAAATAACTACCGGCATTTCTAATAAAATGTAGATTTGATGCTTCATTCCAGGTTACTAATGAAGATTTCAAAACATAAAATACCACGTTCACACAAACATATATACCTCATTCTCATACTTTGAAATTAAACCGAAGTAATTACTGGCCTTCTGTAGTTGAACTTTTTATGGTAAAGTAAGAAAGTGTGCCACAATTAGCTGCAGTTATAAATATAGTTTTGATAAATTCATGAAAAAAATATATATCTAGCAAATAAAACACAGGTTTCATTGAAATATGAATTCCTAATAACCTGATGTTGCTGTAATTTTGTGCCAATTGTCTTGCCCTAAGTATCATGGCACCAACTTGTCATATTAGGTATAGATTAAATCCATATTGTAATCCTTGGAAAAACTCATCCTATTTGAAACCATACTCAACTCGCAATTTTAGAAAAAAATGGCTTATGACAAATAGTCTAACAACACTTCTTCACATGGCTCTTTAAATATTGGGTAGGAATGATACAATTTCTTTGTACTGGTTTATGACATCAAAACAATGAAGGTTGAGGAGTCATTTTCAGATTAATACATATAAGATACTACATGGCACTTACTGCTAAGGGGGCATGGACAGCAGACTAAAAGTACTAGAAAACATTGGTCTTGGAATACAATATCAGACACAAGTCATGCACGCATTCATGTTTCCTGTCCAAATTATACTTTTATAGTAATGTTACTTTTCCCATTGGATTACTACCAATGATATCATCAACTAATCGACTAAGTGGGAAGAAATACTTATTGAGCTGCACTGGTATTTCAGATTATCAATGTAATTTCATTGACCTGTATGGGGAAAAGAAGTTGCAGGGGTGATGCCACCTTCTAGTCCTAGATTCTGCTCCATATTTGCTGGTATTTCAGCTATCGCTATCTCCCTTCCTTCCACATCCATTGGTGGATCAGGCAATTTCCGGTTTACCTTGGCCCCAGAAATCCCATTTTGAACACAAACCTCACTGCAACCATATTAAAAATTTGTGAGGTCTTTTCTATAATTGAATATGAAAATGCGGTCAAGTCAACAATCACTTGCATTTTCCTAGTATCAAAGAAAAAGGCTGATAAAAAGTACACACATAATATCGTTACTACCTTTTTAAGAAAAATCTACTGGTGGTTGCTTACACTCACTTTTTTTTCTCATTCATCAGTTATCATGTTATCCCAGTCAAGAGTCAACAAATACTACTTACGGCCTACAACATCTAGTGTGATGGAAGCTACCATCCTTCTTTCATCTGATAGTACCTTGACTATTTTTTGTCATTTATCCACATTCTGAAAGCACATTACGTACGATTGTACAACAGCAGAAATGTATTTATGGCAATTGGAGGCTACAATGAATTTCTTATCAACCCAGGACAAACTTTTAGTCTTCTCGAAAACAATGTATTTATGAACATTGTCTAATCAATTAACCGAAATAAGCAAGATTACATGATAACTGTTATCGAGCCGCAGTTATAGGCAAAAGGCAACATAGCAAAGACATTGTGGGACTGTTCAGGCACAACAGAACCAACTCCTATATGTTTACACCAAACAGATTTACAAGATAGAAGATGAATACATACTGCTAATTCATAGTACATTTTGTAAACTCGGTATAAGGTATTTTTCACATTATCAAAGATGAACTAATAAAATTATATTGTAGAAATCATGCCATAAATTTCAAAATTACTGAAATACCTTGTTCTCTACACTAGAATTTACTTACTACCTTCCCTACAAGAAATATGTAGCCATCTCATATACCCCGCTATTTCACATACAAAGTGGAAAGTGAAGAGTAAGGAAGTATTTTAAAGCACCACCCATGAAACATATAGAAACAAACTAGAGGACTAATATAGTGTTCGCAGAATAAAGTATACTGTGAATATAACAATATAAGAATAGTGAATATTCCAGATAATGATAAGAGTAACACCGCAATATACCTTTTTTGGTGATTTTCTTCAGCTTTAAGTGTCTTGTTTGAGAGTGAACGCTGCAATGAAATTTAATGCGTTACTGCCAAATTCAGATATATCAGTTAACAGAAATATAAATCATTCCACCGAAACTGAATGAAACAGCTTATTGCAAGAATAACCTTCATGTTATGTTCTCTTATTGTACCGACTTTTTTTGCATTGGAGGGACTGGAGTCATGTCCTACAGAAATATTACTGCTGGGAGCATCATAAAATATAAGATCAATTTTCTTAGCACTTAAATGACCAACAATATTTGGATCTCCAGCCATACATTTCTTTAGTTCTCCCTGCAAATATGGAAATCAGTGAGCAAGCAAATATCAACAGGCAGCTGGATAGATAGACCCCCAAAAAAAGGAGTTACAGATGTAACACACCCATATGAATGATCTCACAAGGGGAAATATGGCTTCACGATAATCCAAAACAGAAATTTTGAGGAACTTAAGCCACATATTTTGTATTACCGAGCGAGACTCGTTAAACTGAAATGTAAAGCCAAGCGTATTGTCAGTGCGGTAAACATAATTGTCAGCACATAATACACAGAAAGAACAAAAGCTAAACTTAAATCATGTCATATCATCATGTGATTGTAACTTGTAACAGACCTGAGAACTAGATATATCTGCAGGCAAAGTCTCCAACCTTCTCTTGATGCCCTCAAGGATCTCTGCCCCTTCTCTGCATTTCTCTGTGCGCATTTGCACCAAATCTGGTTCTATTCGACCAGTTGCCCTCCGAAACAAGGAATCAAACAAATCATGCATATTTCTTAAACGGAAGATGTCATGCTGGTCTGAATCCTGACTAAAAGTTAACCATTCCATGGAAGAATCCCCCTCTGATGTATTTGCAGATAGTTTTGGACCCAAAACTGATTGCAACTTCTCCCATGCCCCCTCTGGGTGCTTGTTGCATATGTGGCTCCAGAACGAAGAAGTGTCCGCAAACTTCCGGCCATCACAGCGGCTTGACAGAGGGCAAATCCAGAAACTCCATGAATTTCCCCCCTTGAAAAAACGCAGTGCATCAGATATAGTCTTTGCTGACGATTTGTCAGCTGTATTGCAGTGTTCAATCAGTGCTTTGACATTCACTGTCAACAAGCTATCCACCACCTCGCTTGTTAGGCGGCGCGAGTAGACTTCAGCAGTAGATACGATCTTCCTGATCAAGAGGTAAAGCTGGCGCCTGACAAGAGCTACCCTGTCGTCATACTCTGCTGCACTGACAGATCCAGGAGGCAAGTCCTGTTCCTTGGGGTCATCAGGAATCTCGACGCCAAGCGCCCGGATGCACTCGTAACCAGCGTTGTCGAACTGATCCAGCACGAAGAAGAGCTTAGCGCGGAACAAGGCGATCACAAGCGAGCGATGGAACGTCTTCGCCGCGTCGTCCACCATGTCGAGCGTGCGGTGAAGGAACCGCCTCTTGTCGATAGCCGCGTCGAAGCCGCGGACGCGCTCGAGGTCGGCGTGCGCGCGGAGGAGCTGGGCGCGCGCCGAGAACGGGTAGGCCGTGGCGAGGTCCTTCGCCGCAGCGTGCGCGGCGGCGGCGTCGTCCCCGCCGCGCTTGATTCCGTCGAGCACTCGCACGGACTCCCTGGGGACGATTTGGTCACGGATCAGGGCGACGAATCTCTCCATGCTTTCGTGAGCCCTAGCACGGGCGATCCTGATCCTCTCACCTAAGCTCGATTCGCGGGTGTACGTGTACCCCACATTGTGCTCCACGGGGTCGACGGGGTTGGGGATCTGGATGGCGCGGACGAGCTCGGCGTGCGCGTCGGCGAACCTCTCGGCCTCGACGAGCATCTCGGAGTGGGAGACGGCGGTGTCGATGCAGTCCGGGGCGAGCCTCGCCGCGGCGGCGAAGGCGATGAGCGCGGAGGCCATGTGCTTCGCCTTCTCCGACGAGATCTCCGCGTAGGACCAGAACGCGTCCTTGCCGAAGAGGCGCTTGTAGGAGGTGTAGGTGAGCTGATGCAGGAGGCCGGCGAGGTTGAGCACGAGCGCGGATCGCTTGTTCCTCCTGACGAGGGCCGCCGAATGGACCAACGCCTCCTTGGATTCGCCCTCGTTGTGGGTCTCCATGATCCTCGCCACCTGCTTGCGCACGGCCGGCGACGCGGCGTCGCGCCGCGCTGTCGGCATCGGCATGGTTCGGTGCGGATAAGGTGTTCGTCGAAATGCCGCAGTGGCGAGGACGCGGGCAGTAGGCCGCGGATATAGTGGCGGTGGAGACGGGGGGTTTCGGTTGCTGGGATTGCAGCGGAGTTGGGGGAGGATTTTGGTTGGCGAGTAAAGGGGAAAGATGAGGGGGATATTTATACTGAACGGAGGAGACGAGGGGAGGGGAAAGCAGCCGCGCAGGCACACTCCGCCGATTCAGGGGAAATACAGTAGTAATCATGTATCACAAATTTGTTTAGGCCTATTTGATTTATAGGAAAATACAAATTTGAAGGATCTGAATCCTGTAGGGAATTTTTTTATGTCCCTTTGAAACAAACAAATGGAGTTTTCTAAATTATATGAAATTTCTTAGGAATGACTCAATGCATATGAATTTTGGAAGAAATTTTCAAAGAGCTCCAACCTCTTGGAATTTTTCTTTGATTTTATCTCCCTCATCTAATTCTTGAAGATGCGGTTGATACAAACAGTCGTTCTTGTGTTTTGTAATCCACTGTTTTGCATATGTATTCCTATGAAAATAATATATTTTGTTTTTCTATCTTTTTTTCATTCCTATGTTTCAAAGGGGGGCTTGAATGTATAGGGATTACTCATGCGTCCAACAAAACCAACCTGCAATGAGAGGTGATATTTTAGTACCAAATTTCACTTCGACCATACATATAATGTGTGCTAGAGGTAGACACTTTCTCTGTTTAAGAATATAAGCATTTGTGGGTTTGGTGTGACTAATCTTAAGAGAATGTATCTAGGTTAGTCACATCAAACCCCTAAATACTTATATTTGACACTAGATAAATTAGCAAGTTTTTGCACTTTGGATTGGTGTTGTGGAAAACGCCCGACTCAACCGTTCAGGCATCAGGTTCAATACTTACGGTATTGGATCTAGTACTTAAGGTATCACCTCTAATACCCGTAGGTACCAGACAGACATGGTACCAAGGGTACCACACTTGGAATATGTGGTACCATACATGATACCCAAGGTATCATACCTACTATTTCATCGGAGCTTAGTCCTCGTTGGAGCTATGGTATACTCGCCACATCCACGGTCTTCTTCTTCATCCATCTCGAGAGGAGCTGAGCTTTGCTGGTCTCCCATGACAGTTGGTCATCTTCGTTGGCTACGTCGATCTCCCACCGCGGCCATTTGGAGCTTCGTCCCTCATCGGAAGTATGGTATACTCACCACATCCACAACCTTCTTCACCATCCATCTCGAGAGGAGCTGCGCTTTGCTGGTTGCCCATAACAGTTGGTCATCTTCGCTGGCTACATCGATCTCCCACCATGGCCACACTGCCAGAATCCATCACCGCTAGATCTGCAGCCTTGATTGCCAAGGGCAGATCTAGCCCTCCGAGACCGTCTTCATCGTTATCTCCTTCTTATTAAAGATGAGAGTGGTTGGAAAAACTTCACATGAGTAATGGATCCATAGCCCAAAATGAAGGCAAGGGTACGGTTTCTGTCCAAACTCGACACAGTCCAAACTTTATTATTATTTAGTAAAAATAATGAGTTGATAATCAAAATAAATATGGAGAAGGACAAAGTTATTTTTGTTGAAGATGAATTATCCATCTCAAGTGGCTCTCACAAGTAAAGTGGAAGATCATGCTCCAGTACCACAGTTGTCAAGTCCAAGGCCAAGGTCAAGCTTCAGTTTAGATTCAAGCCCGAGAAATACAAAACAAATTTTTACACCGGAATCAGCTCCAAGACGGATAAGAAATAAATTGTTAAAATCTACTTCTCAACAATGGGGTTTAGACAAAATGAATTTTGCAATTATTCTGTTGTTGAGCCACAAAGTTTTCAAGAAGCAAAAAAAAACATAAAAATTGGGTAAAAGGCATTCAAAATGAGATCCATGTGAGTGAGAAAAATAATACCTGGAAATTGGTTGATTGTCCTAGAGACAGAAAAATGATTGGAGCTAAATAGGTTTATAAGAAAAAATTAAATCTGGATGGCTCGCACAAAAATATAAAACAAGACTTGTGGCAAAAAAAAGATTGAAGCAAAAGCCTGGCATTGATTATTCAGACATATGCTCCCATTGCAAGGCCAGAGACAACTTGAATTACTCCAGCAGCTCAGAACCATTGGATCGACAAGAAATTAAATTGGAATTCTATTGAACAGATCAGCTGTTGGCTGAATATTCACCAAGGCTTTATCGAAGAAATAAAAATTAATCCACAACAGAGAGGTGATTGGAGTTTGCAGGAAATAAATTAAGAGGGAGTTTGTTGGAAATAATTCATTTCTTAAGGATACTTCTAGTAGCTAGATTTATTTGCAATTCTAAGAATTTTTTGGAACTCACGATCTGGTAGTCAAAACAGCAAGTAGTAGTTCTATAAATTTCTAGAGTACTCTCTCCAAGCTGTTGTATGGTGTGTTGTGTCCCTGTGTTTTGCTGGTAACTTGTAGCATTTTTATCCATGCACTAGTAAGTACTAGATGAGTTATGAGTTAGAGTCTAGGAGATTTGATGGTTGCTTAGCCTATAAATAGACACCAATGGCATGTGTGTAGCGAGCAGGGGCGTATCTAGCACGGGGCGGAGAGGGCTCGAGCCCCCTCTACCCCCATAGCAGCCATAGGAGCCCTCATATAGCCCCCACTAAAATTATTTGCCAAATGTTAATGTAAACAGGAGCTAAATCTCTATTTGGCGTATTGAGACCCCCCTAATTTGTTCTTCTAGATCTGCCACTAGTAGAGAGTAAAGAAGAGAAGTGTCTGATGAGTGTGTACTACCCAATGCACGTACTACTACACCTTCTCAAGTGAACAAAGAAAGAAAGCAAAGCTCCCTCAGCCTCTCACACTCTAGTCACTAGTAAATAAAATTCATTGGGCCCTTGCTCCAAAATATTTAGCACCAACAGGAATGGAGCAAATCTCAATGATATCACCAAAATATGTTATCACCTCATGGTGTTTTACAACCCATACCAAACCATCCTTGTCAACGGCTGGTATCCGTAGACGGGGTATGTAGATGACAGAGGAACGTCGACGTAAGGACTAATATAATACAACATGACTAGAAAGCTAAGGCAAGGATTTTTATACTGATTCAGGCCCTAAGAAGGTAATAACCCTACTCTAGTTTATATGGGATTGCTGATGAGAATAGCCCCGAGTACAGAGTACAATGTATGGGAACAAGAATCCGACGAGATTGTAATCGGAAAGACCGAACACGATCTCGACGGTTTTGGTGGCTATATCTACAAAACTACGCTTCTGTTGTGGCTTGATTGATCCGTCCCTCGACTTGTGGGGTGGAAATCTTTTTATACCGTGGGCTACCGGCAGTCTTTGAGTAGGACTCGGACTGTGAGCCCCACACGGTTTAGTAAAGTCCTTGTCTCCTATAGGTAGGTCTCCGTCTTAGTCTTCTAGCTTACGGATTCCTTCCGTATGCTCCTATAACTTCCTCGTATATCTTGGTTCTCTTTTCGTATTTGCGTAGGTATACCTTTCCTTGTACTCTGTGTTTTTGGGTAATGAGTATACCTCTTATCCGTAATCCTAACAATCTTTGAACGCTTTCTTTAGTCCAATGCCATAAGATTTGTTCTTGAAACCAACTAAACGTTACCAAGCATTTAGACATAATATAACATGGAAATTCAATAATATACATAACAAAGCACCGTTACCAAGCATTTAGATATAAGATAGTATAGAAATTCAGAAAATACATAACAAAGCATCGATACCAAGCATTTAGACACAAGACAATATGTGAATTCAGAAAATACATAACAAAACATCATTTCAGAATGTATAGAACAATTTACCAAGGGTGGATGGTGTCTCAATAAGATAGGATATTGGACTTTGAATCGCACATGGGAAGAGATATTGGTTCGGATTAACTTCACTCTCATCAAATATAAGTTTTTGGTGATTGATAATCTATGGCATTTGAATCTACTGAAAAAATTGCACTCTTTTGTACTAAGTAAATGATGTTGGTTTTCCTGGGATGAATTCCTGCCAATGAGGTACTTACTCCTGTGTCTACAAAAGTTTTACCAGCTCAAATAAATCTGACCTTGTCGTTGTATCCAAACATGCATGCAGAGTTATCTATTTCAATAAATCTGACCTTGTCGTTGCTAACCCCATCATCACCAACTGTGCAACTGCAACCCTCTGCCAACAAAACATCACAGATAAGCAAACCATACACAACATCAAATCACCAGACCTAATCGTTGAGGGGAATTAAGCGGTTGCTCCGCCAACCTCGTAGTGGCTGCTCTGAACACGACGCCTGCATCTTCTCGATCCACTCACCATCGGTGCCATTCTTCAATTCCTGGAAGAAAACATTCCTGATGGTTGCCTCTGAATTTAGGATTAGGAGGAGGACAACGATGTAGGAGTCGCGCCGTCGCACGGGTCCCCGAGTATAGCAGCCGGAGCACCAACAATTTCATCAGGATTCACTTCGACCGGCAGCAAGAGGTGGGTGAGCTGGCGGCTGATGGCATCGCAGATGACAAAGCCTTGCCAGAGGTGGGGACGTAGGAGTAAGTCGGTGCTGGCCATGACTTGGTGTTGAGTAGAAGCCGGCTGCTGGAATCCGCTCAAACAATCTCGATGAAGCAGTGCGCCGCATCGGCGAGCGCTCGTTGCCGCAGACACAGGAAGGAGGCAAGCGGTGGTGGTTGTAGCCTCATGGCAAGGTTCCGCTAATTGGAGGGCACTCTTCGTCGGTGACGGGGACCGGGAGGGTGAAGAGCATAACGCACTTGGCAGTGTCATCCTCTCCTTCTTTGTCGTCGCCGCTTCCCGACGCCATAACCTACTCGCCGACGTCCTCCCCTTCTTCGTCGCCACTTCACGACGCCATTGCCCCCACCTAGTGGAGAATTTGGGAGGGAGGGGTTGAAGAGGGAGACGAGCCCGAATCCGGTTGAATTAGGGGGAGAACTGGGGTTTTTTAGTTCCTTCCTTGAGCAAAACGATGGGGTTTTGCATCTTCCAGTCTAAAGGTTGCCCACTTGCTTAGATAGTGAGAGAGTCACAAAGTTTGTTACATGATCTCCACGATGTATTCTCCTTTTTTTGTCAAATTTTGTTACACAAAGCACGGTGCGTTCTTTCATGTATGTGCACGCACGCACATGTGTGTTATGTGTGTGCTATAAGGCCATGGTCAACGCGCCGAGCTAGAGCATGGTTCTAGGCCTCCAGCTCGGATGCACACCTCTGTGGCCGCCAGACCATGGTCCTGCAGAACCTCGTGGGGCTTCTACAGGTCACCGTGGTTTCGGCAAAGCCACCTCTCAAGGTCACGACGATGGGTGAATTGTGGCTTGCAAGCGACATGCTCCTGGTCCCCTCCCTAAACCCTAAAGAATGAGAAGTTGGGGATGACTCTGGGATGGAAGAAGAAGAAGAGTAGGGTGTACCATCCAAGCTGCCGCTAGATCCGGGCCGCCGAGCTCCGTGTCGACTACCGTATTTACCGCGTCGAGGTCCACCTCTGTCACCTGCATCTGGATCCACCACCGCCATCGTCGTCCAGATTCTCGTGCCAGCTCATCATCCCGAGCCTTGGAGCTCATCATTGTTGGTCCGGGTTCCAGCGCCGAGCTTGTCGTCCTAAGCCCCGGAGCTCAGCGACGGAGCAACTCATTGGCCTCAGACCTCCTCCTCGTCGATCCATGTCCTCCGGCATCAATCTGCACACCTGAAGTCGATCCGCGCGGTCGTCGTGAGCTCGTCGCCGTCCCAAGCTCTGGCATCGTCCAAATCCGCGGTGAGGGAGGAAGAAAGCTGTTGACGGCTCTGGCATCATCCATATTGGAAAGAGATCATCCAAAGATGGATGTTCTCTCTCTTCCCTCTATATTTGAAGTAAGCAACATGATAGAAAAAAAGAGTGAGATTGTTAAAAAATATTATTAAAATATAAGAGATTGAAGTATGAATGATCTCTTGGAGTGCATGGAATATCCTCTAAATAGGCATATGGAGGATCAAATATAAATAAACTCTTAAGTTTACTCTTAGAGCCATTTTGCATTGTGGAGAGGGGGTGTGGTCTCAGCCACAAGGGGTTCGCAGAACATGTAACCTATATCACCGATTGTTTAACGATTATTATTACGAAAGATATGTCCTCGTTATGTAAACAAGATAGCATATTCTTTGTTTGACAAGCCAGCATCTCTGTTCAGCATCATCCATCAATCATGTTTATGCACACAATTACACAAACAAGATCACATGAGACATGTTACATCAAAATTGAAATTAACAAAAAGGTTAAGTGGAAACATGCCACTTCAATTTTGCAAAGTTGGAGATATGCCATTGGTATCTCAATGACATATTGAACAAAGTAGGAATCTAGAATGCTAATGAAAGAGCAAACTAAAGGTGATTGAATATATCTCTATATAGAGAGGGCGGATTTCTATCCGTAATCTTAATAAAAAGAAAATGACATTGAAGAAAATGTTGTACAATTAGGGAAAAACAGTAAAGATTTACATATTTGATAAACTAGTTAACTAATAGCCTGATAGCAAATAGACTAGTAGTTTCCACTCATGATGGCCGGAAGAAAATGGTGGACTGATGATACAAATTGATCAGACGATTTCCAAAGGCCAAAGCTACAAAATGCCGTGTTTTAAACTAAACCAGAAGGCCTTTCCTGCTGTAGAGATAGCACCAGGAATAACATGTAACAACTAGTATTTCCATGCAAGAATGCCAAATTTAATTTGATGTTACGAAACGGTTCTTCAGGCACTCGTACATGACGACCTCAAAAAAGGCATTCCATAGATCTACTTGATGACCTCGAAAAAGAGGACTTCAGGTCGGAGCTTGCAGTCTCTGAAGCGGTCAAGCAACTGCTCCCAGGAATCTACTACCTGTTTAGAGTTAAACAGCTCAGAGTTAGTCAGCTAGAGAGCAAATCAGAGTCAAGAAGCCTACATGCTGCTGCAAAGGGCAACATGTTACCAACCTCAATAGTTTGGGCATCACAGATGAGCCACTTGTCCTGGTCACGAGCAAAGCAGACGTAGCGCCCATCAGCATAGGAGATCTGCAGAGTTTTTGGTTGACAAGGAGTAAATAAGCTGGCTGCTGGCATATGGAAAACAATATTTGCTACACACGGTTGTGTCGATAAGCATAAGCATCCAACAAACTTTGCAAAAGACCTTTAGTATAACTCAATGGAGCAACGGAATAAATTTATTGAATAGAAAGTAAAACAAGGTATTCCAATGTAAATTCTGTACCACTGATTGTGATATCGGATGGTGATATTTTTCAGGCATAAACCAAAGGATAATACAAATAACCAAGGAGCAGCAGACAGAGAACGAAGCCCATCGAAGATTACCCAGAAATGTTACTCAATTTCAATTCTCAATCGATGAAATATGCTGACAGCCTGACAAAAATTTCAGTGACATAGTGAAATTACACACAACACAGGATGCTCTCTGTTACTGCGACTTCTGCATACACGAACAACCAACTCTTGCTCAAATTGTTGTTCAGAAGAATTCCAAATCCAAATGCTGGAGATCAGTAAGGTTTATGGAAGAATAAAATTTCACCAACATGACCATTACGACTTAGAAATATTCATCAAAATATATGGCCAACTCAGATATGAACTTGATGGATCATAGCGTCAACCCATTATCCACTGTAGCCTAACAGTTTGGATCTGATAAACACCAAGTAACATTGATCTCTTTAGTTCTAGTAAATCCTTTCTTCAGATTAATATTGTCTCTTTTAAGAAAAGTATAACATGCAGTTTCCATGTGACCTCCCTTGCCTAATAAGTATAATCGAAAGTATATGGTGATGGCTAAGATACAATGCGAGTCAAGGAATACAATTGACAACAGATATCAACCAATAACAGATAGCTCATTGTTTTTGCCCTCCTTTTTGGATTACCTTAACATGACAATCAAGGATAACATTACATTCTGTTATGTAATAATTTAATTCACAAACAAGGATAGGTTCTATGCACACATACCATTGAAGCCAGAGAATAGTTTATCGAGGAATGAACACCCTTGCAGAGAAGTTTAATGTCAATGGGATGTGCACTGCCAACCAGAAGTTCAGTTAGCTGACCCTGGTTTTCACTGCCACCAAACCAGTCTAAACCTGCAACATAATTGCAAAAACAGTAAACAAATCAAGCATTTTAATGTTAACTTTAGAAGAAAAACCATCAATGGAACAAAAAATCCAATTAACCAGCATAATACCAAACCATATCACACTTAATAATGTCTAGAGTTGTTGGAGTTAACAAGTTAGCCTTGAAGCTCCAATATATGTTTTACTTACAAGTGGTTATCATACATATTAATATAATTTTCTGTTTAGGAAGGAAAATAGAACACCAAATGTTAAAATGCAATTTACTATTGCAGACAGGAACCTCTACCTATAGTAAAGAAATGTGGTGTGTTTGAAAGAGAAACATCAACATTCTTTGGATTTCCACAATACTCGCAATTGTCCTCAAAGCATAACTGATCATCATATAGAACCGGAACCTCTGCAAAGGACTTGATCTGAAAAAGTTGGCAATTATTATTTGCTAGGATACCCTTCCAAAATATATTACTCTATAAAGAGTTAGCTACACAGGGTATCTAATGTGACACACCGTTATTGTTTGAGGGGAGCCAGCATCAAGTCTATAGAAAATTGTAGTATGTTCTTTCTCATCAAAAGATTTCCCACACCTGCAGCTCATTCGAACATGAAACATAATTCCAAACAGATTATGTGTTCGGCATATGCAATCTCCACAGCTTATAGGGCTTACTACACGTCCCCCAATCTCACTGTTGAAACAAAAATGCAAAGAAGCTTCAGATATATGCAATCCTTGAAGAATCGTTGCCACAACCTTGGAAGCAAGATTTTTTCCAGCCTGGAGCTGAAATTGATAAACCAAATTTAGCCTTGTGAAGGAAGAAAAATATACATATTGGTAAAATTAGACAAGCAGAATTAAAGATGTTTGTAGTCTCTGGCACTTTACATGTTAGTCAGAAACAAAAACAAAAATATGATTAAAGATGTGATTAAGAGGCTTGCCAACAGTGTATATGAAACAAAGGGATAAGAAATATAGCTCCTTCTGATATGATGTCTAAAACTGCAAAAAGATGTTACATAATTGATTTTTTAGCATTTGAGTGTATGCGATAAATATCAAAATACTGAAAAAAAGTCACAGATCCCCAATCTCCAAAAATTGAGGGATCAAGAAAATGCAATCAATCAAAGGACATGAAGCCTCCAACAAGAAACTAAATAATAGACTCAGCTTTCACATGGTAGAATAAACATTTAGGCCAATCTCAATGGTGGTTTCACAGAGGTTTCATGCACATTAAATGAAGTGCCATATAGGCTAATATGGTGACATGTCACATTATTTATTAGGAGAGAGATGTGGCTAGTTTCATGGGGATGAAACTAATACTCACCGTTTCCAACACATTGGAAACCGTATGAGATTCCCATTGAGAGGCTTAAGGTTTCATCACTAAATATTTCTACACTCCCATTGGTTATTTAAATACTAAATTTAAATGATATGCTAACATATGAAATCGTGACACGAAATTTTCCATTGTAAAACATAGTTTCATTCATCAAATCCAAAGTCATTAGATGGCATGTCACTCTTGGAAACCATGGAATGAAACTATACACTGAGAATTGCCTTAGTATCTATAATTTCTTTTTGACCCACCATTTTTTTTTTGCCAATCATAGTCTGTAAGTTTTACCATCTATTTCTGTAATCAAAATATATATTGCCAATAAATACAGTAGACACTAACTTTATTGTCAGAAAAAATATTATTGTTTGAATCTGGAAAAACATGGCCTCCTAATATTAAGGCAATGGAGTGAATATAATTATTGCTTGAAAAAAATGACCCTACAAAGAAACACAGTGTTATCGACCATACCTTTTGAAACATGTTTTCATTTGCAATTTCACAGAGACTGGCCTTCACAGAAGCCAGTAAAACAGCCACTCCATCATGTTCATTTTTTGACCAAGCAGAGAAAATTCCATGGATTAACTCAGCGATGCAGTAGTTATCATTGATATTTAGGATCCATGCAGGTGTTCCCATTAAAAACTCATCTCTCAAGTACCTCAAATTCCACAACGACTGCACATTTCAGAGGAAATCAGAATTCAGAACCTAGTCATGCATAGGAAATTCGAACTAGGAAAACTAGTACAAGACAAAACAAATAGCTCTCGATGCACGGTTTTACTACCTGTATGATCGCATGAAGGATAAACAGATCTTTGTCGGTGTTTTCTTTGTTGAGAATATCAACACTTTCATAGCTTGTGGTGTTTGCCATTTCCTCACCCGATTGGCCATAAGTTACTGGGCAATGAGATTATCCATAAGTGCATACAATCTCCACATTTACACAAAATAATTGAAAAATGGGGAACAGATTATTTTGCAAGAGCAATCATTATGTTGACATTAACGAAGAATTCACAAATTACTGTCTTCCATCAACAAGAAATTACAGATATAATAACTACTAATTGTGAGATTACTATATCCACATTTACAAAGAATGGATGCAAAAAAATAGTTACTGAAGATTTTATCTGCTTCCAGGAATGATTAGACCATGCGATAATTACCTTTTTGGGTAGGTAATGTTTAAGTTTTCCTGAAAATAAAGCAACTCTGTATTGTTAATACTACCAAACAAGTATTCACACATCTACAAATAACTAGATCTTTTCTTGTAATAAAACGTAGATTCAACGCTTCATTCCAGATTATCAAAAGAGTTTGAATACCACGTTCACATAAACATATATATATATATCTTATTCTCAAACTATGAAATTAGACTGAAGTAATTATTGGCTAACTATACTTGAATGGAAGTCATGTGGTTTAAATTTTTGTTTGGTAAGCCAGAGTGCCACAGGTAGATGCAGATATATATATTTTGAAAAATTAATGTACATATCAACATCTGTAACAAAGAAAATACAGGTTGTATTAAAGAGGATCTGGGGTTATTTCTGTTTCAAAAAGAAAACAACTGGGCTTACTGAAAAACAATGCAGTGCTATCCTAGGACATAGTCAATTGTCAAGATCCCTTTTTTTGTGCCAATTGCCTCGCACTAAATTTCGCGGCATCTGTTATGTGAAAGTCAATCATGTTGGGTACGGCTTAGGTCCATAATGTAATCCTAGCAAAAACTTACCTAATTAACAGCATAAACATCTCAGTCCTAAGACAAAATGGTTTATAGCCAGTCTAACACCACTACTTTAGGTAGTTATGGTACAATGTCTACTAGTTTATGACATCAAAATAATAAGGTTAAAATAGTCATTTTCACCTTAACTAAAGATAGATGGCATTATTCCTTGAAGGGACATGGAAACCACAGTACGAATACTAGAAAACATAGGGACATGGAAACCACAGTACGAATACTAGAAAACATAGTCCCAGAGCAGAACTTCAGGATTTAAGTCATGCAATAATTCATATTATCTATCCAAAATTATAGTTTTACAGGCATTATCTACTGGTCGAAGTGTTTATTGAGTTGCCACCTTCTAGTCCAAGATTCCGTTCCATATTCGCCAGTACTTTAGCTATCTCCATCTCGGTTCCTTCCACATCCATTGGTGGACAGGACAATTTCTGGTGTGCCTTGGCCCCAGATTTCCCATCTTCAACACAAACCTCACTGCACCCACAGGAAATAGTAAACATGTTTTCTATAGTTGAAAAATAAAAGGTTATGAAGTCAACAAATTACTTGTATTTCCTAGAGTATATATCAAAAAGAAAAGGGCTGATAACTACACAACTAATCTCATAACTACTGTTTTTAGTCTAGCTATTTGCACTTGCTATATTTTCTCATTCACTATCCAGTCAGCAAATACTACATTGGATAGTACCTTGATTATTTGTCTCTGTTTATCCACATTTGAAGGAATTACAGTACATATGATTGAAGAATAACAGAAAAAAATTGTGAAAATTGGAACTGTTATATTCCATTGTCTATCAATCCACTACAAACTTTTAGTTTGCTAGAAATCTAACTCCATGAGGAAAAACGACACTGCTCATCTATTGTGCCTTGAATGACCACATCTGTAAATTTTTTACCGGAGTACTAGTGAGTAGTGACATCAGTAGCTCTGTCTAATCAATTAGCTGAAAAAAATAAGATTACAGGATTACTAATAGTGAGCCGCAGTTATAGGCAAATGGAAAGAGTAAAACAAACACTGCAGGGTATTTATTATTTATTTTCCTACAATTAATGTACTTAGGCAAGTATAAAACCAGAACAATCAATGGTTCTCAAATTCATGTCCCACTAAGACACCACACACAAAAACTAGAAATTTCAGGAAAAACAACAGATGAAAACTAACTCTGATATGATTTCATAACACAAAATTAAGAGATAACAGAAAAATACAAACTGCAATTAATAAATATTTATATTTTTTGAATTTGGAAAAAACAAGAAATTTGTCACATTCAGAGATAAACAATACTGAATACGCCGTAGTTCTGCAGAGGCCATGCCATAAATTTTAAATAACTTAAATACTTTGTTGTCTACATTGTTAATTTTTTATCTCCCACAATGCAAAACATAAGTAGCCATTCCATTTCCATATACCAGGTTATTTCACATACAAATAGAAAATGGAGAGTAATGAAATATTTTGTTAAAGCTTTACTCATGAAACACATAGAAACAAATTATAGGACTAGCATAGTGTAAATATGTTCTGCAAAAATATTGTATACTGCTTATATAACCATATAAAGTAGTAAATATTCCACACAATGAGAAAAGTACCACTGCATTTTATACCTTTCTTGGTGACCTTCATCAACTTTAAGTGTCCCATTCGAGCATGAAGGCTGTAATGAATTTTAATGGGTTACTGCTAACTTCAGATATATCAATTAGGAGAAACATAAATTATGCCACTGAAATTTGGAGGAAAAAAAAAGCTTAAAACCTTCAGATTCTGTCTGCTTGTTGTACCCATTTTGTGACCATTGGAGGGAATGGAGTTATGTCTGATAGAAAAATTCCTGCCATGGGCACTAGGAGCATCATCAAATATAGGATCAATTTTGGAAGCATCTATATGACCAACAATATTTGGATCTCCAGCCATGCGTTCCTTTAATTTTGACTGCAAATATGTAAACCAGTAAGCAAGCAGTGTCGACAAGCAGCTGGACAAATACACTAAACATAAGAGTTCCAGATGTAACACACCCATACGGAAGATCTCACAAGGGGAAATATGAATTCACGATAATCCAAAAAAGAAATTTTGAGAAACTTGAACCACATGTTTTGTATTACGGAATGAGCCTCATCAAACTGAAATGTAACGCCAAGCGAAATGTCAGTACAGTAAACATAATTGTCAGCACAAAAATACACAAGAAAAGAAATGCTAAACTTAAATTATGTCATATCGTCATGTGATTGTAACTTGAACCAGACCTGAGAGCTAGATAAATCTGCTGGCATAGTTCTCAACCTTTTCTTGATGCCCTCAAGGATCTCAGCCCCTTCTCTGCATTTCTGTTTACGCATTTCCACAAAATCTGGTTCTAATCCACCAGCAGCCAAACGAATCAAGGAATTGAACATATCATCCATCTTTATTAAACGGAAGATGTCATGCTGGTCAGAATCTTGACCAAAAGTTAACCATTCCAAGGAAGAATCCCCCTCTGGTGTATTGTCAGATAGCTTTGGACCCAAAACTGATTGCAACTTCTCCCATGACGCCTCTGGGTGCTTGCCGCATAGGTGTTTCCAGAGCGAAGAAGTGTCGACAAACTTCCGGCCATCACAGCGGCTCGACAGAGGGCAAATCCAGAAACTCCATGAATTATTCCCCTTGAAAAATCGCAGGGCGTCACTTATGATCTTTGCTGACGACTTGTCAGTTGCATTACAGTGTTCAGTCAACGATTTGACCCTCACTGACATCAAGCTATCCTCCTCCTCGTGTGTCAGGATGCGGGAGTAAATTCCAGCTGCAAATATCATCTTCTTCATCAAGGTACGAAGCTGATTCTTGACAAAAGTCACCCTGTCACCATACTCTGCTCCACTGACAGAACCTGGAGGCAAGTCGTCCGCGCTCGGATCATCAGGATTATCAATCTCAAGCGCCCCGTTGCACTCGCGCTCAACATCGTCGTACTGATCAAGCACGAACAGGAGCCTCGCGCGGAACAAGGCGATCACGAGCGAGCAATGGAACGTCTCCGCGACGTCGTGCACCATGCCGAGGGTGCGCTGCAGAAACCGCCTCTTGTCGATGGCCGCGTCGAAGCCGCGCACCCTCTGCAGGTCGACGTACACGCGCAGCAGCTGCGCGCGCGGCGACCACGGGAACGTCACGGCGAGATGCTTCGCCCGCGCCCGCGCCTCGGCGGCCGCGTCGCCACCCAATTCGATGCCCTCCAGCACTTTCACGGACTCCCCGGGGATGAACTGGCCGCGGATCAGCGTCTCGAGGCGGTCCATGGCGTGGTGACACCTCACCCTGGCCTTCAGAACCCTCTCGGCGCGCGTCTTCGTCTCGCCGTCGTACACGTCGCACCCGACGTCGTGCTCCGCGGGGTCGTCGGGGTCGGAGATCTGGAGCGCGCGGAGGAGCTCCGCCTGCGCCTCCTCGCACCGCTCGTGCTCGGCGAGCATCTCGGAGTGGGAGACGGCGATGTCGACGCAGTTGGGGGCGAGCCACGCCGCGTTGGAGAAGGCGGCGAGCGCCGACCGCTTGTGCTTCGCCTCCGCCGACCCCTCTTTCCTCCCGAACCCGCCCTCCTCCCGGCATGATATCACGCTGCAGGCGGTGTAGGCGATCTGGTGTAGGGTGCCGATGAGGTTGAGCGCGAGCGTGGATCCCTGGTTCTTCAGCCCGAGCTTCACCGCCCGATTGATCGCCTCCGTGAATCTCCCCTCGTGGTGCATCCTCATGATCTCCGCCGCCTCCTCGCGCACGGCGTCGCGTGTCGCCATCGATCGCGGGTGGGTGGGTGCGGGTAAGGTGCTCGGCGGAATGCCGACGTGCCGAGGACGCTAGCGGAGGCGCCGCCGGCGTCGGGGGAGGCGAGGGGAGCGCGACGGGGAAAGTAGAAGGCGGATATTGCGGCGGTGAATTCGTCGGTGGCGGCGATTTCGTCGGCGACGAGAGACGGCGGCGGCGAGGCAGTTGGGAACGCGAGGAGTTGGGGGAGAAATTAGTTGGCGAGTCAACAGGTGGGGGGTATTTATATGCCGGCGTAGGGAAAGAGGAGATTCGGGGGGGTTTGGGTTTTGTTGCAGTTTTGGGTTTTGTTGCGAGATGGTTTACGGATAAGGACTGTGCGCGATAGAGGTTGGAATTTGTAGTTTATTTTATGAGTATAAATTTTAGACATGAGGCTATATAGTCATTTAGATTTATTTGGGTATCATTTAATTTTATTAGGGTTTTAAATTACATGAAAGGGGCTACATGTTCGTTTAGATTCATTTGGGTCACCCAATTTTGTTAGAATTTTTAATTATATGGGAAGTGTAAGTGTGCTTGTAGCAACTGAAGAGATGCAAAGATTCTAGGGTTTTGGGTTTTGTTGCGAGATGGTTTATGGATAAGGATCGTGCGTGATAGAGATTGGAATTGGTAGTTGTATTTTATGAGTACAAATTTTAGATATGGGGCTATATAGTCATTTAGATTTATTTGGGCACCATTCAATTTTATTAGGATTTTTAATTATATGAAAGGGGCTACACGGTCATTTAGATTTATTTGGGTATCACCCAATTTTATTAGGATTTTTAATTATATGGAAAGTGTAAGTGTGCGTGTAGCAACCTGGGTGTGCATTACACGCACATGATGAACATGAGTTTTCAAAGAAAATGAGCCACGAAGTTAGAGGATGTTGGTTTTATGGAACATAATTGGTTTATTCTTCTAGAAATTGAAAAGAAATTCTTGCATTCTAAGTGGTTGGATACTTGGATCACACTTTAAACTTATAGAGCAATTAGAAGAGGTGGTTAAATGAGACGATAATGTCACAATGTAGCTATTTAAGAACTCAACTTTCTTTTTCCAAAAACAAATGTGTGCCTTAGATGTTGGAACAAGATCCAACCATCCTCCTTTCCTCTTTAACCTTTGGGCTTCTCCCTCAATGTTCTCCAAAGTCAATGACTGAGCTACAGCTGAGATGAATGCAAGTAGCTATCCAATCTTATACTCCTCTTTACAGATGACGGTGTACCTATTGGGTTAAGATTTTTGAGGTTGAGGTGGGTTTTATAATATTGGTATGGGGCTTGGGGGGTAGAGTGGGTCTTAAAAGGAAATTGGCGGTAAGTGATAAAGGATGCGAGGGCACACAAATGTGTGTTAAGAGGTGAGATTAAAAGGTAGTGGATTTGATGACATAAACCCCCAAAGATGTGAAAAGCACAACAGCGTGGGTAAGAATAAATTAGTGGCCCTTATACCCTGGGTGACATAGGTTTATCGATAGAAGTTAACCATTTATTTTCAGATTTCCGTAGCGATCCGATGCACACCCCAGGGGCAGTCAAATCATCGATAAACCAATACTTAAGTTGATGTAACGACCGATCATAGAAATAAGAACTGTCAACTATAAAGGAATTTTGTTTATTTGGAGCACTTTATTGTATTTTTTTATAACATCGTCCAAAAAAGGGAGTTATGATATACTCTACTCTTCTTTTCTCGGTCATAAGCGACGAGCGGAAGGGTTGGTATTTTCTCATAAATGAGAGAGCTTTTCTATAGAATGGCATGGTTGTAACTTGTAAGAGGTCCTACAAAATGACACGCTGTGCACATGATCGACGCTGTAAGCAGGGGATGATAGCAGCCATTTCAGTAGGCACGGCAGTGCATTTAAAAAAAATGTACAACACAATACATGCAGGAAACCAAAACAAGGTAACTGCCGATTTTTTACCCCCAGCAATGCTGATTGTACATGATGTGGTATAAAAGCGTGCTATTGGCTAACAAATATGATGTATTCACTCTCCAAGACTCCAAGGCTCCATTGTCACTGTACTTTAATTAGATGACAACAATATAATGTGTATATCACCCATATCATCATTAATGTCCATTTGGACCATGTGCATTTCAGAGAATCTTTGTGATCAAAGAGAACCATTACGAAAAAGCTATTTCCTTATTATGTATGAGAGATCACATTACCAGCATCTGTATTCAGCATCATACACAACATCTCCGTAGAGCCCATCTGAAGTTACATCAGATTCAAACTAAAATGATCGAAAGAAAAACATAGTATACTGACTAGAATTCCCAAATACTGAAGAATTGACTTGCAAAGGTAATGCTACTTGATGACCTCGAAGAAGATGACTTCAGGCCTCAGCTCGCTATCTGCAAAACGCTGTACCAAACGCTCCCAGGAATCTTCAGCCTGCATATCAGCATATATACGTCAAGACGACAAGAAGATCAAACCTCCAGTAAATCAAGCAGATTAGAGAATAACAAGTCAACGAGTGGAGCAGTTGAGAATAAGAGATGACTAAAGGATGCAATTCAACAGTTCCATTACCTCGAGAGTCCTAATGTCATATATGAGCCACTTGTTCTGATCCCGAGAAATACAGACGTATTGCCCATCAGAACAACAGATCTGAAGAATTTGATACAACGATATGTAAGTTATATTTTGCCAGATACAGTTATAAGGAATAAAATTTAGATTCTGGTTTAACGAGCAACTTCTACAAATTTACACGCAACAGTACCAGTAAAGAAGTAAATAACATCAGAACATCAGATCTCCCGGAAAAATGCCCCCCCCCCTCCCTTACTCTCTGAATCCATTAAAGATTATGTACTGTAGGATAAAGCTGTTTGCCTGGTTTCATCAGCAAATTCAATTCAGAAAAATAGAAAGGATTTGTGTGCACTTACCATTGAGGCCAGAGTATACTTGGTTGTGAGGGTAATATCAGGGGGAGATTTGCAACCAACAAGAAGTTTAGACAGGCTGACATGGCTTTCACTACTATCCGTGCAGTTCAAAACTGCAAAATGATACAATAAAAGAACCATTTTCATTCAAAGTAGTTCGAATGAAAAAAAAAAGTTTGAGTATTGAAGCAGATTACTGATACAACACAGAGGGAACTCAAAGTCACATATAACAACACCACAGAAACTTTTACTTTTGATGAATATATTTATCTTTTTTAATTCATTTCATTATCATTATAAGGGTAGAAAGTAGTATGAAGCTAATTACTATAGTTCTTCACGCCTTCTTGGCTTGATTTGAAACAATTAAGTCAATTTATGTATGTTCAATGTCGGATTTTCTTTTTTTTGCTCTCCATTAGAGGCAGGAAGAAAACCACAAGAGTTTTAAAATAGCAATATATAATTCTAGACGAACAACAAGTTTACCTATTGAAAAGAAGTCCGGTGTGTTCAAAAGAAAGTGGTCAATATTCTTCAGATTTCCACAAGATTGACATTCTTCCTGGTCACATAACTGCTCATTCATTGCATAGAGAAGATCAGCAAAGGACTTAATCTGCAAAAACGATAATAACTTCAACAGTTACTACTTGTCAGAGTGCACACACGTTTACATATACCATGCTGGCTAGGCAGGGAATGTACAGTCTAATAGTGTATGCACCTTTGTTGTTTGAGGTAAACCTGCATCAAGTTTATTGAGAAATGTAGTATATTTTTCTTCATCAAAATGCGCTCCACACCTGCAGTTCATTTGCACCAGAAACCACATCCCAAAAAGTTCATGCCCTCGGCATATACAGTCTTCACAGATGATTGGACTTACTACTTGTCCCTGAATTTTGTCATCGAAATAGAAATGCAAAGAAGCTTCTGACATGTGCAGCCCCTTGAGAACAATAGCCAAAATCTCAGAAGAAAAACTTCTTCCAGCCCGCAGCTGAAAATGATTCACCAGGTTTAAAATGGTAAACAAAAACAAACATATGTAGCATATATGTTAGTAGTTTAAGACAAGTTCACTAATTCATACATAAGTAAGAAACATCTGAAATGGGTAAAGAAACAAAAAAGAGAGTCTGCAGGTATGAATGATGCATGGCAATGGTATGGTAACTGTGCTGACTACTGTGCACACCACACGCTTAATGTCAAAAAAAAAAAACATAACGGGGGAACAAGAAAAGGAAACTTATTGGGAGGTAGTAAATCTTCATAACGAATAGAAAGTATGATAAGCATACCTTTTGAAATATATTTATATCTTCTGCAATTTGGCATAAATTTGTCTTCAGAGAAGTCAGTGAATAAAATGTTCTTTGGTGATCATTTTTCTCCCAAGCAGAGAAGATGTCATAGAATATGTCAGCAATGCATGAGCCATCATGACTTGACTGGAAATTGACAGGTGGTCTGTTTAACAAACTATTCCTGAAAGGCCTCAAATTCCACATTGCCTGCACAAGATGCAAACGAAATTATTAGCCAATAATTTCAAAAACACGTAACCACACGACAACTGTTAACTACCTGTATGATCAAATGCAAGAAGAAGATGTCTTCACAGACTTCACTGGTTTGATTTAGAATATCAACACCCTTTTGATAGATGTTAGTGTTTGTTGTTTCCTCTGAAAACTGACCAGAAGATCCTGCTTTATGAGATTTCCATGTTAAAAACAAATAATTATGTTGCATCACTGAATAAGTGAATAGACTTGTAAAGATTAGAGCGGCAAAAAGGTTTCTGTTTGTTTAGTACTGACCATGTCAATAAACAGCGTAATTGTCAAGATTCGAGACAACTGTGGTCATATTCAGCCTCAAAATATGAAGACAGTTGTGAACTTGTGATCATATTAAAGTATGTGATGGGGACGGATGGGTTCATTTGCTCTCATGAACCCAATAGCTATAGATCACAGAACACTATTACCTTTTGCACGAGAAGTGCTAAGCTCTCCTGTAAGCAATGTTAACTATTACAGCTTACTGTACCGACAATTAATCACATACCATTAATCATTACTATAGTGGATCTCTACAAAAGTAGATAAGATAGTGAAAAACTGTTGCACTGCAGGTATAATGTAGTGTTCAATCAACATCTGACAAATATACTAGGAAAATAGTGGGTCCACGTGGATAACTGGATGCAGATTACATTTGGCCTGACAAGATTAAAATCCCTATTACAAAATCTGAATCAAATAATGTAAACTACATAATGAGCGAACCATTATATATAATGAATAAAATCCTTCCAAGATCATATGGAACGATGGGTAGATCCATATTTCAAACTCCAAACTCCAAAGCACCATGCAGTTTCACAAGATTTTGTTTAACAGCCTCCTAGTTTTCTTCAGGTTGTTCCAGCATCATTTAGCTTCATATAATTTCGTGTTTATATACAACACAAAAACATATGCATGCTAAAGTCATTTTCACATGACGATATCAATCATTCTATCTGCAAAAGATAGGATATGAACTAAATAGCATTACTAGCTAGTAGTAATTATTACAATCTAAGAAAGAAAGGAAATATGATCTGTGCATTCATGTTTCTTACAAAAAATACTTTATCTCCTAATCATGCTCATACCACACATTCCCTTTTCTGTTGAATTAAAAAGCAATACCTGATGTGTTGTGAGCACCATTTTCAATTTTAGTGGGTTGAGAAGTTGAACTTGGTCGGGCAGAATTTGGATCGATCTCCAGTTTTTCCAGCTGTTCATCTAGGTTATTTCCATTTTCATCCATGTTGGTTGGTGGATATTGCGATTTCATGTTCACAGTGGTCCCAGAACTTCTAGTTTCAGCATAAACATCACTGCGGGAATAATGAAATTTGCATGCTGAGTGTGAGGGAACAAATGGCAATAGAGTAAATGCAAAATTTTGGGGAATTGTGTGCATAAAATTTCAAAACGTAAAAAAAAAAAAACATTTATCTATGGCGCAGTTGGATGATCACGATTTTGATGTTATTTCACCTTATAATTAGTTTCACATGTATCTATAGGCCTTTTATTGTAATAAGAAAGATATTATCAATCAACTATGCAAATATTATGGGTTTATTACGGCATCATGAAAACTCAGAACAAATCGATCATTGAATAATGCCCACGTTTTAAGTCAGGTGCATACGTAGGCACATCAATGTATAAGAACCTTTCCATACGGCTAATCATCTTGCACAATTTAAAATATACCTCCATTTTAGGTATGAAGATAAAAAATAGATCAGTCAATTTCCTCACATGCCCTTTTAAACATATATACCATAAATCTAAAATCAAAGCCTCACACAGCAGGGAATCGTCAGAAAGTAGTGATGTACACACCTGATGGATTTTTATGTTATAAATCGAATGGGTATCCTACTTCTGATTAAATCAGCACATAATTCTTTTTTTTTTGTTGAAAGGTTAACACCATTTCACTTTAACTAATACCTCTGTTTTGCACTTTCAGGGTGTCACCTCTTGTTTGCTGGTCTTATTTACTTAAATAAATAAGTATAAATATTTTTTTCAGTTAATAGATACTATCCATATGCATCTTTTTGCCAGGCAGGCCGAAGAATGGCCAACCAAATTTCATTAAGACAGAGTATTTACCATATGCATCTTAACCTTACTGCAAATTTAAATCAGTACATAGAAGCTGGATTGAACTTATGGTTACATGAACACAAGAAGGGGTTTATTCATTCCATATCAGTACTACATATTAAGAGCACATTCTGCCTCAGTGTATCAGAAAGTCCAGTGCAACACCAGAAACACTTCATATTTTGGTAGGCACCACAGCCCAACACGTTTCATTATAAGACAAATGCGTATGAAATATCACCACAGTTTTACAAGTCTTGAACAATATAATGTATTTTCATTCCATATAGTCTGTACTCTGTACTCATAAATTAATAGTAATCAATGAACAAGTAGGGTTTAAAAAAAATAAGAGAGGAACCTTTTTTTGGGGGTGGGGGGTGGGGAGCATATAAAAAACAAAAGGTAAAAAAGAGACAAATTCTGTATACCAGACATGAACAAATAATAACTGAATAGATATTCTTTCTAATTAAAAAATAACAGGTAGCCCTGCCAAGAAATAACTAAAAAAAATACACCAGATAAATATTACCTTTCTTGACGATCCTCATTCCTCTGTTGAGCTTCATCTGAGTGTGAAGACTGAAAGAAAAGCATTAGATTTTCTGTTTTTGCTGAAGCAACTAGTGAGACAAAATAAGACTGGAAAGGAATTGTGTTGTTTAAGTACTAAAGGCAACTGGCAGACAATAATGAACCAACAATACAAATTAGTTAGGAATTGTTCAACAGAGAAATGATAGATAAACAAAACAAACCATGTGAGCTTGTGTCTTCGCTTCAGCAGCACTGCTGCCAGAATCAAAACCAACAATAGCAAGCATTTCATCAATATCAGCAGCAGTAATCCTCTTAGCGCCAAATTCTGGATCCTCAGACATGCATTTCTTTAATTTTCTCTGCAAAGGTGGTGGCAATAGTCAGTGATATCACGCTGTGACAAAGTATCTGCACAACTGAATCTAAACAAGCAAATTCAGCATAAACAGACCCATAGCAATGATCTTCCAATCGCCAAGATGACACCTCGATAATCAATGGCAGATTCTTTGACAAAACTAATCCACAACTCCTGGATTCCCGGAAGAGCCTCGGCAAACTGCAATGCAAAACCATGTTAATCTACTGTAAAATTAACTAACAGCAAAAAAAAGGGACCCAACTAGATATAGATAAAATCGTCAAACCTCAGCACTATGTTTATCTGTAGACAAATTCTTCAACTTCCCCTTGATGTGGTCAAGAAGTATAGCTCCTCTCCTGCATTTTGTTTCTATCAGCTGAGCAAGTGAACTTGTTTTCACTCCACTTGAGGGTTTATCGAACAGCCATCTGAACATCCGATCTCTCTCTTTGAAGCAGACAATGTCCTGCTGATCAGAATCTTTGGAAAAAGTTACCATATCACAAGAGGTCTCATCACCCTCAAATGCACTGCAATCCAATTTTTGATCTAAAACTGACTGCAGCCTCGGCAATACTGCCCTCTGGTGCTTACTGCACATGTGTGACAACAGCGAAACGGTGTCAGTATGCTTCTTGCTATTGCAATCACACAAGGGGCAAACCCAGAACCTGTAAGATTTGTGTTTCTCCCCCAAACTCGGCACATCGGACACGTTGAATGAAGAACTACTGTCAACCTTATTGTAATCCTCTTGCAATGCATCAAACCTCACACTTAGGAACTCTCTCCTTTTCTCTTGTGTCATAGAATTCCAGTAAGCATCGGCCGCCCACAAGATCTTGTTGATCACCTCATGGAACTCGCTGGCAAGAGTGACAAGCCTCGCGCCGTGGTTCAGCCCACCGATGGCACCGGGCGGTATGCAATCATCCGCTGGATCATCAGGATTCTTCATGGCAAGCCCTCGCCGGCATTCGCTCTCGGCGGCATCGTACTCACCCAGGATGTAGAGGAGCTTCGCGCGGAACGACGCCTGCACCGCCGAATTGGGGAATTTCTCCGCGGCGCGGTCGGCGATGGCCAGCGTGCTCCGCCGCAGGAGGCTCCTCTTGTCGATGGACTCGTCGAGGAGGCGCGTGAGCTTCAGGTCCGTGTAGCCGTGGAAGTAGTGCGCGCGCGCCGAGCCCGGGAATTCCAACACGATCGCCCTCGCGTTCTTCCGTATCACCAGCATCGCGTCGCGCTCTGCCTTGATGGTAACCTCATCCGCCGCGGCGAGATCCGCGGCGGACTTGAGCATCCCGGCTATCGACGCGTCGATCATGCGATTCTTCAATCGTCCGTAGCCGATGTCGGCCGTGTCCCTGGCCAACGCCACCCTCGCGTTCACGGTGGTGCGCTCCACCCTGCCGTGGAACCAGTACGCGGCGTTGTTGAGCGCCGGGTCGACGGGGAGCGGGATGGCGAGCGCCGACCTGTACTCGACCTCGGCGTCCTGGAGCATGGAGGAGGAGGCGAGGACGTCGGCGTACGCGGAGGCGACGTCGACGCAGTCGGGGGCGAGCCGCCTCGCCTTGGAGAGCGCGTCGCGCGCCGACGCTAGGTGGGCGCTCGCCTCGCGCTCCGCTTTGCGCGCCGCCGCCGACGCCGTCCCCGCGGCGACCTTCCGCGCCCTCAACGCCGCCTCGTGGTGGAGGTCGCCGGCGAGCCGGAGCGCCAACGCCGACCCAGGGTTCGCCCGCGCGAGCTTCACAGCGCGGGATAGCGCATCCTCGTGGTTCCCGTCGAGGTCCCGCATCAGCGCCGCCGTAGCCCCCTTCCTCACGTCCTTGTCCTTGCCGGCGGCGTCGGCCATCGCTGGCGGTGCGAGTCCCTAGCTTGCTCGAGTGGTGCTTGTCGAAATGTCGCAGAGAGATCGAGGCGTGCGATCCGAGCGGAGCAGGAGGGGTTCACCTGATCGCCGGCGGCGAATCGGATGGAGCGGTTGGCGCGAGGAGGCGACGGCGGTGGCGGCGACGGCGACGGCGGCGGCGGCGATTCCTTCGGTTGGAAGGAAGGCGGCGTGGGGGATAGGAGAGGGTTTATTGACGCGTAGATGGTAAGGTGACGTGTACTTATAAAGGGGGCAGGACTTCGGGCCCACGATCCAGGGCTCGAACCAGATTTGATTTCGGAGATAAAACTACTTTTCCAAGAGATTTAGAGCTGTGGACCAGTGAATTCAGTTAAAAATGATGGGATAATCCCAAAATTATCGGAGGAGGAACAACCAATCACAGAAGTGGACCCCACCACGTACGTAGGAGTAGCTCAACAAATCCAATTCCGGCGCAAATAGAATGGGCCTCAAGTCCACAATCCTATTCCGGATCGAACAAAATGGGCCGCATGTATATCACAATCCCATTCAGGTCCAAATAATATGGGCACTGCCGTTCCAGCCCAAAAATTATGGGCTACGTAGCTATCACAGTTCTGTTGTAGCCCAACCAAATGAGCCGCTCAAATTAAATTGTCACAGAAAAGCAACCCCAGTATTTTCCTCAAAGTATATGGGCCAAATTAAATTATTGGGCTGCTACCTGCCAACGGTTCAAGTTTAAATAGTCCTGCAAGGGTCGGAAGGCCACACCGGGCGATTCTCTCGCAGTCTCGCTCGATCATATCATCGTATCGTACATTTGCCAGTGCATTTTGCTTTCAGATTTTACAGTTGTAAACCCAGAAATTTCTGGTACGGCAATAACGGTGTTTCGCAGGTAGCAACCAGAATAACTGAAGAAACAGACGATATGAATCAAGTCAGAAAAGAGGGGTCGATCTCGCCAAGCAAAAGTATGTAGTAAACTCCAGTATATACATGAACGTATGAGCCGCGGGCGTGATGATCTCAAAAGCACAGGAGATCAGGTCTCTACACAACGCATCATCAATCAGCATCACAAATTCACAACAACCGTCAGCTAACGGTTGCAATCCTTGTGCTCCAGGGACATGATCAGAGTGCTGCCTCAGTGGTTACCTACCAATCTACAGCTAGTCAGCTACATCAAACTTACAAAACTTTCTGATGCTGAGAAGGATCAACAAAGCGCAGTCTGGTGAGTGCCAATTCACGATCCCAGCAACAGTCCAAGACGCTACTTGTCCTTCTCATGCTCAAAGCAAAGGATCTCGGGGCGGAGGTTGGCCTGGCTGTACCCGTCGATTAATTTTTCCCAGGATTCAGCTGACTGCAAGGAGACAAACACAAATGATGATGGTATGGAACAATTCTGAGCCAAATTCTGTGACAAAACTCAAAGGCAAAAGTTGGCGAGGAATTACCTTGACTGTCTTGCTGCCATATATGAGCCACCTGGCCTCGTCGCGAGCAAAGCAGCGGTATTGCCCCTCACCATCACAGCAGACCTTACAAACAATTGGAAATGAAACCATATAAGTGTTACACAGGATGCTATTGCGAGAATAAGAAACACACCTATGATCTGACACTACAATTGCTTATTGCCTAACAACTGAAAAATCGACCAAAACGATCATAAGATATTAATATTACAATGATCCACCAACAAGATAACAAAGAAATATTACAAATTTAAAAATCAACTGACCTGACAAGTTTGACATAAATAAACCCAGACTATTATATTATATTCTACTCATATACAAAACAACACTTGCAGCATAAATTACAGCCCGTATCATCTTTTGACTAAGCACATAGTGTTAAACCTAAAAGTCACTTTCACAGTGAAGTACAGTGGAATGTGGATTGCTCAAGCCTCAACAGCTTTAACCAAGTTGCTACATTAAACTCAGATACTTCAGTAAAAAAAAAACATTAAAACTCAGAAACAGAAGTAAGTTGCATCATCCAAGCAAGGCTTTTGACCAAATATGTATCCTTACATCCTCAAAAAAAAAAAGTATTCCTTACCATTAATAATTTTTTGCACTACTCAAAGTTACATCTGACAAGATCCAACCTGGTTTCAAAAGAAAAATCATATCTGGACGTAATCCTTATGTGATCTGCACTTCTGCAGTAGCTAACCAGTAATATCAAATATTGATATGCTTATATGTGTATATTATGGGAGAGTAACATATCAGTTCAAACATTTGATAGCAGAGAAGTCACAAAGAATTCACGCCTCTAATTATATATCAGTTGAACGCCTTCAAGCTAATTAACACAAACACTCACTAATTACTCTTACTTACTATCTTCTCTAATATAAGTACTCCCTAATATCATCTTTATTTAACAAAGGGACATTTCAGTTTAAATATCCCTGCATCAAATAAAAGTGACCAGAGGAGTAATGGACAACCTCATTCGACTATTCGAGAACACACTGAAACTGAGAAGAAAAGGAAAGCACGTGTCAACCTCTGGAACAGATGAATTCACATTTTTTTACAAATATGCATAAAAAGCAAACACGTCTCTCAGCACATACCGCAGAAACCAGATTATACATGCTTTCTGATTGCAGGCCTTCATAGATATGGCTAATGTCCAACTTCGCTGCTAGGCTGATCAATACTTCATGCATGTTAATGCAGCTTCCCTTGTTGTTCCGCCCTCTAAAAACTGTGACAAAACATCAAAAGAAGAGAGCAAATAATCTTGTAAGTGTTAAAGGTTATCATCAGAGGAACAACAAGATAAATAGGTGGAGGGAGGTGTACATCCCCAGTCCTAGGTTCAAATCCCCTAGCTCAGATCTAGATGTCTTCTTCTCAACACTCTATCTAGTTCCTCGACATTCGGGATTTAGGGTCTACCACAGGTCGGTTGATGGAAGATGAAGACATACATCCCCATTACTCAGCTTAAGAGTCCCCATAATTTTTTTCTTCGGAACAATGCTTATTTCCTCCTAGGTGTTTCTTAATTGTTAGAAATGAATAAACAATGTATATGCACATAAGGTTTATGTCAAATTAACATAGGAATATGTCATGGCAAGTAATTATATTACATTGTGCTTATTACAATGGCACATGTGTCTATATTACATCGTTGATTTGGTTTTCAGGAATAGAAGATCATATGAAATACTGATCAAATGATTTTTTCCACTGACTTCCTTTTACTCCTACATAGAAGAAACATATGCACATTGTATTACATATTGAACCTTAATAAAATTCAGATCGGCCTCCTTCGGCTGACCAGGCCAAAAATTAAATAGAAGAAACGTATGCACATGATTACATTGAATTGGCAATTGGGAAGGCAACCCTACCGATCATGAACATATGTGGTGGATATGAAAGATATTGAACAATCCTGTCCCCACAACCACCAATCTTGGGGTCACAAAGCAACTGATTGTTCACAGCTTTCAAGAGTTCACTGAAAGACTCCAACTGAATAAGTAAAAGGATGTATGCTAGTTTACTAACGAATGAAAAGATGGACACATAAAAGAGGAAATGAAAACAAGGATACACTGCAGTGTGCACCTTAGCTCCTTCAACAGCACCCAAATTAATACAGTGAAAGAATGTGGATTCGGTTTTAGTGGGGATCTCATTCACACACTTGCATTTCTTCTCAATGTGTAACCCAAAAAGATTGTGGGCTGGGCATATACAACCCACAAAGCTAGGCACTATTGATGTTTGCGGCCCTGAAGGTTCACCCTTGAACTCAAAATGCAAAGGAGTTTGTGCCATGTGCAGCCTCTCAAGGATTGATTTGACAACTCTATCTGCAGTAATGTTTCCAGCCTGCAATAGAAACATAGAAACCATTTATCTCACTAGCTACGAAAGCAACATGCTAAAAAATCTCTATGTTACAGTCAATATGTTTAATAAGAAAAGCAAGTGGAACAGTGTTGGTCTGGAACCAAAGATTTAAGAGACAATATAAAGGTGGCTCATATACCGAATTAGTAGAAGAAGCATTTGCGGAATTAAACTGGCAACATTCTATCGCAACAAACAGGGTTTAGTCTGATCCACTCTGAAGAAATGCAAATTGGTGCACAAAATGGCCAGAAGATTAGCATAAATTCACATGGATCACAGAAATAATTATTTTTGTTTGCTCTAATAGATTGTATTAGCACTAAAACTACAATCATTTAGTGTATTAGAAGACCGAGCTAATGAGACAGTGTAAAAGAAGCTTGGCTATAATAGTGCACAGTACCAATAAGTGGTTTAAGAAGGAATGAAGGATGCCATTTTGCCTATCAATTCCAAGAGTGCCGAAGTGGAACTATGGAGTCAAAACTCAAAAAATATAGGAAGAATAACCTAACCATATCATTACATATTAAATATTTCTAATATAACTATGAGTAAAATAAACATGGAGACGGTTAGCCTTTGAAAAGAACATTTATATGTGATCTTTCCTGGAACTTGGAGATTGCAATTAGATAAGTGAAAAACAAATAGTAAACGCAACAGACCTGTTCATCAATCACAAAACTTCTCAAAGAATCCACCATGGGTATCACTGAATAAGATGGATCACATGTTTTGCACTCTTTCACATGGTCCAAAGAATGGAAGATACGCAATAAGATAATGTGATATACACTGGCTATAACATCAGTGCATATACATGGTATCTTCTGGAGATCATCACGGAATCGTCTTATGTGCCACAAAGACTGCAGGTAGGTATATAAAATCAGATAGAGGTAAATTGATAGCTCAATATAAAAAAAAATGGAGTCAAACACAAGTTACCAGGAAAATTGCATCCAAAGGAACATGTAGTTCATGACTATTTTGTGGACAAGCAATTAAGGCATCTCCTGGGGTGTAAATCAATCTTTCCTGTCAACAACAGATATCATACGCAAGAAAAAAAGGTCATACAAAAGATTCTTTACGGGTTCAATTCGTGCTGAAAAAAGAATTATACTGACCCAAAGGCAAGCCTTTGCAATAGGCGAAATGACCGCAAGATAATCTACTTTACAGGTTTCCAAAAATCTTTTCTTCCAGTACTCCACCTCAGAATCAATTAATAGCATTTCAACTTGTGCAGAACCAATCTGCAAATATAGCAACTAGGATTTAAGCTTTGATCAATGAGTTTAAAATACCATTCATAAAATTAGAGTGCACACAGAAAGTAAAAAAGAAAAGAAAAGGAAGATGGTACCGCAGCTTCAAAGTAAGGCTTGATGTTAATCTCTCTCTTAAAGATGTCCTTATGACGGAAATAAACACCTCCTTGTATTCCTTTTAGTTCTTCACATGAGCTGCATTTCAGCTTCAGTTTACTCAATGCTCGAATCATCCTGTTAAGGATGTCAGGTCCATTATTCCACATGCAGAAACATGATTCCATGGGATCCTCAAGCCAATTTTGAGATAATAGGCAAGCGAAAAGTTCATCTGACTGGCTCAAGCCATCAGTTTCTCTTGATGCAATCTTCCCACAATCAAAAGACAGGGTGTCTTGGGACCAGGTAATCTCAATGGGCGAATCTTGCTGTCTCTCTTGTTCATCATGGTAACGCTTCTGATGTTTGCAACCTCTACGGGTAAGCGTAAGTCGCTTGAGCAAATCATACAGGTCCTGAAGGTGCGTGGAACTCAACTGTCCAATCCCACAGGACCCACACATGAATACCACTGAGGGTGCTACTGGCTTGACCCGGTTCATTATGAACTTGTGCATGATGTACAGAAGGTTGAGAGAAATGACTTCCAAATCAATGAGCTCAAAGACAACTTCCTTAATCTTGCTCAGGATCTCTGTCCTCTCTGCCAAATCTTCTCCATCAGTTGGCTCCCAACTCCATGATTTGAGAAGCTCCTTCTCACTGTCAGACATTCTTTCAGGTACTAATGTCAACAATTCTTTCCCCTTCTTGATGTGATCCTCATACATGAGCCTCTCGGAGTCCTCAACATCCAAGTAGATACTTGAGGTGCAGAACGACTGCAGCAATTCAACCTCATGGGCCTTATCAATGTGCTTCTTAAAATCCATGAAATCCTCATAGATACTTCCGGGGCAAAAAGGGCAAATCCAATACGGAGACCAGCCCTTGTAGAGGAACATCCTGGCATCCGAGAGCATACTTATCAACCTACGTTTGTGCTGCTCTGGCAACCGTCGTGAGCAGCAGTACGTCACCATCTCACCATAGTTCACCTTCATGAAGTCTCTCCGCTCCTGCTCGCTCTTGCGGTTCCAGCGATCGCCAGCACGCTTAAGAAGGGCGCTTCCCGGCGCCCCCTTCATCACGAACGAAGACTCCGGTGGACTCGCAGCTCCCATGCCCTTCTCGATCTTGGCACGCGGCCCACGGATAATCGAACGGCGATGGGCAATCCTCACCTCGATAGAGGAGGAGCCGATGATGCCGGCAACGTTGTGGCTCAGGATGGGGCAGTTCAACGCTGGGTCTGTGGGATCCTCCACGCGGAGAGCGCGATCACGCACCTCGGCTGCCTTGTCGAAAAATCCCCTGGAGATGAGCACGTCGATGAGCAGCATGGCGATTTGGGGGCAACGCGGGGCGAGCCTCGCCGCGTTCTCGAGGTGAATCCTCGCCCAATCCTCCGCGTCCTCCAGGCTATTGAAGTGATCAATGTACCAGGCCGCGAGGATGGTGTGGGCGAGCGACGAGTCGGGGTAGTTGTGGGCGAGCAGAGTCGCGAGCCAGAGCCCGTGCTCGCCGCCGCGCTCCATCCGCGCGACGATCGCCATGTCGGCCTCCTCGCGGAAGGCGTCGTCGCAGTCCGACCAGTCCCGGTTGGTCCTCCTCTCGGCACCGGCCATGGGTGGAGCTGCTTCGCCCGTGCCACGGCGGCGGCGTCGTCACGCCGCGAGGCGGAAGGCGGATTGGCCACCGCGCGCTCCCCCACGACACCGGAGAGGGAGAGGAGAACTGGGCGAACCTGCGCGCGTGCGAGGCGAGACGAGACGATCCGCTCGCCGCAACGCTCGCCGGAGCAGCGGCCGAGGGGGAGAGGAGGCGCGCGCGAGGTGTTCGGCGAAATGCCGAGGTGGGGAAGGTGGTTGCGGCGGAGGCGGATGGCGTGGGAAGCAAGCCTCTCTCCGAGGGGGGGAAAAGGGGGAGAGGAGAAGTAGCCGGCGAGGCAGCGAGGCGGGAGGCGGTTGCTGGGTTTCGGCCGTTGCGGTGGGGCCCAACTGGCAGAGAGAGGGGGCGTTGTGTTGGTGGGGCCCGCTCCCGCCGGGAGGAGTCGAGCCGGCGGGCGGCGGCTGCGGCTGCGGGCGCTTCCATTCTGGAAGATTCTGGAGACAGCGCCGCGCCGGAAGGGAGGGGGAAGGGTGCCCTCTCGTAGGTGTGACGAAGAATCGGGGAGAAGGGAGGGGGAGCTTTGAGATTCGTGCCTAACACTAAACGCTCGGTCCAGTTAGGCCCGTGCTCGCGTCGGATGCTTACTACCAATGAGGCACGTAGTACAAAGTTTGGATCCACAAAAGATTTGCTGTTTTAGGCCTTTTTTTTGGCAAAATGATCTAAACACTACTCTAGCTCGTAAAAAGGGTATAAAGTAGGCTTGTAAAGATTTGTCCTTTGGGAGTCCATAGCAGCAAAAAAAATTTTCCAGAAAACAGGTTGGGCCCCGAGTCGGACGCTTGTTGTTGCTAAAATGGCAAAACTTTACCATGCACATCAACATGTAAATTTGCCCCAAAAGATTATGCCAAAAAATTTTGCCATGCCAAATTCAACTAAAGGCTAACAATTGTTTACTCCGGGGTGTTTTCATCGACGTGGCGAGCCGAGAGAGATCCGGTGATGTCAGAGACTCGGTCTAACTTTTAAAACAACCGTTTTTTCATTTAAAAAAGATCAAACATTTCCTTGTTGCGACAAAACAAAAATTATGAATTACAAGCCCCACAGAATACATAAGAGAGAAAATTCAGTAAATGCTGGATCGAAGTAATTAAGATATCATCCTAAAAGTAGTACGTGACAGGAGAGTACTCGCTGTAATATCTGGTACTACTAGAACTGTAAGCTAAACATGAGGCATATAGAGACGAGCGAAAGCCATGTCAACAGTGTATGACAGAAAATGCGGCTTTGCATCATCAACTGTCCGTGTTTCAACTAAAAGGTGATTACTCAGCCATGTGATCGATTTGGTTTCCAAGTAGAACTGTAAGGTTTTAGCTTCAGCAGTGAACTAGACTGTGGCTCCTTTGCCTGCCTCCTTGTCGATACGCTCGAAGAAGATGATCTGAGGACGGAGATGGGAAGGACTGTATTCTTCAAGCACTTCTCCCCATGAATTGAAGTCCTTCGTGGAGAGATCAATATCCTGCATGGAGAAAATCTCATCGTGAAAAGGGTAACCTGGCAAGAAGCTAAAAAAATGCAGGGAAAATGCAAATCGAACTTGCATCAGCTGTTTTATCATATACACGCCACTTCTCGTCTTCCCGAGCAAAGCAGATGTCTCGCCCATCAGCACGAAACACCTGATGATGATAAATTACTTGTCAAGCATTCACTACATGTGTATATACTACTATGTTGGTAATTTACTTATTTACATAATGTGAAACAAAAAATATGACTAAAATGAACTAACTCCGTCCCAAGAAGAAAGACTTTCTGGGCGTACACCATGCGAACTTGTGAAAGATCTTTTCGGGACAGATGTACTAGTAGCTAATTGGTCTTAACGATGGCCAGATGCATATGGTCAATTTCTGTGTTCTCAATTTTGATTGAGGATATGTTCTACCATTAAATTTCCATCATTAAATGCAATCACAGAGACAAGACCTGTTAGCAAATCTGATGTGCAACATCAATCAAGAAGAAAATTGAAATATAAAACTCTTTGTAATTTACTGGCTAGGATCTCTATGAAGACTAGGGATAGGGTTAGCACTAGCCTGAATTATCACCGGAAGGGTTTCTGCTGTCAAGACGTTGTGAGTTTTATTGCACCAACTAAAGAGATCTATTGCTTGAATGATAATGGGGTAGTTGTAGTCCCTTTATCAAGAGGTTCTGAGAAATTAATCTCTACTACTATGATGAAAACTCATCTGATCTTTACCTTCCTAACAAATCTCAGCTCTGGTATAAGGAAAAGAATTTTCTACTACTACCTTGACTCCTTTCTAATATTTGGTTTAAACTTGGAGCAGGGGCTGATGCCATTGTCATATCATATTGGGCAAATTGATTTAGAAATATACATCAGAGAATAAAAGTTTTAATATGAACATACCGCAGAAACCATAGAATAATTGCATTCTGAGTGCAGGCCTTCATAAACAGGGCTAACGTCCAAGGGGACAGCAATGCTGGACAATAATCCAGAGACATCATTCTCACTTGGATAAACAAAAGCTGTGACAAAGCCACACACGCAGAAAATGAAACAAGTGTTAGTGTAAATTTCAGTGAAGAAAACATAACATGAATTACATAATGATTTATGGTACTTAATCAGTCCAATAAAATTTGTCAAAATACTCTTATCACGTATGTTGCATTTTATTATACTGAAGGATGTCATGTGCAGTTAACATGTAAAGTTGGTATGATTTTGTTAGTGCAAAAGACCAAATTGGTCACATTTAATTTCCAGTGTATATCAGCATTTTCTCTTTTATATAATGAAATCAGATAATTATTTTTCAGAGTTAATTGGAAGAAGCAACAGTACCAGTCGTGAAGAAACGTGACGGACGATTGTGAACATTACTCTCAGCATTGCAGTAAAACTGCTTGTTCACAGATTTTATAACCTCGGCAAAAGATTTCATCTGAAGAGGAAGCATAAGTCAATTTAGTAAATGACAAACTTTACAAAAATAAACATCATCTATAACAAGCTAATGCAACAAGAAAGCACCACACCTCAATATTCTGCAGTTCACTTGCACCAAGGTTTAGAAAATATGTTATTTCTTCCGCATTCTTGTTCATCCCAAAAAGACTATGTGAGAGGCATACATTATCAGGACAATGGGAGAAGCGTGTTGTTTTGTACTGAACCCCTTCTTTTCCATCTGAACTGAGACGAATAGCAGTTTCTGATGCATGCACCATGTTAAAGATTATTTCTGTAAATTTGAGTGCAAAATTTGTTTCCTCCTGCAACCAGAATAAACTATTTTTATTATTATGAAACATTATGCTAAGATCCTGATTCTAGAGGCAATTTAGCTGCTCTTCTGCAAGAGTGTATCCACTAGGATATCGAAAAGTAATCAGGTCAGGAACAAAAGTAACAAAATGCTGCTTTGATCTTGAACTGAAGATATATATAGCAGGTAAGATAATGTAGATAGAGGGGGAAAAGTTTATCATCAACTTTGGTCTATAGAGCATTTCAACAGTTGATTTCTTTTCCCTATTAAGTCATACTAGTTCTGGAAAAAATTTAAAAAAAAATTGTAATGTGTGTGCGTGTGTGTAAAAGTACAGTGATACAAAAAAAAATGACATGTGATCTTGTTAGAATGTGCTAGGTAGGACATGACAGTAACAAAAATAATCCCAGAACTCTGAAAGGATGTTTTCTTGCTATTTTTCTCTAACTCCAGTTACAATATTGTGTGTGTGTGTGGGGTTAATGCCTTTATAACAGTCCAGTTCATTCTGAAATGAAGATTTTGTCATGATAATTCCCACTTACTATGGAGGATAATAAATTATTTCTTAAAATAAAGGTGATTGATTTTGGAATGAAGGTTTTATCTTGATTACACTATTTTCTATGGAGTTAAATGAAGAAAATGGCACTTGAATAGTTATTGATCTATTCTTTTCAGGACAAGTTCAGTATTTAAAGGTCAGAAAAGAAGGCGGAGAAGGTTACAGGACAAACCTTCGACGGAACATTCGTAAGCTTTAAAAACTTGATCATAGAAGTACTCAAACTTTTCAGATAAGTAGTTGCTTTGACGGCATTCTTATCAGTAAAAGCAGAGAAAGTATGGTACACATGGCACAACATACAGTCTCCTCCAGAAACTCCAAAATGAGGGTATAGGTGTGCTTTCTTCTTGTACTTATCCCTGAAGAGCTTTAAGTGCCACAATGACTGCATCGGTGTATGGAGGCTATGAGAAACATCCTAAAATGATAGGCAAATAAGAGAAACGGAGAGTCGCAAAAGCGATACCAGAAGAGTAGCAAACAAGGTGAGTTCATCGTCCCTATTTGGATGGGCAGTTCCAGTTACTTCATTGCTGGAAATGTTTGCACTCCCTGTGATAGAACCGGAGTAATCTGCGCACAAGATTTTATCAGCCAGAACAAATTAGTGTTTTCACTGGTGACTGGTAACTAGTACAATTTGATGATCAGTCCATCAAGCAAAGAACACATCATATTATTATTTTTAGCCTATAGTGGATGTCAAATACTAAAATACAATTGCTACAAACAGATGTCGTCATGAAAGAAGTATTCAATAGATTGAATAAACATATACCACATGGTGAGGAAGTACTATTGTCCTTTCCCACAGAAGTATTCTCTGAGCTTCCCAAGGTGCTGCGCCAAACACCCAACATGCAGTTAGTAACATGCCATGTGTTAATGAATGACTGGAACACAGTAGAAACAGATGATAGTTGCTTCCCTCCTGTTTCAGATTGAAACAAAAAATGGTTCCCTGTCCCATGCAAGGTTCATGAATATGAAGAAACCAATCTAAAAGAGTGGACTCTTGGTGCAAAGATTTCAGAGGGGGGCAGTGAGGGCGTTTAAAGTTACACTTGGAATACCTTATGGATCATATTTTAATCCCTATCACTTCTTAAGGAGAATCTAGATTACCCTAAACCATAGGAATCAAGATAGTTAATGATGCAAATTTGACAAACACATTAAACAAACAACAATGCATAATGCCACTTACTACTATACCATCTAACCAAACCATCACAATGAAAAAACAGTAATCTAGACTAAGACACATCTGGGTTCAAAGCACAAATAATGATCGCAATTGCAAAATTAGGCTACTCTCCACAAGTTTTGGCAAGAACTCAAGTCTATCTTGAAAAAACACTCATAACCCAACCAAATCCCTCTCACAGATATGATTTTGAAATTTGGACTACCGTTGTGTGAAAATAATATCCAAAGAACCACTAAATTGGACAGATTTCTTTTGGACTCAATCATCAGCAAGTAACTGATACTCAAACAACTAAGATTTGCTTGGTGCGGAGGTGCCCTTTCAATCGGATTGCTACCCATTAAGTATAACCAGATCCGTGGAGATGGCTGCACTACATATGGGATTTACTCACGATTCTAGAGAGATCCAATTAGGTTTCTTTAGCTTGTTGGACTTCCCCCTTCCGTGCAATGGACACACTGCGAAGGAGACCTGAAAGCCCTAAGTTTTTGTTTTTGGCGATCCAAACGATGCACCAGTTGTCAAGTGGAACCTAGACTCGATATATATAGCAATAGTGTCGTAGATTTGAGCTAGAGGACCTTCTTATCCTTTCCTTGTAATTAGGGTAGTTAGTAACAGTTCGTATTAGTTGGTTTGCTTCTTTGAAACTTGTAACCGAACTATATAATCATCCCTTGTTTTCCCCTCAATCGATTAGTTCTTTCAAAAAAAAAAACTGTTGAGATAAGTGTAGATCAGAATCCAAGCCGGAAGTCAGATATAGATCATATACAACTTCCAACAAAGAATTTTGCCCTGATTATTTTTGAGCACAATCAGACTCCAAAGTGCTAGATAAATCTTAACCTGCTTTGAGTCATGTCACTACTTTTAGAAATATAACATTAACAAGCAGTCAAGATGTACTCCAACTAATTCAATAGAGAGACAAACAAAGGACAATGTGGGGAGATATAGAGGTTTCACAGTCCACATTTTAAGTGCAGCTAGTCACTACAATTGCCACCCACATTTATGGCTAAGAGGACTCAAATTCTACTGTACTTAATTGTGGTGGTCAATCAACTTTTGAGAAGAGAATCCATGAGCAAAAAAGATTATCAAACTATCAGTCACTAATTTCCTTATGCAGAAGTGCTGGGTTGCTACAATGCTAGCAGTAAGCATAGATATCCTAAATGTGTATATTTTAGTTCCAATGAATATATACAAAAAGGACGCTGGTTTTATATCCCTGTTCCTCCATTTAGATTGCTGCTGCAGTAAACCTCTTTTCATGTGATATTTTCTTACTATATAACGAAAGGTTGGCAATACAAGCTGTGTTTAGTTTACAATTATTTTAGCATGATATTTAACGGTTGAGCACTTTTTCTTTCACCATATCATGGTGACATGAAATATAACAACTCAATTGGTCAAAAGCATAATAGAATGCTCATTATAGTTAATTAACTTCACAGAAAATCCTTGAAAACATTACAAACAGGAAAAGGGAAACATGATACTGCGGAAGAATCCCAGAAATTATTTAAAGCAAAGAACGAAATCCAGCAAATAACAATTACAGAGAAGCAAGCTACACCCAACAGAAGCATGCTTACTTTTCATTAGCTCTTGGGGACGACTCAAGATTCTCTTGAGATTGCAATACCTAAAATCAGAACATTTCTGTTTGTTCAGCACTGAAATGCATGAAATGAAACTAAACAAGTTCTATTATTCCTGTGACAAAAAAAATAATGAATCTATTTTACTACATTATGTTGTTCTGGGACCACTGTAGCTCATTTCAAACTGCTATTGCTCTGAAGACTTACCTTGTCAGTTTTGTCATCCGCTTCATGTAATTCACTTCCGCTTTCAAGATTAGCCTATTAAGCATAAATACAACCATGCAGTGAATGAGAAGCAAAAACAAGACAAAACTATTTCTTAAAGTAAGAAGATATTGAACCATTAATTACTTTATTATGGCCTGGAAGCTCTTCACTCACAGTTGAATCTACACCCTCTGGAGTACCATTGGCACCCTTTTTATCATCTTCTTGTAAGACTTTTACAGGAGTTCTGCCGTTCAGTGCAGCCTGTTAAACATACAACCATGCAAAGATGATTAAGTGAAGCTAATCAAAGCTGCTACATATTCTGAGTAAGAAAGGGACACTACATTATCATTGTGCGAGACAGCCAGATCATCTATGTTTACAGTACTTGCCACATCACTACCCTCAGAATGTAAGACTTTGTCATGTTGATCACACAACTTGGCCTGTGAAACATGAGTACAGCCATGAAAAGAATGATAAGCAAAGAAGTAATTTTCTTTATCAAAGTCAAATAACATATAAGAACTAGACTAACCCATAGGTAATCCTTCATAGCTGGTAAAATGATTTCACGATAATCACAAGTGCAGACTTCGACGAGCTTTTTCTTCAATTTATCAACTTCGGCATGCAATTGCATAATCTCAACATCTTCTTTAGCCTGCACATGTGACAACCGAGCTTAGAAGATTGGTCAGGAAGGTGCAAATACAATCTGACAGGCTATTGAGGATATTGAAATTGAAGAGTATAGCAAAAAGAACCTTTGTACGAAGATAACTTTCAGGCTTATCCATCTCTATTGTGTCGCGTTTCAGTTTGACCTTCTCTATCAATGCAGTGGCAGTTATATCTAATTTGTTGAGGACATGAGTTCCCTTATCTAGACAGGCTTGCCTCATGTTGCTCCATGAAGTAACTGGATCCTGTCTCGAAGGTCTAGATAGCCAGCTAAACAGAGCATCTTGATTGCTAGAACCATCAGCAATTCTCAACACATTCTTGTCAACACATAAAGACTGAAGGAAAGCGTACTGAACAGCATCTGAAGTATCCTGCTCGGCATCAACAGCCCTCGATCCAGGTATACGCAAACCCAGGTAAGTCCCCAGCATCTGAAGCTCTCCAAGATCCAATGATATTTTGTCTGGCACAAACGACAGCGATTCTTTGAGCTCCTGGGCCTGGGAGATCTCATCATCCTCAACATGCGACAGGAAATCCGCACTTAGGAAAACCATTTTGCATTGAGGGCACAGACAGCTGATCCATTCTCCCGTGTCCTTCACAAAGTCCACTGCAACAGTGAGATATCTCATCTGACACTGCTCCGACGGCTTGGCACTTTCCAGATAGGGCCCTTTCATCCCCTCAAAACTCATTGTCAGGAAACTGCTGCGCTTCTCCTCTTCCATGTCGTTCCAACGTTCTCGGGCCTTCGGAACCGCCATCTTCGACCAGGCATCAGCAAGGAGTTCCCGGAGCCGCTGCTTAACGATGGAGATCTGCACCTCTTTGTCCTTTGTGAGCAACTTGCCCGGGTCGACGACGACGGCGTGCAGCCCAGGTTCGACGAGATCAACGTCACCGAGGCGCAGCGCGCGCTCGCACTCTTCTGCCGCCAGATCAAACTGCTCCCTGCCGGCGTACGTCTTGGCGAGGGTGAACGCGATGTCGAGGTCGCCGGCGGCGAGATCCTTGGCGCGGAGAAGGTGTTCGAGCGCCGCCTCCGCCTCCCCGAGCGCGGCGCGCACGTGGCCCGAGACGTGGAGCGCGAGCGGCGAGTCTGGCCATACCTCGGCGAGCTTCGCCGCGTCGCGAGAGAGCTCGGTAGCCTTGAGTTCAGCTCCCTTCCGCGCCGCCCGGAGATCTCCGATCACGGCCTTCACCCGCGCGCGGAAGCTGTCGCGGGCGTCGTTCCAGCTCTTGTTGATCCCCAAACCGGCAAGGAATTCCCGGAGCTGCTGCTTCGCGATCGAGATCCGCTCCTCCTTGTCCTTCGCGAGCAACTTCCCCGGATCGGCGACGACGGCGTGCAGCCGCGGGTCGACGAGAACGCGGTCATCGAGGCGCAGCGCGCGCTCGCACTCCTCTGCCGCCAGATCAATCTGCTCCCCAGCGGCGGCGTACGTGTTGGCGACGGTGACTGCGATGCCGAGGTCGCCGGGGGCGAGATCCCTGGCGCGGAGGAGGGGGACGAGCGCCGCCTCGGCGTCTCCGAGCGCGGCGAGCACCTGGCCCGAGACGTGTTGCGCGAGCGGCGAGTTCTCCCAATCCCCGGCGAGCTCCGCCGCGGAACGGCGCCCCTCCGCCTTGACGCCATCCCCCTCCTGATCGGCCTGGAGTAGTGCGGTCACGGCCTTCACCCGCGCGGAGAAACCGTCGCTGACGCTGCCCCAGTTCTTGTTGCTCGGATTCTTCGGCTTCGCGCGCCCCATGGGAGCAGATTGTGGGCGGTGGCGGCGCCGGGAGAGAGGGTTTACCGGCGGAGGAGGCGGCGGCGCGCGGCGAGGTGGTGCACGCGAGGTGTTTGTGGAAATGCCTAAACCCGGAGGAGGGCGTGGGTGGGTGGGGGATTCGGAATTTTGGATGGGTCGGTGGATGGGTTTCGTGGGTGGCTGCGTGATTGTGGGAGAGGAAAGATGGGTGAGGACGCAAGCGCGCAGGGGGCGTGGTCTTTTATAGAAATAACCCAGTTGCGTTGATGCCCCTAACAGCTTCTTTAATTACGTATTAATCCTTTCAGTTGAAATTAATCTTCAGTTGATTACCCCCATGGTCCCACCAATGTAACTTTTTTGTTCTGATTTTGTAATTAGTCACCGGTAAATAAATTATATGAACTTTAATAATAATATAGAGTAGCGAAAAAATTAATGGTGTTGTGCAAGGCAAAACTCGTCATGTACATTATATGTGTGCACTACGCGCTAGCTGTACTTTTTATACACTGCTAATCTAACAGAGTAAAATTTAGGAGGAGGAATTGTCAAATATCTATAGAAAATATACTCAAATAAATCAATTCTTCGCATCCAATAGAGTTTTAGGCCAAGTTTTATGGGAGCTAATTACACTCTTAATCTACATGCTTCATGATCAAGGATCATGGAGGCTTCTTCGGGATTCTAGTGTGTAAAGTCATACTGATCTACTGCTTGACACGGAATATCCGTATACCAAATATATACCATGTTCGTAAAGATGAATATGGTATGCGAAGTACATGAAAAACATTGCAGGAGTTTACGGGCAGGGAAAATGGGAGGGAGATTAAACCAAGTGATCATGGAAGGTGGAGTAGTGATAACACCTTAAACACCCATCAGGGCTGTAACGGAACGGATGGACGCTCATCAACATACATACCCATGAGGGCTGTAACGGAACGGATGGACGCTCATGAGCTCATCACCATACATGGTGGAGGACAAAAAAAACAACCGTCCCAACAAAAAAAAACCGTCCGCGTTACGTAAAAAAAATGAGGTACCTATATAGGCTAAATCAGTTTCACTGAAATTTAGATGAGTTTCATCAAGGAAAAAATCTGATAAATTACGAAAAATCCAAAAAATCCTATAAACAGTGATATTCATATATTTCTAGAATTCTTTTATCTAAAAATGTAGTATAGCTCTGATATGGACAGTACTCATCAAAGTGCTTGATGGGCCAAAAGGCCACTCCCGTAAAGTTTCCCAACGCTCCATCGATTCGCCTCTAAGGCCCTAACTCCATAACTGACCACGAGACCTGAACAAGCACCAACGGTCCATTCTCAAAGCGATACGGCTTCACTTCACTGTCATGCTTGGCAGACATGAACGCCATAGGCCGCCGGCCTTCCTCCATGTCCGAAAACCCCTTTTGACATCCAGTCAAATGTCTGGTGTGACACCAAAAAATTTTGTTTTCACGAACTAAACAGGGCCCGAGTTTATGTAAAATCGATCTGACGGGCTGAGGCGAGTGTGAGTATTCCTACAGAAGTTCTTGTCGGGACAACTGTAGACGTCGTACCTTTTGTCATTTTTTATCTGAAGATACGTATGTACATCATCTAAAAAAACATACATGACTCGGTTTTACAAATAAATGTCTCCGACTTCAGGAGCATGTTGTATTTAGAAGTAACATTAGAATATATAAGTCCCCTAAGTATGGCTGTATATAGTCATTTACAATTTAAATCCTATGGGATTAAGTCAAGATTTATTGATCTGAATCCTATGGGATTAAGTCATGTGCCTCATAGCATCTCGAAGTAAAGGGTTTGGGGCTGGAGACTTCTTCAGCGATAATGTTGTACTACTGGCAAAATGAAAGCAAATGTAACACGACTCAGGAGCAAATTCATACGACTGCCTGCCCTTGTGCCGCTAGCTCCTGTACTAGGGCGACCTGAGCGGTCCTCTAGCCTCGCCTCCTCCTCTCCCTCTTTCCACCGCCTCGCCGCAGCCCAAGAGGCCACCGACAAATCCCGGCGTCCTAGGAATGGCGACGGCGGGGCTCCTTTTGTTCTCCAAGATCACAACGGCTCAGGGCTGACCGACTTGGCGGGCTCTGGCAAGCGGGGCCACTGGGCGGCCAGATCCGGCATGGCTGAGGCCGGATCCGGTGACAACATGTTCAGATCCGACGGCTTGCAACAAGGTACGCTTGGTTTGGGCAGTGCTCGCCCTTAACGGGCATACAATCTCTAATATGTCCTTCAACCAGCTCTAGAGCTCCGCTCATGAAGGACAACCAATCGTTGTCCAATACATATATACTTCTCAACTGCTTCTTGTGGAACATCTGGAAGTCTCGGAACTCCAAGGTCTTAATTCGTTGGAGTCGACACACCCAGCCCACATCATAGTACGAAGATGCGCCGAGGACATGCTCCTTTGGGCGCACCACGCCCTCAACCCCTCAGTCAAGCACGTCCTCTTTACGAATGGGCAGGAAGTACTCAATCTAGGCAATAATTAGTTCCATGTATATTATAACTTCTCTCCTGTAAATCTCTCGTAATCATGACAAACCTTCTCTCGTAATCATGACAAACCTTGTAATCTCTATTTGATGAAATAAAAGTTCAGGTTGTCTATGTGCCCGTCGTAGTTTCCTAAGGACAGTCCCGATGGTTAAAACTAGGAACAGGTTCCATAGTGATCACGTCAGCAAGAAATTACTTGTAAAAACTATCTCATACATTGGAAGAGTCTACTAGTAATAAATATTGATATATTTTATCTCTTTCCCTTATCCTTTCGTCTCGACGGCGCACGGATGCAACAGCACGGGCCAACGAGCGGACGCTGCCACCCACGTGATAGAAATCGGTGGTTTCTTCACCCGATTTTTTTAATATAATAATTAATACTCTATTAATTAAATATATAGTAATTGTGTGGGCATAATTAAGTAAACTAGGATGGTCGTTGTTATTCACAGCGTCCAGCTATGGACGCTATTGTCCGCACCGTCCAGCTGTGGACGCTGCTCACCATGCCGTCCACCATCCCGGTGCAACCCAACCAGTTCAAGAAGTAATTAAACAAACATGTCATACCCGCTTAGGGCTAATCGGCGTCGAAAATAACTACCGTGCTCTCGCGATCGCATCCTAGTCTCCTCGGCAATCACTCGTCGTCGCAGTCCAGGCAGCGTCGTCGCTGATTGCATCTGCTGCGCACGGCTGGGCCGCGGCACCTCACAACGAAGGCCTCCGTCTGCATTGCCCTACTGCGCCGCCGGCAATGCCCTAGTGCTTCTTGCGTGAGTTCGCGTTTGATCAATTACTGTAGTATATAGTAGTATATGCCCTAATGCTCATTGATCAATTAGAGAAATCCAGCTTAATCATATTGATCTGTCTACACAGATACATACTTCGTCTAATTGATCTGCCCATATTGATTAATTCAGTTGATCTGGTACTTTATGAAGACATGCTTCATTAAATCAATCGATTTGTATGATTCGAGGCTCCAATTTAACTTAATTATTACAATGTTCATGTCAAATAATAAAGCATGTCTCTGTGAAAACAGACTTAGAGATCGATGATGCATATATTCATACTGCACTTCCATGCAGTGCATCATGATCTAACTGGCACAAGTCATAGCTAGTACAACATTTATCGTAAGTTCGTAACCTTGGTTTACTAAATTTGCATGTCTGTAGGTGAGAACAAAATGATCATTGTTCTTGGCTATACTGATGGGAGCATCCAACACGGAGCTACGGGCGCAGAATACAATATTCCTCCAAAAGTAACTTTTCCAGCATCCGAAACTACAACCTTTGAAGATGTCAGAAATGAAATTTTTCAAGGACTTGGTCATGCCGAGGATCAATACAAATTGAGTATCCAAGTTCGATTTGACATAGGAGTTCCTGGTCCACATTACTTTCAATTAATTCCTGTTTATGAAGATCGGGGATGGAAGACTATCTTCGAAAAGACAAAGGCACGCACTGGTTGGCAGGTTATAGAGCTATATATCGATTGAACACTGGCAGAATTAGGGTTGAGTCAAGTTAATAGCACCACCTTTGTTGTATCAAGGAAGGATGCAAAAAGGGCTCGTCTAAGTGTTGCTTTGGAGCAAAGTACACTTCATTCTTCAGAAGTGCAGATGTCTGCACCAACCAACGAAGGGAATGCAGATTATGGGAAAGAAGCAAACATTTTTGATGAGGCTAATATTGCAGATAAATATACTGGGGAGGAAACGGATCTCGCTGAGGACGGTATTGGAATGGATGATGACAGCGAGCATGATTCTGATGGCGTCGTCGATAGTAGTTCAGATGATGATCTTCCAGAGCCAGCTATTGTTCATTCTGCTAATGCATTTCCCTTGATGCGATCATCCGGACAAAATCCCATAAAAGCCTTTAGTGATATGTCTGTATTGAAGAAGACAACAGCAGAAGAGAGTTTCTTTGGACGGAAGAAGCAAATTGACAGCCCATTAGAACCAGGGAAAGCTTTTGATTCCAAGGGGCACCTACAGATTGCCATAGGTGAGTTTCACATACACAAAAATTCAGAAATCAGGTACAGTACAAGTAGTCAGTCGAAACTTGTTGCTCAGTGCACGGATAATAATTGCATGTGGAGGTTGTATGCAACACCAACAGGTATCGGCTCATGTTGGGTGATTAAAAATTGCCCATACAGTCACACTTGTCGAGCTCCAGCCAATAGATTTGATCATTCTCAATTATCAGCATCTATGGTTGCTAATGTGATACGTGATGCACTGCGAGATGAGTTGGATTTGAGTATGAAAACTGTGAGATCACTAGTCCAGCAACGATACAAAAATGTGAAGCCATCTTACAATAAGATGTGGCGTGGAAGAGAGAAAGCAATATCACAACTCTTTGGTAGTTGTGAAGGTTCATATGGTCTCCTGATTCCTTTTCTAGATGCTATAAAAGCTAACAATCCAGGCACAAAATATGTTCTTTTGTCGACGCCCATGAATCAGGAAGGGCAAAGATCATTTAAAAGTGTGGCCTGGGCATTTGGACCATGCATTGAAGCCATTCGCTACTTACGACCGGTAATAGGTGTTGATGCATGTTTTTTGTCAGGGAGATATAAGGGCAGGTTGTTAATTGCTTGTGGTTATGATGCTAATAATCAACTAGTACCTCTTGCGTTTGCAATTGTGGAGAAGGAAGATAGTGCAAATTGGGGTTGGTTTATGAGATGGCTACGGAAGGAGGTAATAGGACATGGAAAGTTTATGTGTGTTATTTTTGACAGGCACAAGGCCATCAAATGGTTATTTAAGCAACCCCAGATTGGTTGGAATGAGGCTGCTGGTGAATGTGTGCATCGACTTTGCTCACAACATGTAGCTGAGAACCTATGGAAATCCTGCCGCAATGAAGTAGTGCTCAAGGCATTTAAGAGGGCAGTGAAGAAAAAGAAGCCACGGAAAAAGTAGCTGGTGAATGACGATGCTCTTGAACAATTCTGGCTTCAACCCCATCATATTGTTCAATATATTTGGCATGGAATTTCTTCCAATCACAAGCTTTCCCTCCTACATGCTTGACCTTTCGTAGCCTACGAAGCTCAGCCTCTCTATGAGGAGGCGGTGGTGGAATCGTTTGTTCTACTCCAAACTGTCGCATTACCCTATCAGGATAATGGAACTCCACTATCCAAAAATGAATGAGTGGTACTCTAGCAAACCACCAAGCACGACCATTCTGAACTTGCGCAGACATTTGCTCTATAAGTGTACCATATGGCTGCCATTCTATAGTACCTTCTCGAATCAGGTCAATTTGGTTTCGATAGTACTCAGTGCCTGCATAATGGTAGTATTTATAAATAAGCTCGTAATGTTTGTTGCATAGGAACAAAAAACTAGGTCGTGACACAAAATAAATATTAAAATGTTACCAGCATTATGTGGGCCAGTGAATTTATGTAAACAACACCACTTTGCTCTAAAAACAGAGGAATCATCCAGCTCTTGTGCATTTTCTTGCTCCCCAACTTCTGTCATATTCTGGACTATATTTCTTGGACGACCTAATGGCAAACGAGACCATGACCACAACTGCAATAGTAACATAGGACCAAATATTTCTGATCTTGCCTTCTCAGCACCAATGCTCAGCTGTCTATATAACATAGCAAGTACAGCTGCTCCCCAGTTGTATTCGGTTTGATCTCCTAAATTATCCAAAAACTGGAGGTACATAGCAGGCACACTATCTCCAGATGCATCAGTAAAAACAATGCAACCCAGAATTTCGAGTATCAATGCTCGACTATGCCAATCAATCTCACGTTGAGTTGGGTTATTTGGCATTATCTGAAATCGGTCACGCAATTTGCTTAAATCAATAGAGTATCGTGAGTAGCTCATCGAAAATGTGTCATCTTCGTTTTTCCTCCTTTTCTTCTTCATCTCTTGATTTTCTGGTGGAATGCCAAGATACCTGTCGATCATATCACCTCAATTTCCATCAGATTGGCCCACAATTGGTTTTCCATGGATTGGCAAACCCCACAGACAACTGACATCCTGCAAAGTAACTGCCGTCTCCCCTACAGGTAGATGAAAGCTATTTGTCTCAGGACGCCAACATTCAACTAATGACGATATCAGATATTTATCGACATTAATAGCCTTCATCTTCGCAATATGAAAGAATCCAACATTTTTTAGAGCCGGTTGGCATAATGGGTGGTAAGGAATCCCAAGACGATGATGTCGTATATTTATGCAACCACTAGGCTGTAAAAAAAAACAATATATTGAAGGGAACCAACATGAAAATATGAGCACAATAACTGATTTCAACACAGCAAACTGAATAATACTCGCATTTTCAGAAATTTTAGATATTTTGTGCTGGCCATGAGGCATCCATAGTAAATCACTAAATCGATTACTGTCAGCCATAACCTGCAGTGCATGTCAATTACTGAGAATTTATATTATATTTTCGAGAAAAAAAGAATTTATCTTACAAGTATTTTCCAAACAACACCCAGGACAAATCCAGTCACTGAAATACTGAGATTCTCACTGTTTCCTAAGCCACATTGTCACTACAATCCAATCACTGCAATACTGAAATTCTCACTATTTCTTAAGCCCACTGTCAGCACAATCCAAACACTATTTCTTAAGCCACAATTTCATTCCAAGCAACAACAAAAAGATGTGCATCTATCGGGATGGAACAATAGTACATCAGAACCTGTTTTTATTCCTGAAACAATCGACCTCGCAAAACATATCAGATTAGGGCAGCGATGTGACCTTCTGCACCGAGGAGGCAAATGGCTTCGGTGGTGGCCAGCGCCGCCGAGAACGAGGGCGGTGGCCGCGGGCGGTCGCTGCCGCCGACAACAGGCTCACGGTCGACGACGGTGAGGCTGGCGCCCTCGTGCGGTTCGACGGCGGATGGAACGCGGCGCTGTCTTCTCGTTTTTCTCTTTTCCCCCTTCGATTCTGTTGGTATAGGTCCGACTGACCGAGGCCACCTGCACTTCGGCTGCACCATGCTGGACATCGTCACGTACAGCGTCCAGGTCTGGACAATTTTACAAACGGCGTCCACATCTGGACGCTGTAGTTCTCGGCGTCCTTCCCACAATTAAAATTCTAAACGATGAATTACTATATATTTATTTAATTAATAATTAATTATTATATTAAAAAAATCGGTTTCTTCACAATGGCGATTTGGTCGTTTCTCTGTACATCGGGCGAAGCGTAGACTCCATTTCCTTATCAAGAAACGGTTTCCTCTGTTTTTCTTCTCTTTTCTTATTAACTGAGCTGCCACATCAGCATTTCATATAGCTGGCAAGTGATTTAATAGGGATAGAAACTACTATTAATGACCCGTTGGGACTGCCCTAAGAAAAAGGCCTCTAGTAGTGAGGAATAAATATCAAAGTGTGCCTCATTAAAAGAAGGAGTAATTGCGGGTGGATATGTCAATGCTATTAAAGGGGTAAAACCACTTAATTTATGGATACAAGATTCATATAACGGTTGACTTATTTGGGGCATAGGGAAAATTCTTTTTAGGATGAAGAGTAACTAGTGAGTACTCAGCTCAATACTGTTAAAAAAAAGTACTCAGCCCAATAATTCCTCATAGATACTTCCTTTATCCTAAAATATACGACGCCGTTGACATTTTGAGATACGTTTAACCGTTCATTTTATTCATAAATTGTTGTAAAATATGTAAAAATATATGTCATGCTTAAAGTACAGTTAATAATAAATCAGATGATAGCAAAATAATTAAGAGTTACGTTGTCAACGGCTGGTATTCGTAGACAGGGTATGTATAAGACGGGGAGAACGTTTGCGTAAGGATTATAGTAATACGACATGATGCTACTCTAAGGCAATGATTTTTTATACTGGTTCAGGCCCTCGGAAGGTAATACCTACTCCAGTTTATATGGGATTGATAGAGGGGGATTCCTCGAGTACGGAGTACAATATATGAAGGGTTAGATGTCGACGAGATCGTACACAAGCGACTCGAAACACAATCTCGGCGACTTTGGTGGCTAATACGATGGAAACGTCTTCGGCCTCTTCCGTGGCTTGATCGATCCGTCCTGTACCCATGAGGGTAGCAACCCTTTTATACCGCGGGTTCCCTGTAGTCCCTGAACAGGACTCCGACTTGGAATCCCTCACGATCGGGAGAACCCCTGTTCCATGCGATCAAGATTCCGTCTTGTTTCCTTAATCGCACCGTCCAGCTTCCATATTCCTCCGCATCTCTCACGTACTCTGTTCTCCTTTCCTTATCCATGAAGGTATACCTTTTTGGTATACTACACCTTTCCGGGTAACGAGGGTATACCTAATCGGTAACCCTGACAATAGCCCCCGGCTTCAAGTAGAAAATATTTCCAGATGTCCTCTGCTTGATTGTCAAGATAAGTCTTGCCGACCTTACTCGAGGATCTCGAGTAGGCGAGGAGTCCTGATGACTAGTCAAGTTGCGAATCCGATAGATTTGATTTGAAGCCTAGAAAGTTAACATCTGCAATCCTTAAGCGGAGATTTCTCCACTTTTCTAGGAACTCCAAACGTCCGCGTCCAGCTATATAGGGAATCGCGCGAGACTCTCCCCAGCACCAGATCCCCTTTCTAATTTCTCAAAATCCCCTCATCCAAGTTCTTCCTCCAGCGTCTGATTTCTCACTCGCCCTGATGGATCTCGGGCCCTCCGTGATTGATGACGCTGCTCTTCAGCGATTGAAAGCGGAAGGTTCAATCCCCTCCACCGACAAAATTCCTCACGTTGCTGGTGGCGAATCTCCAGACCCGCTCTTAGGGCACATCATAGTGACAGAGGATTTTGTCTGATGTGGGTTCTTGATGCCTCCCTCCGAATTCCTGACGCTGGTCTTGAATTTTTATGGTATTCATCTCCTTCACCTCAATCCCAACTCCATCTCTTTCCTTAGCATTTTCGCACATTTTTGCGAATCCTTCATCGGGGTTGTCCCCTTCCTCGACCTCTTCCGCTACTTCTACGAGCTCCGTCTCATGAAGAAGGACAAGATCTCGGGATGCTGCGGATTTCGGCTCCGAGATAGGATGAGAGAGCAGTACATCTCCCTCTAGAGCACCTCTTCTCGCGGGGCATGGAGGCCCAAGTGGTTCTACTTGGGGATGAAGGACAACGAGGAACTTTTTAGGGTACCCTTGAGTCATGGCAGGTTGAGAGGACCAAGATTCAAGCTTCACAGGGGAACTCAAGGGACGAGCTTTGAAGCCGTCAACAACTTTAGGGAGAGGGGGTTGACGGGATTTGAGGTAGCTGAAGACTTCGTGAGGTGCCGGATCCAGCCCCTGCAGCACCGGGACCATCTGGCCTTTGATTATTCGGGCCCTCAAGACTCGAGCAGAGTAGGCGAAAGAGGTATAAATCTACACCCAGGCACTTTCGAATCTCTTGCCTCTTTGTTTTTTTATTGATAGATCTTGTAAATGTAGTCTTGAGCCTGACGGAGATCGAGAAACGAGTAGGGTACGTGGTACTCTACAAGCCTTCCACCGAGACCGATCTTCCTCGTCCCCTTCACGAGCTCGAGCTGGTGGTGAAGAACGAAGTTATAAATGTAAACGTCCCATTCTTCATCTATTTCTTCTTCGTTTAACCTCCTGAGCACACAAGGGCTGATGCATACAGGCTCTTCCTCTGACGGATTCGGTCGGTGCTCTTGTTGATCAGTCCATGGGCTCTCTCAAAGAGACTCTCGATTCCCAAGCCGAGGAAAACATCTCTATTTCTGAGTCTAGCGGTACTCGGGTACCAAAGAGAACTCGAGCAGGGGCGTCATCTCGCTCCGACAACTCTCAGGTACGCGTAGTTGCTTTTAGGCGGTACATACATTGGTTAGCTGTCGGCTAACCCTCGTCTCCATATTCAGAGCGGTGATTCTGGTGCCAGGCTGAAGAAGCTCCGCCGAGGTCGAGTACTTAGGTAAGACCCGTTAGTGCCCTGTAATTTGCAAGGAGTCACCCTTCCCATGCTTCTGTATATATCTGCAACAGGAACCAGGCAACGAAGGCAGCTCTTCCTTCGGACACCAGCGCGTCTTCAGCGCTAGTACTACCTTCCTCCTCGAGTCTTCCACCGGTCGAGAACACTTTTCGATCGGGCCTCGAGAAGCTGGAGGTGGAGGCGCGTCTGATGGTGGAAGGTTTGTCCACAGCGACGGATCTCGCCCGTAAGCTGGAGGGGTGCTTGACGGCGCTCATCGACAAGGAGGCCTTTTTGGAGGAGAAGATCAAGTCCACCCTTGACGAGTCGTCAAAGACCAAGTCGGAAGACGACCAGGTCTCCAGTCAGAACGCAACCCGTATGCAGGAGCTGGAAAACCTCAAGGGCAAGGTGGACGATGCCCGTGAAGCCATACGGCAAAACTCCAGTCGTCTACAGCAGCTATTGGCAGTGCTCGATGCTTCAGTGCCCTCGCGTGGAGATCTACCTGAAGAGTTCTTGAAGGCGGCATCTTCATCCTTGTCGAGCATAGCCGGAGGTTGCATCGATAGGCTAAGCGACACCCTTGCCTTGGGGATCAAAGTCGGAGCGGAGCACGTACTGCTATGTCTGCAGGCGGCGAAGCCGGAGGATGACATTGCCGAAACTGTACGGAAGGGTCAGACCGCTGCAAGATACGATGATGAGTTGTCTGACGTCCTTGATCTGGCCGGGGATGTTGCCTCCACTTATGTCTGATTTGCCATATTCTATAAACATTAGCTATCTTTATGTTTGTATGATAACCTTGTTCATTCCTGTATTCTACATGAAACATTTAAGTTATGCATAGTGTAGTGAAATATCAAAAAAAAAGCATATTCACGGGGTAACAGAAAATTTCAGGATTAAGCTGCCAAGATGGTGATCGAGGCCACCGTTTTATTTGGCATGAGTAATACCCTAGCCCCCAGCTTTTCCTTTGAGTGTTGTACTCAAAGGGAAATGCTTGGTATGACTTTATTCTAGCCTTGTCGAATCGCTGCTGTCCTAGCCCTGAGATAGGAAAACTCAATTTCCGGTTATAGGTCTTAGTTAATTCGCACCAGTGAGCGCTCTGACATGACCAGATCTGACATGGTCGTTTGGCTCTGTTAGTGTCTGATAGGCCCTTATCTGCTCTGGGCGTCCCCAGCTGAGATCCCCGTAGGTTTCTCAGAGGCCCTATCAGACTTGCGAGAAGGTTAACTAGGATAGGTTCGACATGAGGTGTTTCCGGGATGCATCCGTAGAGAACAAGACAATGTACTGTATATTCCGTAAAACTCAGATTAGTTATACATGGAATTTACGTAGCTGGTCGATGTTCCAAGAGTTTGATAACTCCCATCCTTCGCCATCAGCTATTTTGTACGTGTCTGGTCGCAGTGCTCTAACAACTGTGTAGGGTCCTTCCCACTTCGGTGAGAGTTTGTTTCGTCCGGCCTGTGATTGGATCCGGCGAAGTACGTAATCCCCAACAGCGAGAGGGCGAGCTCGAACGCGTTTATCGTAGTAGCGGCGTAAAGCTTGTTGATAAGCAGCTGCTCGGATGGCAACTCGTTCTCGATGTTCCTCGAGAAGATTTACATCGTCGCTGCGTCTGTCTTCCTGCTGCTCTTCGGAATATTTCTGTATTCGTGTGCTCTGATGTCGAAGTTCTCCTGGGAGAACTGCCTCTGATCCGTACACGAGAAAGAAAGGAGTTTCCCGAGTAGAGGACGTTGGAGTAGTCCGGGCGGCCCATAGTACCGAAGGTAACTCTTCGACCCACTGCTTGTCGTAAGACAGAAGCCGGTCGTATATTCCTGTCTTGATTCCTTGTAGTACGATTTCGTTGGCCCGCTCGACTTGTCCGTTACTCATCGGGTGTGTGACTGACGCGTAGCAGATTTTGACTCCTAGTTCATTGCAGTTGTCTTGGAAGTCTGCGCTGATGTACTGGAAGCCATTGTCGGTAATGATCCGGTGTGGCAATCCATACCTACAGAAGATGCTCCTCATGAACCGGACGGCTTGGTTAGCTTTAATATCCCGTACTGGTTCGGCCTCGATCCACTTGGTGAATTTGTCGATAGCCACAAATAGCCATCGATGTTTTGTTTGTCCTTGTGGAAAAGGTCCTAATAAATTGAGCCCCCAGCAGGAGAAAGGCCATGAAAGAGGTATTATCTGTAGAGCTGTTGCTGGCATTTTGCTGTATTTGCTGAAGAATTGGCAGGCTTCGCATCGCGTGATGATGTCCGTGGCGTCTTTAAGAGCTGTAGGCCAGAAGAACCCTTGTCGAAAAGCTTTACCGACAATTGTGCGGGCACCGGCGTGCGATCCGCAGATTCCTTCGTGGATGTCGATGAGGAGCTCTTTTCCGTCATTATGAGAGATGCATTTTAATAGCACTCCGTTGATGGCCTTTTTGTAGAGTACATCCTCTATGAGGCAATAGGTTTTAGTTTGACGGGCTAGCTTCTCTACTTCGACATCGTCTTCTGGTAAATTATTGCTCCTTAAGTAATCCATTAAGGGAGTACGCCAGTCATTGAGTTGCTCGATGTTAGTAACGAGGGGTCGTATCTCCTTCTGTGTCTGTAAGTTATCGTCGTCGCGTTCCTTGAACTGAATAGATGGTTTGATTAGCACTTCAAGGAAGGTGTCGGGGTCCAAGTTTTCTCTTCGAGAAGCTCGTCTTGTGAGGTCGTTAGCTTCGACATTGTCTTTCCTGTAGACATGGCGCACTTCGATGCCATTGAAGTCTCGTTCGAGTTTTCTGACCTCCGTGAGATATTTCGCGAGCTCTTCATTCTGACATTTATAGTCTTTGTGCACCTTGTTCGCGACTAACTCAGAGTAGCCTTTAACGATTAATCGTCTGACGCCAAGTGCTGCTGCAGCTCTGATTCCTGCCAATAAACCTTCGTACTCTATTGTATTGTTTGTTGCTTTGAAATTCAGATGGAGAGCATGTTTGAACTTGTCGCCTATTAGTGATGTTAGGATAAAGCCTGCACCAGCACCTTGACAGTTCATTGCTCCGTCGAAGGACATCATCCATGTCTGCCTATCCGGACTTTGTTGTTGTCTGTTATCTGGAATTGTCCAGTCGGCAACAAAGTCCGTGAGAACCTAGGATTTTATGGCAGTTCGAGGTACAAAGTGGATGTCGAATTGTCCTAACTCGATGACCCACTTTGCGATTCTTCCGATAACGTCTTTGTTCCTGACGACTTCCCCCAATGGGAAAGAAGAGACAACTATGACTTTATGTGCCTGGAAGTAATGTCGGAGTTTTTCTAGATGTCATGACGACAGCATAGAGAAGTTTCTGAATTTGGGGGTATCTTGTCTTGACATCATGAAGGGCTTCGCTTACGTAGTACACCGGTCTTTGTACTTTATCTCTCTCGACTACAATTACCGTGCTTACCGAGTATAGAGTTGCTGCGATGTACAGTAGGAGCTCTTCATCTTGCCTTGGAGCGACCAGTATTGGTGGATTTGATAAGTAGCGTTTTAGTGCGGTGAACGCATCTTCCGCTTCTTTCGTCCATTCGAACTTCTCCTGTCGTTTGAGTAAAGCGAAGAAAGGTTGTCCTCGTTCGCCCATCCTTGCAACGAATCTTCTCAAAGCCACAATACAACCTATGAGTCTCTGGACTTCCTTCAACCTTGTCGGGGGCTTCATATTTTCTATGGCTCGAATCTTTTCCGGGTTTGCCTCAATGCCTCTTCCTGAGACAAGGTACCCAAGCAGTTTTCCCGAGGGTACTCCGAAGGTACATTTGTCGGGGTTGAGCTTAAGTCAATGCCGTCGAAGGTTGTTGAATGTTTCTCGGAGGTTGGCTATGAGCGTGTTGCTTGATTTTGTCTTGACCACGATATCATCAGCGTAGGCTTCGACATTCCGGCCGATCTGATCGCCTAGTGCTCCTTGTATCTCGCGCTGGTAGGTGTTGCCTTCGTTGACTAGTCCAAATGGCTTTTTTGTGTAGCAAAAGACGCCAAATGGCGTGATGAAGGATGTCTTCTCTTCGTCTTCTTTTGCCATACTGATCTGATGGTAGCCGGAGTATGAGTCAAGGAAGCTTAGTAATTCGCAACCAGCAGTATAGTCGACGAGCTGATCATTTCGTGGCAGAGGAAAATGGTCCTTTGGACAAGCTTTGTTGAGGTCGGTGAAATCGACGCACATTCTCCATTTGCCGTTAGCCTTACGAACCATGACTGGGTTGGCCAGCCATTCTGGGTGGAGAACTTCACGGATAAAGCCGGCTTTGAGTAGCTTGTCGAGTTCGTCTCGTATTGCTTGCTTTCAATCTGGTGCGAATCGTCGAAGCTTTTGTTTTACTGGTTTTGCGTCCGGTCGAACCATTAGCTTGCGCTCGATCACCTCTCTTGGTACTCCTGGCATGTCCTCTGGTTCCCAAGCAAAGACATATGTGTTGTCTCGTAAGAAGGTGATCAAAGCCTGCTCTTGATCGCTATCAAGTGTTGCGCTGATGCGGACCGTCTTGTCTGGATTACGTGGGTCAAGTGGGACTGTTTTTATGGCACCATCTGGTTGTGGTGATTTGAAGGGCTTATTAGACTCGATTATAGGACTGGTCGTGGTGGGTTGGGTGGGAGTTCGATCGACCATGTCGAGACCCGCCGTCCTTGAATTTCCTTGGATGGTGATTGTCCCTTTCGGTCCAGGAATCTTTAGTGTTTGGTATGCATAATGGGCGACCGCTATAAACTTCGCGAGTGCAGTTCGTCCTAGGATGGCGTTGTATGGTGAGTCGAATTTGTCAACATCAAAGGTGATCTGTTCCGTTCGAAAGTTGTTCGAGTACCCAAACGTGACGGGTAAAGTGATGTTCCCGATCGGCCTTGATGATGAACCTGGGGTGATTCCATAGAATAACTGGTCAGAGCTTTTTAGTTCTGTTCTAGGGATCCCCATAGCTTCCAGCGTGCTCGTGAATAGTAAATTTATCGAACTCCCTCCGTCGATGAGGACCCTTGAGATCTTTATGTCTCGTATGGTGGGTTCGACTACCATTGGGTACCTTCCAGGTGGGATGGGGATTAGCGGATGATCCTTCTTAGAGAACACTATGGCCTGCTGAGACCATTTAAGGCGATTCCCCCTCCCTGTTTTGATGGAGCAGATCTCTCGTTCGTCTTTCTTGTATTCCTGTTTCGAATTGTAGTGACAGGAGCCTCCGAATATGTATGACACCTGGGAATCAGGGTACGACAAACGGGACCTTGGGCTTGGGGGAGTTGAGTCTTGGGTGTCCTTGCTTTTTTGGAGGAGTGCTCTTTTGAATGTGTAGCAGTCTTCCAGGGTGTGTGTGGCGACCCTATGTATTGGACACCATCTACGGGCGGAGTGCTCATTTGGTGAACCAATTTTTTCTGAGACAAAAGTCTCTCTCTGGTTTTTTCGGGCCCGAGCAAGTCGACTCCTTTTCCTTTTCCTTGTACGTTCATCCGACCCACTCTTCACCAGGCCACTTTTCCTTCTGAGGGCGTCGTCAGCATAGGCACATCGATCAACGATATCGAAGAGTTCTCGAGTAGTTGTGACGCGATGTGTAGATAACTTCCAGGTGGTATATGGGTCCTGAACTCCTGACTTAAACGCGTGGATAACCGATGAGCCAGTGATCTTTGGGATGGTGTTCATACACCCAATGAACCGTCGGACGTAGTCTCTCAAGGATTCTTCTAGGTGTTGAATCGTAGAGTACAAGTCTTCTTCTGAGGTTTGGTGCTTGCAAGTTCCTCGGAAATTCGTGACGAATTGACGGCACAGGTGTGCCCAGGATGAGATCGACTTAGGGGGCAGATGGATTAACCAGGAAAGCGATGAGCCTTTCAGAACCGTAGGGAGATAATTTGCGAGCATAAGGTCAGTTGCTTTGGCTGCACGGAGGACTGATATATATACATGCAGAAATTCTTCTGGGTCAACATGCCCGTCATATTTTTCGATGACCGCAGGCCTGAAACCCCTATGCCACCGTACCTCCCTTAGATTGTCACAGTAAGCCCTGGATCTGCTTTTCTGTCTGGGAAGTCGGTGGTGATCTCGCCTAGGGCTACAGTGTTGACACGAGAGGGGTGGTGCCGATGATGAATTCAAGGGACTCGAGTATGGATCTCCCCCTCGGTGCGACCCATGTACTCAAAGAGCGTGTAGTCCTTCGTCGTCCACAATTTCAGTTACTGCTTGCTCGAGAAGGTCCTTTGCGGCGGGGGTTCCATCTCTTGTCAGAGGTACTATCTCCGTTCTGGAAGATACTCGAGACTGTCGACGTGGTTCTCCTCGAGCGAGTGCGGTCGTCTATGTTAGAACGACTCTGAAATCAGAGGCGGCTTCGCGTAGTCGGCGAGCCCAGTCATCGACGTCTGGTGCGAGAACCGGATCATAAGGGGATTCCCTCAAAATCCTGTCGAGGGCGTTCAGGCATTGGGCCAGCCTTGCTGTGGTAGCGAGGTTATCGCCGCGTTCGATCATAAGGACATGCCTGTCAAATCCCGCCTCGTCTCTCATGTCCTGTTTTCCATTGTTCTTAGAACATGAAACCTGGGAACTCGGAGATCTTGTGACGGAAAGAAAGACCGGGCAGTCAATCAAACTGTGTACCTTTGTTTTGTGGATTGGGCACCAGCTGGCGGCCTCAAGCGTGATATTGCGGTCCTCGTGCTCGGTCGATGTCCCAATCTTCCCTTGGAGGCGTCGGACTACTGAACAATCCCTCAAGTCATGTCGAGTAGTCTTGTTTATGGGGCACCAAGTTGCAATCTTCTATGGTTTTGCTGATGTGGATCCATGTGATCCCGAGGACGTAGTCTTCCATTCGGGTATGCTGGAATCCGTCATGGGCGTCGGTGTCCCTTCCTCTGCCTGAGCAGGAGGGCACGCCGTCTTCGGGTCATCTTCTTGAGGGCCGGTTAACTGGATGGCGTCTCCGACTCGAACCGGTCCATGTGCGTTTAGCCAGTATGTTGAGGCGGCGACTGAGCCATCCTGTGGCCATGCTGTTGCCATGAAACTCCTGGCGGCGTAATAGTCGGTGAGATCTGGGATCATGTCGCAGGATCATTGAACGCCGAGTCCCCCTACCTGGCACGCCACTGTCAATGGTTGGTATCCGTAGACAAGGTATGTATAAGACGGGGGGAACATTGGCGTAAGGACTATAGTAATACGACATGATGCTACTCTAAGGCAATGATTTTTTATACTGGTTTAGGAAGGTAATACCCTACTCCAGTTTATATGGGATTGATAGAGGGGGGATTCCCCGAGTACGGAGTACAATATATGGAGGGTTAGATGTCGACGAGATCGTACTCGAGCGACTCGAAACATAATCTCGGCGACTTTGGTGGCTAATACGATGGAAACGGCTTTGGCCTCTTCCGTGGCTTGATCGATCCGTCCTGTACCCATGGGGGTAGCAACCCTTTTATACCGCGGGTTCTCTGTAGTCCCTGAACAGACTCCAACTTGGAATCCCTCACGATCGGGAGAACCCCTGTTCCGTACGGTCAGGATTCCGTCTTGTTTCCTTAATCGCACTGTCCAGCTTCCATATTGCTCCGCATCTCTCACGTACTCTATTCTCCTTTCCTTATCCATGAAGGTATACCTTTTCGGTATACTACACCTTTCCGGGTAACGAGGGTATACCTAATCGGTAACCCTGACATACGTAAATTTTTTGAATAAGATGAATGGTCAAATGTATCTAAAAGGTCAATGGCATTATATATTAAAAAAATGTAGTACTAATTAAGCACAACCTTTGTAAGTCTCTTATGCAATATCCTTCTATTCCTAAATGTACGATGATGTTTACTTTTGAACGTAAAGTTGGATTATTCATCTTACTAAAAATTGTTGCAAATGTGTAGAAAAAAGTCATAGTTAATGCACATTTAATAAAATTTATCATACTAATATGAATTATACTTAGTTTTTCTAATAAGTAGAATGGTCAAAATTAATATGCAAAAGTCAAGTGTCCTACATTTATTTTAAAAATGGAGATATAAATTGTTAAGTTGACAACCCAAGATTTATATTTCACTAAACTACATGTTTTATGGTCCAAATTACAGAAAACTACATATATTTTTGGTACTTGTCACTTAACTACACGTATTATGGTATTAATATTTCACAAATCTACACTAAGTTTTATAAAACTACACTAGTAAAAATATTTAATAGTGCAGTTTTGTGAAACTTAGTTTAGTTTTGTGAGACATTAATATATATGTGTAGTTAAGTGATATATGTAGTTTTAACTTACTACAAAATGTGTAGTCTTGTGAAATTTACTCTTTTTTTTTGTGAGGTGCATTAGTTACACTCTTAATTTACATGCATGCTTGATGATCAAGGACCATAGAGGCTTCTTCTGGTTTGTACTGGCTTTAAAGTCATACTCTACTGCTTGACACGGAATACCCGTATACCGAATATATATCATGTTTGTAAAGATGAACAAGATATATGCGAAGTACATGAAAAACATATATGTAGTGGAGGAGCTCACAGGCAGAGCAAATGGGAGGGAGATTAAATCAAGTGGTCAAGGAAGGTGGAGTAGTGATAACACCTTAAGCACCCCTCAGCGTTGTAACGGAACATATGGGCCCTCATCAACGTAGATGGTGGAGGACGAAAAAGTACTCATCCCGCTTTACATAGAAAAAACCTAGGTACTGAAGTAGGCTAAAATCAGTTTCAAAGAAAATCCAATGAGTCTCATCAAAGAAAAAACTTGATAAATTATGAAAAGAAAATCAGAAAAGATCCTACAAACACAGTTTGATATTCATAGAACTTATCAGCGTAGAATCCTTTTTCTAAGAGTAAATTGCATATAATGGCTAGTATTTCTTACCCTAGTTACATAATGGACCATGTCTATGGCATTCTTTTCACTTAACACCATATAGGTTGCATTTGTTTGCAGTTTGGTGGGATATAGCAATTCGGTTGTTATAGTGTCTTCAACGTTGTGCTCAAAGGGAGAGATCATGAGGATCTTAGAGGGCTTCACCGGCTGATGAGGGCTTAGCTGATATCCACCTTTTGCGGCTTGGACGAGGATATGTGATTCCTATACCATGCGTTGCTCCTGTCTAATATTGCTCACCCCGTCCTAGGGCATCCGAAATGGTTGTCTATAGATTATAGGCTCTCTATAAAATTCATGTCAGCAACCTTTTCTATTTGGGAGAGATTAAATGAAGAGAGAAAGCAAAGGCTATAGTATACAAAGAAAAACGAGGGGATGGATTAAATTGAGAAAGAGCATAGCTATTATTAAGGTGGATTGTTTTTTTAAATGAGCCGCACAAGAAAGTACGGATTTCATATATTGATAAAGAAGGAAAAAAAATACAAACTATAGTCACGGAAGACTATAATCCAAAAATAAAAAACCACCACACCACGCGTTTACAACCTTAGCCAGAAGCAAAGCACAGACAGGAAAAAGACACCCCTACGGTAATGGTTCTACGAAGATGACGCCTTCAAGAAGGGAAACGACGCCGAAAGGTGCCGCCGTCGCCCGTCCCAGATAGCCAGGACAAGGTTTTCACCCGAGAAGCCATTAGGGAAAGACGAAAAAACAAAGCAACGCCCAAAGAGAAAAGCGGCGCCCGCAGGCGTCACCGTTGCCGGCCAAAAGGCTAGGCTTTCGCCTGTTAACATCTCATCTTCCCGTGTCAAAAGAACTGTCAGACTTGGACACAACCACCACCTGCAACCTTCAACGTGCAGCCACAACTCCAGCGCCTTGTCGCCGACTGGCCAGCAAGGGGAAGCTCGACAACCGACGTGCTCTCGAACCATCAAAGCAGATGGGTTGGATGGGGAGAGGGTGAGAGAGAAGAATGGATCCCCTCTCCCCCACACTAGCCCGTCCGACATGGTCATCTTTTGCCGGTAAAGGCGTCGCCGCAAGAGGACGAGAGTCTGGGAAGGAGCCCGCCGCAAGCCTGAACGCCCGCCTAGTGGTGCACTCAACGACTCCGCCTCGGTCTGATTACCCGCATCACCCACAGGTCGCCAAAACGCCTCGCCGTCGTCTTGCCGCCCTCTATGCCATGCTGATGACAACTCCACACAGAACCAAGCCAAACCCACCAAAGGAAGTCACCGGTCGTACCAGACCCAAAGGCAGTAGTAGCGGATCACAAACGACGCCGAACACTCCGTGTGTGCCTCTCCGCACCTCTAACTCCGCCAGGCCCCTCACCACCTGGCCTCCGCGCCGCACCTCCATGGGCCACCTCGCCACGTCCGCTCGGGGATCTGAACGCGGGCCGGCAGCCGCCCAAAGCAGAAGCGCCTCGGTTCTGTAGCAACCAACCATCGCGTGGCGCAAAACATCCCCGGATCCGACGGAGGGGAGCCGGATCTGCCAAGGTCATCCATACTGCAGGCACGGAGACCCGTCCTCGCTGCTGCTGAAGGCAAAGCCGCCTCAAAGCAAAGCCTGTCACCCAACGCGGCCGGGCACCGCCCGCCAGCACCGCCGTAGCCACAGGTGACCAGATCGAGGTGTCGGGGAGCCCAGATCGGAGCGCCGCCGTCGACCCCACGCCGTCGCCCATCGCTGTGGAGCGCCCCCCGCCGGTCGTCCACGCGTTGTCGTCGTAGCAAAGCCCCCACCCCCGCCGGCCCCCCGACCAGATCTGGCCACGGGGGGCCAGATCTAGCCGCTACCAGGCGGTGGAGACGGTGTGAGCTACGTCGAAGCCGAGCGCCGTCATCTCGAGCCGGCAGCGCCCGCCCCCCATCCAGATCTGGCCACGGGGAGCCAAATCCGGACGGTGGCTGCCGCCGCCGCACTGCCAGCGCGCTCCCGCCAACGCCGTTCACCGCTGG
>CM002478.1:16061693-16080914 GCA_000325765.3 Leersia perrieri | reverse complement strand
CGCCGTCGCCCCAGGCCGCCGAGCTACGCGCAGAAGAGGAGGAGAGCCTCGCCACCGCCTTCCTTGCGGCCGCGCGGCTTTGCCGGCGGCGGCGGTGAGGAGAAGGGAAGCAGGGTGCGAGGTTTTTGGGCGGCGGCGGGGAGGGCCTCCCGTGCCTCTCCTAGGGGAGAGCGGCGCAGGCACGGAATGGAAAGTGGATTGTTGTCATTCTATGTAGACGTACTATTAAGGTGGTTTACTATTAATCCAGTCTATAGCTAACGTGTACATGTTTTATAGAGAGCACATCTTACTTTACCATTGTGGGTGCCCTAATGATGAACACTAGGATGAGCCCGTAAAACATCATATGCTGCAATAAATGATCAAGCATGGTTGCTTTAATACATGCAAATTTTTGGTTGCTCTGAATCTTGCCATTCGCTGCCGGCCTGCCGCTAACCCTTGTGCCGATCCCCTTTTCCCTTCGTACACGCTGCTCGAGTCTTGGCTTGTCCAAAGCCACCATGGCAGGGCAGCCTAACTTGTCTAGACTAGTCCAAGTTGCAACCAGAATGCAAAGATGTAGCCTAAAGTGAAAGGACTAGCTATGACCTGGTCCATATTGAAACTGTGGAAAAGATAACTGGCCCATCGTGCAATTAACTCTTTTTTAATAATAATTTTTTTATATATAGTTATGATGAAAAAGGACAGTCAACAAAGCGCTTCATGGGCCAAAGCCCAAAATGCCATTCCAGAACGCTCCATCTATCCTCTAATTAAGGCCCTAACTCCATAACTGACCATGAGACCTGAACAAGCACCAACGCTCCATTCTCAAAGCGATACGGCTTCACTTCACTGTCATGCTTAGCAGACATGAACGCCATAGGCTGCCGGCCTTCCTCCATGAATGAAAGCTCCAGCGTGTCTCCCATCTTCACGGCCGCAACGAACCTCTGCTCCAGCTTGCCAGCGGCGAGGACGATCCCATCAAATTCACGGCCTTCGCCGGCGAACACGTATGTGCTCGCACGACGCAGTCCCCTCGCCGTGTAACCGGTCATCCGCAATCTGAAATCTCCGGGCGGCGACGGGAGGTGTTTGAAATCGAGCTGTATGGTGGCCTCGACGGCGGATTGGATGACCATCGAGTGGGTGAGCACGGTGCCGAACTCGCCGTCGATCCGGTCCTTGGCGTGGCAGTCGAGGCCACACCGGTGGTCCTCGATATCCATGCAGGCGTCGGCGATCGTCAGGTCTCGCGTGTCGTCGTCGTCGTCTTCTTCGTGTAGCTTGATTCTTATGTCGGTCTCGATCAGGCACGCCTCCGCCACCGACATGCCCCTCGCCGGGCTCATAAGGGGCAGCGAATCGTATGCCTACAAAAATAATTATATTTAGATTATCATGAGTTAATTTGGGATCATCTTTATGAAGAAAGGTGAGTACGATCTTATGAGTTAGGGATCGATCGATCGGCCTAACAGAAATTAGGTTTGTTTGGTTGTACATCCACTTTCAGCACCCTACCAAAATTTTGGCAAAACATACTTTGTTACCTATGAAAATTTTGCGTGATTCCACAAGTTCCTAATCTTAAAAACTACTCCCTCCCGTTTCATAATATAAGGGTTTTGACTTAAAACGTTTGACTATTTATTTTATTAAAAAATATTGTGTAAATATAAAAATAATAAGTTGTGCTTAAAATATTTTTATAATAAAGTACTCCCTCTAGTTTTTTTAATTGATGTTGGTTACCTCAAAAACTATTTATGTCCGAAGAGAGTAAGACATAAACCAAATAATGATACTACTTCTGTTTTATAATATAAGAGTTTTAATTTTGCTCGCAACATTGAATGTGACTCGCCCAGTTGATGCAACTAGTTCACGTAGGAGCAGTAGTAGTAGTACACACTTACAGGAGTAATGGTGACCGGATTATCTCTGGATCGGTTGAAGAGGTAATTACGACGATACTCATCGACATCGTCCCGCACGGCGATGATGCCGTATACCTCCACTGGGCGAGTCACATCCAACGTGAAGGGCAGGATCTTGATGTCGAATGTTTGAAGCATTGTATCTGGGTCATTCTTGCAACCGTGGCCCTTATGACTGCAGTGAGTCCAATGATCCATGGGTCCTAGGGCAGCTATAGCGAGAGAAAAAAAAAAGATAATTAAGGGAATGGTAATTTAGCAACCAAGACATGAACATGATATAACCTTTTTAGATGACCAAATGAAATTGATTAATAGTGAATATTTTGGAGGGGATCGAGGGAGAGATCGAGAAAGAGAACCTACTTGGTGAGGTGACGTGCATGCTATAAAATTCATGCCATGGCAAGTTCCCGATGTGCCGGAGATCCCTGGACGATTCTTTGAAGACGTAGCTACTTTTGTAGTAGTATTTATTATCCGGGTCGACGACGCCGGCGTCCACTTCACGGCCGGCCATGGCGAGGACGGAGAAGATCCACCGCCGCTTCAGCTCCTCTTCCCGCTCGGCTCGGCGGTAATCCCTCCCCGCGTCGCCACCGCCGTCGTCGCCGTCGATGTTGGATTTGCTGATGAAATCCGCGAAGCAGGTAGTAGTAGCAGCTACGACGACCTTGCCTTTTTCTTCTTCGCCGCCGCCGGCGGCGGCGGCAGCAGGATCCATTAATTAATTACAGACTGAGCGGAGACGAAACGGAACACGCGTGCGCACGGAGGCGGAAGTGATCTGCATATATTGGAGGGTTGGAGCGAGCGACCGAGTCCGAGCCGGACACCGATCGAGTCGGAACCCTCTTTTGAGCCCGACCAGAGTTCTGATTGGGATCAGAATTGAGATTCAGTCGATAATTCAGAATCCAGAATGGTATTCAGAGTTTTTTTTTTAAAGGTGTTCAGAGTATATTCAGAAACTGCATTGCCTAAATTCTGTCGGAACTCGGAATCTGGTGGAGAAGCTGGCGAAAATAAAGTCGGCTTCACGGTAGGTATATTTGACAGAATAGCTCGTGAGTGCATCTATCTTGCCAAAATACCAAAACTGACCATTTTGCCCCTAACAATGGGTTGAGAACCGATATATGAATTTTTTTTAGATAATGAAATTCATTTTGTTCTTTTTGTGCTGGGTTGCTGTGGTGGTGGGCCATATCGTAGATCGTAGAAATACAATCTGATGTGGTATGCCGTATGCCGTATGCCCTCTCCCCACCTGGCCACCCATACCAGCGTGTATTGCCTTTTCTATGTTGAAATACAATCCAAATCTCGAGGAAAATCGAATGGTAACTAGGCTGGATGGACATCCTCTTAGGGCATCAACAATGTTAAATATCTAAGTGGGTCATAACATAGTCCCCACATCAGGTAGCATAGATATTGGCTTAGACATCACAATACTTATCACCAGATGAAATAAGGCGGGACCCACCACTAAAAAAATCAAGCATGCAACGGCCAGGAGGTTGGAAGCACCCACGGCCACCTGCTGTCCTCCAATTTTTTAGTAGTGTGTGTCAGTAACACTGTGTAAATAGTGTTTTTTTACTGGTATCAAGCATGTGATCTGATATTAGCCTTTTACCACTCTCACAGTGGTTATTACTAGGTAGTAGTGCAGCATTTAATGCTTACTACCCCTCTTATCACAACATTGTGGATGCCCTTATGAGAATAAAAACCAGGCCTTCTTTCTCTTTCGATGTGATGCCAATTTTTTTTAAAAAGTTTATACCCAGTTGTCATGACAGTTTGGATCTCCTAGGATATTTGAAACGTTGACTTAAATCATGTTTTGGGAAGCCCCGAACTTCGGTTGATGAGATTTTAATTAGTTTGGGACAGGCAAATAAATATCAATGAAACGAAAATCTACTATTGAAAGACAATACCAGCCAATGTACTGGGCATGCATTGAACTTAAAATACTTTTGGTTCCGGCTCAAAATGTGCTTGCTGAAGAATGTCATCAGAAGTTACGATTGAACTCTTATCATAATTTTGTTTGAAGTAACTAAAATCCCGATTAAAATGCCACAAGTTTCTCCCACGTATACTAGAACTGGACCGCCGTTTTACATAACCAACGTAAAAATTACAGCCCAACACAAAGAAGTGACGGAAGCACAGATTGGGCCCAGTAGGTGAAATCCAGGTCCAGCCACCCCAGAGCCCACAAGCAAAGGCCCACGCAATATGCCGCGAAGCGATTCGCCTGCGGCGGCGGTCTAGACGCCATCCTCCGTCACGTTTGTCCCGCGGGTTGTTTCTTCCCTTTTATTTTCCTGTGCAGCGGTACATCCGTACATGGCACAAGAGAAAATCATATCGGGGTGTAACAACATATCGCAATCATCCGTGATGGCGTGAGCCTGTGTGTGTGATGCCCCCTCCGTTCCTAAATACTACTACAAAAGATTCTGAGAAAATCTCTTACTCCTCTCTGGCAAAAATATAAATATTTTGGCTAGAATGTAACATATTATAGTCAAATATATCTAGCGAACGGGCCTGGGTCTGTAGCCTAGTGGTTACCAAGAGACTAGTACCTGAAGTCCTAGATTTGATTTCCTGTGGAAATGAATTTTCCAGGATTTAACGGCTTTGTGCTTTTAGTGGTAAGTGACGTACCCGTCGACAGCGAGACGTCCGTGGTGACTTCGTCAATCTCAAGAATTTACCGGCCCAGTCTTCGAAAGTGCTCATAGGGATAGGGTTTGCGTGCGTGCGTTCATATGGGTGAGTGTGCGTGTGTTGTGAGTGTGCGTTGTACTGTGTAATTAAAATATATATATCTAAACAAAATATTTATCCAAATTCATTAGACTAAGATATATCACGTACTAGTCTAAATGCTTGGCAGAGCATGTTTATGCCATGGAAAGCAGCGGCATACTAGACACTGAGGTCAATGGCGGAGCATGCTGAAAAAAATAGGTGGGTCAAACACGCGAGGCTATGTGAAATTGGTTAGCAGCCCAGTAATTGACCCACATTTACGCTTCGTCCTCTTGACGTCCAAACAAATCACCACGAACACCCTACCTGATGTGCAGCGGCGGCATTCCTGACAGAAGCGGTGAGGAAGGATGGACTGGGGTGGGGTCTGTGCCCCATGTAGCTGGGCCAAGTGCCACACCCTGCCCCCACATAGCTCCGCCTCTGAGTATGAGGTTTTGTTTAGTTTTCAAAAGTTTTTACCAAAAACATCAAATCGAATCTTTTGACATATGTATAGACCATTAAATATAGATTTTAAAAAAAACTAATTGTATAGTTGGCTTAAAAATCGCGAGACGAATCTTTTAAGCTTATTTATAGTTATAAATGCTAAGCAATGCTAATAATAGATTAATTAGACTTAATAAATTTATTTCGTAGTTCTCAGGAGCTATGAAATTGGTTTTTTATTGGTGATTAAAAACCTCTTCTAACTTTATTAATGTTTGATGTGACACCAAATAATTTTTTCGCGGCCAGTTGAATCTAACAGGTCGCATCCGCAGTCCTTTTGATCTGGACATGCGTCGTTCAGAGGCCGTCATACTCATGTCCTACAAACTGGCAGGCATGCAGCACTACAGCATTACAGCTGGGTTAATTAATATCTTTCCGCTCCTGTCTTTGAAGGTTACCGATGCGATCGTTTTAACGTGTCAGGAAACACCCCTCGTTACATGCATGGGGCACTGTCGCATGCATATTACGCACATCACCGCCCTCGTGACGCAGGTTGTAAGGCTAGTTCTCCAATTTTTTTTTCAAACTTCCAACTTTTCCATCACATCAACCTATCATACACACACAATCTTTCAATCACATCATTTTAATTTTACAACAAAACTTCCAAAAACAACCAAACTAAACACACCCTTAAATTGAACGGTCAAAAAAGAAGTGCAACCTTTATTCCTCTATACACAAAAACTTAATATTCGAAAAATCCTTCTACAGTTCTACTAAAGTGTTACTCCCTCCATCTCATAATATTAGAGATTTTGTCTATTTATTTATAATAATATTTGACAATTCATTTTAATAAAAAAATAGTATAAATATAAAAATAATAAGTTATACTTAAAAGTAATTCTGATAATAAATTAAATCACAAATAAAATACATAATACTTCTAAATTTTTTTATATTAAGAATGGTCAAACGTTATAAATATAATGTTATTAGAATTATTTATAATATGAGAAGGAGAGTACTAATCATAACCGGAAAGAAATGGTTGTTTGTACATTTGTGGCAGTGCAGCTAGGCGGTACTCGAGCACGAGAGAGAGAGATGCTCTGGTTTGCCAGATACTCCTAATCTCCTATACTCCCGAGAGAGAGAGAGAGAGATCCCGAGTATAAGACACAGTGAGTCTGTGAGATGATGAGCACAGCATGCAGCACGGCAAAGGGCGACAAGGCCGTAAATACTGGCAGTCTTTCTCGCAGAGGTCGAACTCGAGTGAGTCCCTGCCTCCGTGACCTCCATCCGTCCATCCCTAGTCCCGTCGCATGCAGCATTGCAGCGCCACAGCTAGGAGTACTCCTCCTCCTTGGGTCGTTGCACGACGCGACGCGAGTCGGAGTTGCATCAAATCGCGCCATCATTGCGGTGGCGATCGATACCGCCGCCGCCGCGCCCGAGGCGGACGTGGGCCGGGACTGCATTCGACGACGTGGGGAGTGACGTGCGCGCGTCATGGTAGACTGGTAGTGGTAGCTGCAGCTGCAGCCTGGCAGGTAGCTGCAGATGCAGCCTGCAGGCGCTCGATCGCGCTGTACGTTGCTGGTGATCGATTGCCGGCCGTCGCGGTGGGCGGACGTCACGGCATCCAGTTTTGTCTGCGTTGGCATGGCGCGCGTAGCTGCCGTACGTACGTGACAACACCGGCCGGGTCATCGAGCTGCTGTAGTAGTACGACGCGCGTGGCTAGCATTACGTGTTGCGCCGCTAGCGGCTTGTATGACCGCACGGGGGACGGCGCGGCGCTTTGTTTGGCTGCTGGTGTACAGCGAGTTGCACTAACATTCCTCAGAATGCACAGGTACGTACGTACTCAGTACAGCGAGTAGGCGTAGTTACTAGTATGCGCTTACGGTTAATCTATTGAACTGTAGACGTGGCAGAGTATTCCCTCCTCCGTCTCAAATATACTCCCTCCGTTCAAAAAAAAGTGTATTTTTGAATTTAAATCTAGACATATTCAAATCCAGAAATATGCTTTTTTTCTAGGACGGAGGGAGTAAACATTTCTAATCTCCAGATGATCATTCTTGGAGATATATTCCCAATCAAATGCTTATATATGCATATCAAGGGAGTACACCGTGTAGCACTAATTCTCAAAACAAGTGTACTCTGATTTTTCATTAAACCATAGCGTTTCTTGAAATAGGATTTCACAGGAAACGATTCATTCTCTTCAAAAAAAAATATATAATAAAATTTTTTAGTTTTAAATGCAGCCAAAAATACACAACACAGGAACCGGCCCCAAGCCCAAAAATGGACAAAAAATGAAGCCCGAGCCCGTCCCAACCCTCTGTCTTTATTGGGTTTTGGAGCTTTCCATCAACTTTGGGCTTTTTTGCTGCAGTCCAGTGCATTTCGACCGAAGATAAGCCTAGATTTTTTTCGATGGGTTGGATCGAGCCGATAGGTTCAGGTCTAACTAAAAATGCCTAACCACTACCGCACAACCTGAGATGAATCTAGCGTCAGCACCGCTTGCTACCTCTCCTCCGTCCCTGTTGCCCACACACATAGTTACACTACCAAAAACACCGAGAACTGTTGTTATACATCTTTCCTTAGGAACAAAAGGAACTCTCTCTCTCCCCTATCCTCCTCTATCTCTCTCCTCCCCTATCTTCCTCTGTCTCTCTCCTAGACCCATAACTTTTACGCTTTACCCTAACCCCCTGATATTTATTCTTAGGGAATGAGCAATGAGAGCCACATGTATAGGGTGATTTGAAAATGCCACCTAGGTTGAGACCACACCCTCCTCATAAATATAAATGATTAGTTGTGGTTTTAGATTTTGCATATCAGCCTCTCTCAATTTTTGTTTTAGTCCTCATATTATTCTAAATCATAAAAAAGTCCAATATTTTACACTAAACACAAAAAATATTGAAAACAGATATAAAATCTAACCCCCGCCGGTCACCATACGTCCCCTTGTCACTCTTGACCCCTCAATCCCCTCCCACTCTCCACCATCGTTGGCACTTTTTCTCTCCCGCCAACGCTCTCGTTCTTCTGTCAGCGGCCTCTCCCCTTCCTCTCTCACTGTTGCCCAGCCTCTTCGGCTGTTAGTAGCGGCTCGGCAATGAGAAAAAGCTTAAGCCCGAGCTCTCCGAGTAACGGCGACAAGCGGTGATGCATCCGATAGGCGTCGGTGCATCATCGTAGTCAGATAGGCCCTACATTCCCCTCTTTCGCGTCGCGGGGCTCAGACCGATGGTTTAGATTTTTTAAAATCTCCGTCTAATTTTCTGGCTAGTATAATTTATTTTGCAAACCTATTGTTTATTTATATTGCTCGTGTTATTGTAAATTTTACGAGGTATAACTTCGGGGAGTGTTATACTGTGCTGAGCTGTTGTGACTGTACTCCACTTTCTAGTCTCCACGCAAACAAGAAGTTCCAAGTTTCAAGGAGCTGTTACGATGCATGCAAAGAGAGGTAAAGAGATCCGCTCACCTGGTACACACGATTCTCCCCTTAATTTTTGTTTGCATACCGATGAAGTCCTGCAGCCAACTTGCACCGATACGGCCGGTGACCCAAATGTGACCCCGGCCAGTGCGCGTCACACGTCAAGAGACCGAGCCAACGACGCAATCAATTCGATCCCCCGGCTGGTTTTTGTACTGGATCCGGCGGATCTCTCCACTTCTCCGCTCCCCCACACAATCTTTGGCTCCCTTTTCCCAGAAAAGTTTTCGACAAGATGGCGTGCATCGTGTCAAGCCTTAACTGTAAACCTGTACTCAACCAGAGAGAACTGGAGTAGTGATGTACGACCACCACTGTAACTACTGTAACTATCTCAATATTTACTCAGCCTTATCTTTACCCTCTTCTACAAACTCTCAATCTGCTGAGCTATAAGTATCCTACCCGCCAGTGCAGTGTGTCTGTGTGTGTATCTGCATCTCAAAGACACAACGGTTGAAAGGTTTCTTGAGAGAGTGTTGGTTGCCCTCTGGATTTTGTACTGCGGTTCTCAACAGCTACACTAGAATTAGTTGAGTTGTATTAGCTTTGCCATGGGTCGGCTCTTCTTGTGCTTGGTGGTAGCGTGGTGTTTGTCCTCTCTGCTTTCTCCCGTGCACGGACGTGTTGGTACGTAGGGAAAACCTGCTAACTCTCAGTTCAAACTCTCCCATTTTTTTCTTGTTCATATGCATTTCGATCGCATGCATTCCTGGCGAGATTTTCATGTTCTGTTCCTTTTCCTTGGATTCATTTTCAGGCCCGGCAGCTGACGAGTTTGGTGCTGACCAGAGGAGGCCAGCGCCGGTGACAACTTTCGATCATGTGGTGGCAGAGGTTACTATCTGCATAGTTGTTCACAGGAATTGGATTTTACTACTTTCACTTAGCTCACATTGGTGACATTTTGTGTGGCAACAGAGTGGCGTCAAGAGCAGCAGGCCGTCGTGGTCGTGGTCGTCGACGTCGAGGTCACCGCCGGCGGAGGCGGCGGAGCTCCGGTCGGTGCCGGCTGGGCCGGACCCGATGCACCACCACGGAAGCCCGAAGCGGCCCGAGCACGAGCGCATCGGCCCATGAGTCCATGATCCGCTGCACTGATCTCACTTGGTTCGCCGGCGACAAGCCGCCGCCGAACGGATCAACTGTAGCACACTGCTGCATTCTGCGCTGCTCCTGCATTTTTTTGTACTAGTACTAGACTGGCGTAGTCCTACTGTTTTGGTCTCACCTGCAAAGCTAGCTAGGAGGCAGCCGCCATGTGCATGCACCCTTGCTTGCGCAGGTGCGTTTTGTTTTGGTCGTTCTCTGGTGACGTAGGCATGCATCCCTCCCTTGTGTAATGTACAAATGTTGTTGTTCTGGTGTCAACGTGTCGTGCTGCATGCATGCAGTGGTGCGCTTGGTTGGTGTCGAATTGTCGATGGTGAACGTTTAAATTAACCAGGTGGTAGAATTTGTGGTTCGTAGTAAATTTTGTACAGCTAGTACGTACACGTGCAGATAACGCTCGATCGCTCTGTAAAAGTGCAACGGCGTCTCCTGCTGGCGCACGGCCGCGCCGACCTGGTGTCGCGTCGCGTGCGCAAGCGCCGCCACTGTTTTTTTTTTTGGGCCAGCTTTCGGACAGCGCAAGACCGTTGTGTACACACGAGTAGGCGGCGTACGCGAACGGCGCTTTGCTGCTGCAGTGTGCACCTGATGAGAACGACCAAATTAAACAAGCACGAGAGATCGGGAGGCGCATGCAGCGCATATGTTACCACACGCGGGCGGCACGCTCCTATATATTCTGCCGTGCCCCAAGTACAATACACTGGTTGGTGGAGCTACGTGTTGGAATAAACCAAGCAACCATACAACTTGCGTTCGTGCGTGTACTTTTTGGGATCCAAAATTTGAGGTTGGGGAACTGAAAAAACGGCATATAAATAAATTCTATGATTTAAACTTAGGCATGTCCAATGGGTAAGAGCGATGCAAGTAAAAAGATCTCATGTTGGATTTTTGTTTAGGTAGAAAAGAGAGAAAATAGTGGCATGCTATTTTTCTAAGCTCTAATGGCTCAATAGTAGATCGAAAAGTTAGGAAATATTTTTTTACCAGTGCAGCATAGCTGTCCCATGCATATATGCTTTTTATTGTACGTCATGTCTTATATTTTCTCTCGATAATAATAAAAATTACATATATAACAGTGTCTCAACCATTGAATATGGCTCGCCAAACGAATGCTAGCTGCTAACTAGAATACCTCAATGCCTCCCTTTTACCAGTAATACTTAGGGCTCTTTGGAGCACATGGTTGTGAAAACAGATGAGAAGGCATAAATAATTTAAGTTCTCATGCACATTAAATTCTTATATAGGAACTAAAAAGGTAAGAAAGCTCTAAAACTATTGTTTATGTGCCAGACAAGGAAAAAAACTGAAAAGTTTGAGCAAAATTTCCCCAAAATTGACCTATTCCATATGAATTTTTGTATTAATTTCACAAAACTATAGTTATTTTTGATAATTTATCACAAAACTATAAATTTAAGAACTTGTTTCACAAAACTACAGATTTAGTGTCCTTGTGTATCACAAAACTACAGATTTAAGAATAAGTTTCACAAAACTATAGATATAGTGTCTTTATTATCACCGAACTATAAGTTTAGTGTCTTTATTATCATAAAACTACAGGTTTTAGCAATACATTATCACAAAACTACATGTTTTAGCAATGCTTAAACTTGTAAGTTTGTGATAATGAAAACACTAAACTTATAGTTTTCTGATAATAGAAACACTAAATTTATAGTTTTGTGATAATAGAAACACTAAATTTGTAGTTTTGTAAAACAAATTCTTAAATATATAGTTTTGTGATACATATAATTATAGAAAATACCTGTAGTTCTGTGAAATTTACTCGTAGATTTATTATAGATGAAATTTTGAGCGGGTTAACACGAAGTGTCTATGGTAGATTATTCTACGGCTCTTCACCTTTTTTTTTATGTGGGATCCATGCATGGAAACCCACTCATATTAGTAGAGAACCCTGTCTATTACGAACTTAAAAGTTGGTTAGCTAAATAAATCATCAAAGGGCATTTGGTCTAGTGGTATGATTCTCGCTTTGGGTGCGAGAGGTCCCGAGTTCGATTCTCGGAATGCCCCGATCATCTGTATTTTATTATTTTGGTCTTTTTTTTGGTTTGTTTTTGCTCCGATGCATGCACGGTTGGTACGTACCAACTTGATTAGTTCTTGAATCTTGACCCTTCCTTTTCTTTTTCTCTTTTTTATTTCTTCAAGCTCTCCTACTTTGTTCGTATTATGTTCATGCCAAAGGGGTTGTTTAGGTGGGGCTAAAAATTTTTAGTCAATGTCACATCGAATGTTTGGACGTTAGTTTAAAGTATTAAACGTAAACTAATTACATAGATAGAGGCTAATTCACGAGACAAATCTATTAAGCCTAATTAGTCCATAATTATAATTATGAATTAATTAGGTTTAATAGATTCGTCTCATAAATTAGTCTCCATATGTGTAATTAGTTATTAGTCTATATTTAATAGACTAAATTAGTGTCCAAACATTTAATGTGACATGTGACAGAGATTAAACTTTAGTCCCTAATTCCCAAACAGCTCCTATTCTTTCTGATATCATCTGTTTTTTCCATTCAGTTGGGTCGATGTTACACATACACACTATTCTTTGGGTAGATGGTGTACACACAACACACCTACTCGGTTACTCCTAGCTTCTTTTTTTTTTTTTGATTACTCCTAGCTACCTGTACTTTTATCTCTTATTCTCTGAACGTTCGTTTTACTTTGCACATTTTTGTGGACATGAATTCAGTTTTGTTTGGCCTGCATTGCTGACATTTTGGTGGTGGTGCGTGCAACATGGTGCATTGCTGACATTTTGGCCTGCATTGTGGACATGGTGCATTGCTTAGCCGAAGGCAACAGCGCGGCGTGACGAGCAGCAGTCCGTTGTGGACGTCGCGATCGTCGCCGGGGCCGGAGCTCGATCCGGTCGGTTTTTCCCTTTGAGGGAAAAAAAGTGAACTGGACCGGATCCGATGCCTCTCATCTGCTACATCTGCATGCACTTGTTTCGTGGGCGAACGCGCTCATAAGACTTGATGATGTGCTTCTTTTTTGTCAGTGGACAACAATTAATAAAATGCTTAGGTGCTAAAGACATCTAAGGGCATTTGGTCTAGTGGTATGATTCTCGCTTTGGGTGCGAGAGGTCCCGAGTTCGATTCTCGGAATGCCCCTTTTATTCCCTTTTTGCTCAACATTTGTATTGAAAATAGCACAAGTACTCCTTTTTCCAAAATTTTGTTGAAAGTTTTAATTCTACTTGAAGATAGTTCTGTGCCCACTACCCGACTACACCACAACATTTGTATTGAAAATAGCACAAGTACTCCTTTTTCCAAATTTTTGTTGAAAGTTTTACTTCTACTTGAAGATAGTACTGTGCCCACTACCCGACTACACCACATAAATATATGAACACTAGGGAAGCACAAATATAAATTTCTTCTACTTACTAATTAACTTGATATAAACACTCCAATTCTAACAACAAAAACGAAGAACGCACGAACAGTATGGAAGCAGAAAGAAGGCCAAGAGAGAAAAGAGTGAAGACATCTGCTACAATACAAAAACCGTACTACTACTACTCCGCTTCAGCATCGCAAGCGGCAAGTCACAGCTCACAACTACGTCAGCTCGATATCACGAGATGACGAACACCCTGAGCTCCCCTCTGTCCCCGCGTGTGATGCGCGTGTCGCCGTCGAGGTAGGTGACCTTGAACTCGCCGCTGCCGGTGTTGGACGGCGGCCGGAGGTTGTCCGGGATGCGAGGGACCTCCAGCGGCGGCAGCTGGGACAGGTTCCCCTTCGTCTTCACCGTCGTCTTGTCGAATGTTATCTTTATGCCCGATGTGCCTGGAAGTAAACGAGTGTGCATATATGACAGCAACCATCAGAATTATTCAGACATCAACACTTAATTACTTCTCCTAATGTACGAAGAGAATTGAAGTTGTTGACAGAGACGGTTCTTGCATTGCCAAGAAGCAGCCATAGTAAGTCTACGTGGAAATTGTTACGTAGTATTACATGAAAATGATAGACTGATGGTTGCAATTAAGCGCAGAAACTGTCAGTCATGTGGTACATAAACAAAAAAAAGTGCAGTATTTCATTGTCAAGAACAGTAACAATTACTGTACCCCTAACAATACCATGCCATTTGGTGATTTTTTTACATGAATATGATGGTTGCAATTAAGCAGAAACTATGGAATTTATGTGGTTCAAACAGATTGTTCAGATTTGTCTTATCATGAACAGTAACAACCACACCAGACAGAACGGCCCATATGGTGCAGTAATCTGATGACAATATTCAGGTCGCATCTGTATTATTGAGAACCCAGCAACAAGTAGAGAAAGGAAAACAGTGTCTCACCGACGATCTCAAACTTGTGAGCCAGCGTCGCCGTCAGCTCCACCGGCGGCAGCGGCCACGGCGCACCGAGCTCGACCTCAACAATGTTATCAAAATCCTTACTAACAACATCGATCCTCTGAAACACCTGATGACCAAAACAAACACAAACGAAAAAATTTCAGATTATTCCACACCCAATTTTCCCTAAAACTCAAAATTTGATCAAGATTGTTCTTGCTCCTGACCTGGCCGAGAGTGATGGGGAGGAGGCGGCCGGTGGGCGGGCCAGGGCGGCTGCCGCCGAGCGTCCGCGACGAGAACGCGCTGCTGTAAACCAGCCTCCACCTCCCCTGCAGCTTGTCCATGTCGTTCTCTAGATCGACCGGCCCACCCGCCGCCGCCTCGAGCTCCCTCGCTGCCGCGTCGGCCCGGTCCAGGTCCTCCTGGCTCGCCGCCAGGCCCCGGTTCAGCCCGGACACCGCGCTCTGCATCCAAAATTGAGGAACAAATTCAGAATTAACAACCAAGCATGATGAGGATTTATTCAAGATGGTATACCAGAAGCTTGATTTTGAGAGACGCCACCGCGTCGTCGTCGGCGCCGGCGGTGTCGCTGCCGGCGAAGTCCACCTCCGACGGCGACGCCGCCGCCGTGGCGGAGATGGACAGCGGACGCGTCTTCTTCCTACCACCACACGCCCACCACGGATTCCCGCTCCGGCAAAAGGTGGGGCGAAGCAGAGGACGAGCGCTCGTCGAGGCGCAGCAAGACGACGCCACCGCCGCCGCCATGGTAGAGCAGCTAGCAATTCCCCCTTCACCTAAGCAGGCTGCTAAATCGTACTTACAGCGCAATCAAGCGAGCAATTAATGGCGAGCTCTTCAGTGTTCAATCGCCGCGTTGTTGTAGCCTTGAAGCTCGCAGGAGGCCACGCGAGATTTCCATGGAGTTCTTGAAGGGGGAGAGCAGAGGAGATATCTCGGTGTCGTGGAATTTTTGTGGTCAGCGGCGGAGGGAGTGGAGCAGGTTGGGACGCGTACGGCGAGCGCGAGAGAGGCGGTTTCGTTTTCGTTTACGCCTTCGTAGCAGCAGTGGCGTATTCCATTGCCTTCTGGAATATTCCGTGTCTACTGGCGTCTCGTTGCCATTCCACGTGGCTGAAACTCGTTAGCAGGACGAGGTAAGCCGATCTTCGTGGGGCCCATGGTCTTTGGCTCTAGACGAGCGGGAATTCTGGGCCGGATTTAGGCCCATGTAGAATGGAGTATTTTTGAGACCAGAGAGGCAAAGACCAACCGGTCCAGTTCATTTTTTCCCTTCGAAATTCGAAGCAGAGAGAGAGGCTTGTATTGCCGTTTCCGTTGGCCTCGCCACGACGAGTTCGCGAAGAAGAAACCGGGAGGTACGAGGCAATCGAACTCCGGCGAGATCGCGCTCTCCCTCTCCGTCTCCGGCCGCCATGGGCGAAATCATCTCAGGTGAGCTTTCATCTCCAGACCCCTACTCTCTCTCTCAGTCTCTCTGAATCGGGTGCTTGCTCGTGGTTCGTGGAAATGTATGCGTGATTTTTTTGTGCGGGAGAGGTGTTCGATGAAATGCCTCACAAGAGATTTGCGGTTTCACTTCAGGAGACGCGCTGCTGTGGGGGCCGTGGAAGGACATCCCGGCAGACATGCTCGGTCTCGTGCTCCGCCTCATGCCGTGCGCCATTGACCGCGCCAGGGTGCGCTCCGTCTGCCGCTCGTGGCGCGCCGCAGCGGCCGTCCAGCGCCCCCCGCCGCCCTTCCCGATGCTTCTGTTATCCCCGTTCAGGTTCCTCAGCTTCTCCCCAAATATGATGTTCGCGGCATCCCGTGGCATCCGGGTGCAGAAGGACGTGAGCATCCGCTGGGTGGGATCGTGCGACGATTGGCTCGTGGGGACGCGACCCAGCTGGGAATGCGAGGAGGAAGAGGCCGACGGCCATTTTTTCTTGGTGAATGCCTTCTCCCGGAAGACGATCTGTCTACCGAAGCCATGTGCCTTCCATTTCTTCGATTACTTCCGCAAGACTCTCCCAATCGTCAACACCTCGGATTCAGTCGACGTCATTATCTATGAACGGGAGTACTCGATGCGCTTCAGAAAGGTGGTCTTATCTGCTCAACCTGCCTCCGGCTCAATGTGCATAGTGGCTGCCATCTCTGACCAGACCCTTGCTCTCTGGCACCCTGTGATGACTTCATGGTGCTTGTGCAGAACCTTTGGCTTGATTGATCGTTCAGCTGATATTACATTCTATCAGGGGAGGATCTACATGGCCTCCACACACTATCGGAATAGCCTGTGCATCGTGTTCTTTGAGCTTCAACGGGTTGATGGCGGAGTTATGGTCTCATATGTTGAGCAGTGTGTCACAGAGCCGTTGCCCCTAGTCGATGGTTGTTGGGTAGTGGAGTGCAACATTGTGGAATGGAGTGGGAAATTAGTGCTGATCATCAGATATGCTGATCGTGATGGCGCAAACAGGAATATTCGGAAAATTGGGATATATGCTCTGGACTTCAGCACAAACCCTCATAGCTTCACTGAGATAAACAGCCTGGATGGTGATTGTCTCTTCATTAGTTCATGCAGTAGCAAGTCCTTTCCTGCTTGTCAGTATGATGGAGCCAAAGGTGACGTCGTCTACTTTGTTAGCAACTATCCCAGATCAGCTAGTGTCGGTCCTTCTTTGGATGTACTCGCTTACAATGTGAGAGATGCTACAACGAAATCATTCCCTGTTAAGGTAACTAAGGACGACTCTGGACCGTCAACAAATAGCCTGCTGTGGTTCTTTCCTCCGAAATGACTGCTAGCGAGGACACCCAATCAGATCATATCAGGAGTATGACAGAGCTAATCCGACCTCAGATGAACGTGTTCATGAAAACCAGTGATGGTGTTTTTTTTTCCCCTTTCCATGACCGAAATCTTCTGCTGTTTGTTTTTCTCAAATACCCAGGGTACATGTCATAGATCTTGCTTTGATTGCAACATACTTATCAGTGCCCAATTTCATGTACAAAGTTGAGATACACATATTAAGAGTAAGAAATTGTTTACAGTCTTTGGGATGGCCTAATTCCTTCTTTCATGTGACCATGGACGTGATGATTTTTTATTACTATGGTACTAGTTCATCTAAGAATGGATTATGCTGTTATATTTTTCTCTTTTGGGATTGGATGCTTATAATCTCCGATTGGCCTGTTGGTTTATTATTTAGCTTAATGTTCACAGCAGAAGTTCAGTTGTCTTTTAATTGTTTGCAGCTGGGTATGCTTGCTTCCACAACAAGGTATTTATTTTGTTACTTTGAACTAAGCTTGTTGTTTAGTGAACACCTCAGTTTACACGTACCGTCTGACTGCTTGGCTGAAGTGCTGATTGCCTAAATTTGATTTGATCAAGTCTCTTGATCCAAATTCAGGAGCAAACTGAATATGCTCACATCATGACATCACTGGGACCAGTTTCTTATTCAGACAATCTGCCTGCACTACAAGGAGTTTGCCAACACAATTTTCTTCAAAGGAAAGCCAAATGGCTAACTGAAGCTCCGAAAATTCAGAACAGTGACCCCGTGTTTTTACAGAAAATCTTAACAAATGTCAAGTCGTCTGCTATCTCGAGTTTAGACAGAGGCGTTACAAGATTTCAGAAATTCTCCTTTCTTGCAACGTAGATATCGTCATGTAGCTGGATTATCACGCATGTTATAACAGAGTTTCTCAATTTTAAGGGTGAATAGTCAATATGGTATTGAACTTTTTCTCGAGGGTTGATTTAGTCCATGACATTTAATAATGCTTAAACAAGTTCCAAAAGTTTATTGTGTGGCTCAATATAGTCCCAGTACCAAAACGCCGTGTCGATATGCCACATGGCACACATCATCATTGCATCCATGATTAAATTCAAAATGTTTGATTCTATCCATATGTATAACATCAAAAATAAATAGAAAATAAATGGAAAAAAAAATGGACCACACTAAAAATAATATGTCGTAATGGCATGTGATATGATTATACTTATGTTTGTTTCTTGCCTTCCTTTTTTTTTTTGCTAAGGTATACTAAGGGCATAGTGGACATTTCAATTTTAAGAATGTAGATGTGGATGTCGTGGCATTTCTATGTGGTATTTTCAGTGTGTCTAGGACTACATTAACCCATATGACAAACTTCAGGGTCTTGTTTGGCCAGTTTTTAAACGTTAATAACTAAATTTGTCCTGGAACGGAAGTTCGGGCATCGCATTGTCTGTTGACCAATTTTTAAATATCTGTTTTGCTTTGTTAGAGCAAGGTTAATAGTGGCGCCTGCTGTTGGCTCCACTATCTCCACGTCATTTTGTAGCTGATACTATAGCCAACTAGTACAATAAACAGGCTCTTGTGTTGGCTGCATATAATCAGTCAATTAACTAAATCTGCACGGGTACATTAGTGTACTTGATCAAAAGTAAACTTCATCCGTGTGGCCATTTGTGCTGTACCACGAACAACACCAGCAAATTCACCAATTTCAGTACAAAGATCACGTTGAAGTAATCAGCCTGCAGCATTCTTGGATACTGTCATACTGCAGCAGAAATCAACCTGTTTATTGAAGGTACATTATGTTTAAGGGGAGGCTGATCATTCAGCATCAGCACCAATTAATCGTCTAAAAAGGAAGTAATGAACTTAGAAATCACATGGCAAGAGATGTACAACAATGCTCTCTGTTTTTTTGCTCCCCTTTCCCTTTTAGGGCAACCGCATTGTATTTGGCTCAACAAACACTAAGGGTGGGACCGGGTGTTGATGGAAATAGCTGTGGTCTGCTTCACAATGTGGATGTCTCCAAAGTAAATAATATGGGTCCCGCTGGGTCCCACCATCTCTAAAAAATCACTGCTCCAACTATCCCGTGTTGCCTTCGCGCGAGAGAGGGGAAAAATCCCCAATTCACAGCTCCTCACATCCTCCGCTCAATCCCTAATTTTTCGACCGTGCCA
>CM002478.1:16030000-16061593 GCA_000325765.3 Leersia perrieri | reverse complement strand
AAGCAAATGGCCAACGGCTAGAGAACAGTTATAACTGACATGTATTTTTTTACTGTATCAACAGTACATCAGCAAAAAGTATTGTTATTTTATAGCTTATGGCCACACCTTACGCTTAAGGTGCTTTTTGAGTGTATGGATCTTATGGTGCACCTTCACAATGGTAGAGGTGTCTTCACTGTTGCAAATTTATTGCTTAATGTCACATTTTTAGTTATACTGTGGTTGCCCTTAGATAATCGCCGTGTCCTCGGTGGCGCAGTTGATATTAGGGCTATATGCCTATATGCTCCTTCTAGTTCTTCCTACGAACATTTATCCACATGAACGGATGAACCCAATTGCAGTTTTGCACGTGGGGCCCACGTTGTGACTCTATTTGAGCCTAGCAGACTGTTCGGTCCAATTCATTTTTTACTTTTCAAAAATCTTGAAGAAGCCACAGAAAAAATTGCAAGAGAAGGCAAAGGCACGGCACCCGGCCGCGTTCCCCATTTCCCCTTCCCCTCCACCTCCACGGCATCAATCCACCACACGCCGGCGAAGCTGCGATCTCCGGCCGCCATGGACAGAACCATCTCAGGTGAGCCCTCATCCCCAACCCCCTACTCACCCTCTATCTCCCTCTCTTTGTCGTGCTTGCTCGCGATTTGTCGAAATGTATGCGCGTTTTGTTTTGTGCGGGAGTGGTGTTCGATGAAATGCCTCACAGGGGATTCGCGGTTTCACTGCAGAGGGAGACGCGCTGCCGCGGGGGCCGTGGGACGGCATCCCGGCGGACATCCTCGGTCTCGTGCTCGACCTCATGCCGTGCGCCGCTGACCGTGCCAGGGTGCGCTCGGTCTGCCGTTCGTGGCTCGCCGGCGCGGGCACCCAGCGCCCGCCGCGGCCCCTCCCGATGCTCGTGTTCTCCCGCTTCAGCTCCGCCAGCTTCTCCAGCTTCTCCCCTACCATGACGATCACCGAATACTTCCGCGTTCCGCTGCACAAGGGCGCGGCCATCCGCTGGGTGGGATCATTCGACGAGTGGCTCGTGGGGACGCGGCGCATCAGGGAACGCGAGAAGGGCGATGGCCATTGCTTCTTGGTGAATGCTTTCTCTCAGCAGACGATTCATCTACCACAGCCGAGTGCTTTCTGTTTCTTCGATTACTTCAGCAAGACTCTCCCCATCGTCAACACCTCGCATTCCATCCAAATCGATGTCCATGCACGGGAGCACTTGATGTGTTTCAGAAAGGTGATTTTGTCTGCTCCACCAGCCTCCGGCTCAAAGTGCATTGTGGCTGCCATTTCTAACCTGACCCTTGCTCTCTGGCACCCTGGGATGGCTTCGTGGTGCGTGTGCAGAAGCTTTGACATCAATGTTTCATCTGATATTGCCTTCTACCAGGGGAGGATCTACATGGCCTCAACACACTATCCAAATATACTGCGCATCCTGTTCTTTGAGATTGAAAGGTTTAATGGCCGAGTTACGGTCTCATATGTTGAGAAGTGTGTTACAGAGCCGCTGCCACTAGTCTTGAATTGCGTGGTAAAGGAGTGCTACATTGTAGAATGGAGTGGGAAACTAGTGCTGATCACTATATATGTTAATTGTTACTTGGCAAATGTTATCAGGAAAATTGGAATATATGCTCTGGACTTCAGCACAAGCCCTCACAGCGTAACTGAGATAAACAGCTTGAATGGTGATTGTCTCTTCATTAGTTCGTGCAGCAGCAAGTCCTTTCCTGCTTGTCAGTATGATGGAGCCAAAGGTGATTTTGTCTACTTGGTTAGCAACTATCGCCAACAGACTACTAGTGCCCATGCTTCTTTTGATGTAGTTGTGTACAATGTGAGAGATGCTACAATGACATCATTCCCTGTTTTGGTACCTGAGGACAACTCTGGGCTATTCATGGACAACCTCTTGTGGATATTTCCTCCGAAATGAATGCTACTGAGAAAATCGGATCAGATCATATCAAGAGTGTGACAGAGCCAATGTGACCTCAGATTACAGTGTTCGTGTAGACCAGTGATACTGTTGTTTTCCTTTCCATGACCGAAATGTTCTGATGTTGGTTGTTCTCAAATACCCTGAGTACATGTCACAAATCTACTTAGACTGCAGCATACTTATCAGTTCCCTGTGTACACATAGAAGTTTTGATGTACTTGAACTCTGATTTCTGCAGAGTTTTTTTGATACACATATAAGGCTCAGAAAATTGCTAGCAAACTACGGGATTACCTAAATCTTTCTTTCATGTACCATGGCAGTGATGACTATTGATTACTATAGTACTAATTCATCCAAGAATGGGTTATGCTGTTATACTTTTCCTTCTTGGGATTGAATGCTGATAATCTTTGATATTCCTGCTTGTTTATTGTTGAACTTAATGATCATGCGGAAGTTCAGTCGACTCTTAACTGTTTGCAATTGGTTATGCTCGCTTCCACAACAAGGTATTATTTTGCTACTTTGAACCAAGCTTGTTGTTTAGTGAGCACCTCAGTTTACATACCATCTGACTCTGACGGGCTGAAGTGCTGATTGTGCCTAAATTTGATTTGATCAAGTCTCTTTGGTCCCTCATTCGGTTATCTGTGATTTGGCAAATGATGATAAATTTTCATTTTTCTTTTTCTGCACTGCTTGTAATTTGGTTCAGTTCTTAAATTGTGTCAAACATATATATGTATAAAGGAAAAGGCAAATAATTTTTTCAACAAATTTGCCAATTTCACATCACCATAAAGTTGTATAAGGTTGCAGAATTTGATAATTTATTTTATGTTGCAAAGTACATGAAAAAGAGATGAAAAGGAAACCCAAGTGAGGAAAAGCTGAATAGTAGCTACCTGAAATATTCAATAATCTACATATCAAGCTCGAAGGCTGACACATCAAAGCTATCAGAGAGACCAGTGCCAGTCTTGAAGGTGATTTTCCCAGCAGATGACTCCTCAACATAGACTTCAACCACACTGAGCCACAGCATCAGCTCCTTGGTTTTCACACCTGCAATCTTCTTCAGCTTACCCTTTTCGATGAACGCCGTGATCTCGGTGGCGTAGGAGACAGTCTGCTTGATCTTCTTGAAGGTATGCTCCTTCTTCTTCCGATGAAGAATCCACATGAAACTGCTTGCGCTGTTGTAGCCAAACTCCTCGATGTCGTCCAAGGGGAACAGGCCCTTGGGAAGTCCGAGCTCTTGAAGTAGGGCACTGGACCTCTTCTTGCCAGTGGCTTCGCCATTGATGACCTCCGCACCGGCACGGTGGGTCTCAATGGTTTGGGATGCCATCTAGCCTTCTGAGAAATGAGAATGGTCTGTTTGGAGCTTGTGAAGTTGTGATCACTAGTGTGAACTATGAAGCTATGTGTTTTGTGATGAGAAGTGTAGCAAAAGGGGGGAGCTATATATAAGGCCAGTGCGACTGTGTGAAGTGTCCTGGGTGCTTAGGCTGAGACTAGAATAAGTGTACATATTTTGACTTGGTGCTGTACAATGCAGGATGCAGCCCTGGAGCTGGGCATACCTTCTTAGACCAGACCAGACCAGACTAGCACTGGCAGAATGGTTAGTTGGTCAATTTTGCCATCCACAGCTCTATTACTTTTTTTTTTGTCATTGTTTATCTTATGTTGTGCTGCTAACAGATTATGATATGCAGTTGCAGTTCAGTGTAGTCAAAATAGACATGCCTAGTAGTATGTGCGCCTGGTAAATCGTCCAGAATGCAAGTTATTGTACATTGATCTGACTGTAATTATTGTTTTGTGCCCTATTTTCAGGGTGTTCTAAAATTCAGGAGCAAGTGGAATATGCTCACATCATGGCTTAACTACTACTAACTATACCACTACGACCAGTTTCTTGTTCAGAATCAGATAATCAGATGTCTTGTGAACAAAATAGTAGTGGCCGCTGCCTTGAAGAATTTGCTCAACATAATGTTTCTTTTAGAAAACTAAATGGCTAACTGAATCTTTGACATTCAAATGGCTAACTGAAACTCGATAATTCAGAGAATTGTTCCCGTGTTTGCATTGAAGGTCTGAACAAATGTTCAAGTGTCTACAATTTCGAGTTAAAATGATTACAATATTTAGAGTACAGCGGGATTCCTGGGGACTGGGGAGTATAATGGCGTGCTTCTTTTATATAAAGATACATTCTTCATTTTTGTTTTGTGTAACGTAAATATCATGGAGGTATGCTTTGCTTTGTCACAAATGATCAAGTTTGGTTTCGAGGGCGCTAAAGAAGATAGAGACTACAACCTGGTTATTGAAGGTACATATTTTTTAAGAGGAACATGATCACCTAGCATCAACGCCAGCCTTAAATTTGAAAAAGAAAGTAATTAAATCAGAAATCATATGCCCACATATACAACAACACTTAATACATTCAACATCACTTATTCTTCGTGTAAAGTACAACATACCCTGAAAACAAACAAAACAAAAACAAAAACAAAATGGAAGATAAAATCCCTCAGATGTCACTGGTTCAGTTGTTCAGGTTACATCCCTAGCTCGAAGGCCGACGCATCGAAGCTGTCAGAGAGTCCAGTGCCAGTCTTGAAGGTGATCTTCCCAGGATATGACTCATCAACATAGACCTCAACCACACTGAGCCACAGCATCAGCTCCTTGGTCTTCACCCCTGCAATCTTCTTCAGCTTCCCCTTTTCGACAAACGCCGTCACCTCGGTGGCATATGAGACGGTCTGCTTGATCTTCTTGAAGGTGTGGTCTTTCTTCTTCCTGTGAACAATCCATATGAACCCGTTTGCACGATTGTACCCAAACTCCTCCATGTTGTCCAATGGGAATAACCCTTTTGGGAGGCCAATCTCTGACAGAATTTCAATGGACTTCTTCTTGGCTGCTTCATCGCCCTTAGCGATTTCCGCACCAGCACGGTGGCTCTCGATGATCTGAGCTGCCATTTTAGTGAATACTCTTGTGTCTAGGTGATTTTGTGAGAGGCTTTGTGATTTTTTGAATTTGTAATGAAATGTTCAGGGGAACAACGACTATATATATAGCGAATGCTCTGGTGTCTAAGTACGTCTGTGAGAGGCTATGTGATTCTGAATTTGCGATGAAAATGTTCAGGGGAACAAGGACTATATATAGGGAAGTGGGAAGTAGTGTATCCGAACTAATTGCATGGTCTGAGACTAGAATATGTGTGATAATTATTATCGACTTTGTTCTACTCTGGAGTACAGAGACTAACATTTTGGATCAAGTCATTGTCTTATTATTCTTCAGGCCCAGCACTAGAAGGTCAATTTGGTTCTTTGGCAAGCTCACCAGTGTGCTATTGTAGTGGTGTTTCTGTGGAGATGCCAAGGAAGCATATATGCATCTATGGACTTGGTCATGGATTTGAGAATCAATACGTATTAATGGTCAAACAAGGCTACATAATGGCCATGAATTGTCTATATTCTTCAGTCTTGACGATCTTTAAAAAAGTTAAAGTCAAAAAATTTTAAAATTTGACTATTAATGGTGAAAAACTCAAAATAAACTATCACATAAAAAACAATGCTATTAGATTCATCATTAAACAAACTATTATAATAATAACTATTTTAATTTGAAATAGCATCTTTTTATAAATATTATTGGTTAAATTAGCATCTTTTTTAACGTTAAAAATAAAAAAACTGCTTAGATAGAAACATTTTGGTGAAAATTTCAACCAAGAACAGTGTAGCTGCTCCACGTACATGTCAACCAAGAACACATATACGTGGAGCAGCGTTCTTGGTTGAAATTTTCACCAAATGTTTATATCTAAGCAGTTTTTTTTATTTTTAACGTTAAAAAAGATGCTACTTTAACCAATAATATTTATAAAAAGATGCTATTTCAAATTAAAATAGTTATTATTATTATAACAGTCACAACTCACGAACTCCCAAATCAGCGCAACCAGAATAGTCCCCCACTCCTCAACCCAGTGGCGCAAATTCGGAGCTCACTCCTGCCCGCCCGAGGGGACGAGCCCTCGCGCCACGCGATCCTCCGGCGGCCATGGATTCCGGCATGGGAACCACAGGTGAGACCTTTCTCGACCTCGTGCGCGCCTGCGCGGTGTAGCTGTTGCGATCGGCGGCGGCTACTGCTGTGCACGCGACGTGTTCGACGGAATGCCTCCTGACGCAATGCCACGGTTTTAACCCGCAGCGAGGGAGGCGCAGCGGCGGTCGTGGGCGGAAATCCCGGCGGACATCATCGGGGTCGTGGTGGCGCGCCTCCCCTGCGTCGAGGACCGCGCCAGGCTGCGCTCCGTCTGCCAGGCGTGGCGCGCCGCGGCGCGCCTCCACCGCCCGCCACTGCAAGGACTTCCCCAGCACGGTGTTTTCTCGCCAAAAACCTACGTCTACTACAAGAAATCTGGGCGCGCCTCCACAGCCCGCCACCGCCGCTCCCGCTGCTCGTGCTCTCCAACTTCACCTTCTCCGGATTCTTCCCCGACGGGGCCATGACGGAGACGCGCCGCATCCCGCTGCCAGTGGAGGTGACGGTGACGGCGGCGGCTGGGAATCTCCGCTGCGTGGGATCGTGTGAGGGATGGCTCGCCGTCGTGCGGCAGAAGAAAGCTCGCTACTTGCGCGATCACGCGTGTTTCTTGGTGAATCCTTTCTCTCAGGAAGTTATCAACCTCCCGCCCCCTTTTGTGTCCACCCGTCCGGTCAACGTCTACAGCAGATCGCTGCCTATCATCAATGACTCCGGTGTGGTGGATTGCACAATCCACGCTGCTCGGTACGTTATGTCGTTCTGCAAGATGATCTTGTCCTCTCCACCTGGGTCCAGTTCAATGTACACAGTTGCTGCCATCTCGTTGCACAGGAACGAAGCTAAGCTTGCTCTATGGAGACCTGGGATGACATCCTGGTGCATTTGCTCTGGGGGCTGCATCAGTAAGTTCAGTGATGTTGCCTTCTACCAGGGGAAGTTATATATTCTAAGCAAGTTCACCACAAACCTCTTTGTGTTTGAGATCACGGAGGATGATCGTGGGATGATGGTTTCTCGTGTTGAGAGGTGTGTTAGTGAGCTGCCCCAGGTTAAGGATAGCTACGGACAGACGTGGGACTTGGTAGAGTGGCCAATCTCTGACAGATGTTCAATGGACTTCTTCTTGGCTGCTTCATCGCCCTTAGCGATTTCCGCACCGCCACGGTGGCTCTTGATGATCTGAGCTGCCATTTTAGTGAATACTCTTGTGTCTAGGTGATTTTGTGATGAAATGTTCAGGGGAACAAAGACTATATATAGCAACTGTTGTGGTGTCTGAGCGCTACGTCTTCCAATTGAGGTCATTGAAACCATAGACAAGCGTAGACTGGCTTTCCTTTGGACAGGGGAGGACAAATGCTCTGGTGGGCAGTGCAAGGTCGCTTGGGAGGTGGAGTGAAAGACCTAAAACTACAAAATGAGGCCCTACTATAGAAGTTCTTGTTCAAACTTCACGAGCAAGGGGATACCCCGTGGGTCCAATGGTTCATGAGGCGATATGGTTGGTCGAACGAGCGTGACCTAGGTGACATGCCCTCCTCCGCTTTCACCATTTGGCGCGATATCGCCATCGGCATTCCCCTGTTTCGACATAATACTCTTGTGCGAGTTGGTTGTGGCAAATCCACCTCCTTCTGGCATGACCGATGGTTACTCCCTACACCACTGAATCAGGTATATCCAGCTCTCTTCACCCACACCACCCGCTCCAACATCTCGGTTGCAACAGTGTTGTCCTCCATGATTGTATCCCTTCATCTTCAGCCCCGGTTATCCTCTGTAGCATGTAAAGAGCTCGCCAATGTGCACATTGCCCTAGCGGGGGTTACGCTTCGACCCGGAGTCTCGGACTGCCGTCGTGGCACCTGGGCCGCAACTATCACAACCAAAAATACATATTTATTGGTTTTCGACTCGCAACCCCACTGGCCCTATACAAACTTGGTTTGGTCCAATATCGCCCCAGCCAAGTGCAAAATTTTTCTCTGGACAACTTTTCGACGTAGATTGTACACAAATGAATGCTAACACCGGCCTGGCATCTCCTCCTCTGCCGCATGCCCCTTCTGTCTAGTGGTGGAGAGTCTGGATCACCTCTTCCTCCACTGTAACAGGGTACATCCAGTCTGGGCAGCTTTCGGCCTAAACTAACAGGCTATTTCTTCTTTGACCTTCGACTAGCTCTGGAGCTCTGCTCACCCTCTTTGCAAAGGACAACCAACCATCGTCCAACACACACTCCTCAATTATATTATTTGGAACATCTGGAAGACTCGAAACTCCAAAGTCTTTGATGGAATCGACACCCCAACCCACATCACGGTATGAAGATGCGCTGAAGACATGTTCCTATGGACACACCATGCCCACAACCCCTCTGTCAAGGCCCTCTTTACGATAGGACAAGAAGTTCTTAATCTAGGCAATAGTTAGTTCTGTGTATAGTATAGCTTCTCTCCTGTAAATCTCTTGTAATCATGATTGACCTTGTAATCCATATTTGATGAATTAAATTTCAGGCTGGCCTTGTGCCCGCCGTAGTTTCCCTCAGAAAAATTCTGTGATGAAATGTTCAGGGGAACAAGGACTATATATATAGGAAGTTCAGTGTATCCGAACTAATTGCATGGTTTGAGACTAGAATATGTGATAATTTTTATTGACTTTGTTCTATTCTGGAGTACAGAGCCTAACATCTTGGACCAAGTCATTGTGTCAATTTGGTTATCTCTAGCAAGCTCACAAGTGTTCTATTGTAGAGGTGTTTCGGTGGAGAACTGGAGATGTCAAGGAAGCATATATACATCTATGGTCTTGGTCATGGATTTGAGAATCAATTAGAAAACAGTCAAACAAGGCTAGAGAATGGCCATGTCTTCACTATTTTCTTCAGTCTCGACGATCTTAAAAAAGAAGTCATGAGCATATAGACTACAGAGCTGCCGGTCTTACTCAGTTGGCGCACACACATTATGCATGACAATATACTAGTAATAGATTTTAGATAATGTAATGATAATATAATGAATTTTATATGATGAAATGCAAATATAGTTGGAACCATCTCAATTTTTTTTTTGCTGGGACGGCCATCTAATATTGATTTTATATTAAGAAGAAAATACTACTTCTTCCGTATCAAAATAAAAAACCTAGTTGTAGATTAGACACATTTTAGTATAATGAATCTGGACATGAGTACTATGTTATTTTTTATGTTAAGACGGATGAAGTAATAGACACCCTCACACCCAAATTAGCCTTGACACTCCACTGGCAGCGGGATGCAGCGCGTCTCCGTCATGACCCCGTCGTGGCAGAACCCGGAGAAGGTGAAGCTGGGGAACACGAGCAGCGGGAGTGGCGGCAGTGGCGGGCGGTGGAGGCGCGCCACGGTGCGCCACTCCTGGCATACGGAGCGCAGCCTAGCGTGGTCCTCGACGCAGGGGAGGCGCGCCACCACGACCCCAATGATCTCCGCCGGGACGCGCCTCCCTTACTGCGGGTTAAAATCATGGCATTGTGTAAGGAGGCATTCCGTTGAACACGTTGCCGGTGCAGCCGTAGCAGCCGCCGATCGCAACAGCTACACTGCGCAGGCGCGCACGAGGGGAGGTGAAGGGGGAGGGTTGTGAGTAGCCGAGTAGGTCGAGAGAGATCTCACCTGTGGTTCCCTTGCCGGAATCCATGGCCGCCGCTGGAGGATCGCGTGGAACGAGGGCTCGTCCTGCTTCCCTCGGGCAGGAGAGATCAAGTTTGGGCCACTGGGTTGAGTGGGCGACTAAAGTCTGTGACCGTTCCGTGTGTGAAGAAGGGATTTGGATCATCTACCTTTAGGCTAAAGTCATATGGTTCAACTTAAAGAAAAAATGATGGACAAATCTACTCGTGAGACAAAAAAAAACGAAAGGTGGATAGAGGATAAAGTCACACCTTCTAAAGGTAGAGGAGCCGGTTCTGTGAAGAAGTTGCCCGTGGCTGGGCTTGTCTGACACGTGGGACCTTAACGGTAGTTGGACTGGTCTGACAAGTGGGTCCTTAATGGTAAACAGGCTTGCCTAACGGGTGGGTCCTAGAACTAGTTTGATAAGTGGGTCCCTAATGATAGATGGGCTTGTCTGACAGGTGGGTCCTGCAACGATATTATGAAATTGACATATATACCTTTTTTAATACATATGTACTGAATTATGGTTTTGACATAGTAATATATGATTACTTAGGAGCACCTCCTCTATTTTTATCCTGGATTCGCCACTGTCTAAGTGCTTTTGTGAGAGGCCATGTGATTTTGAATTTGTAATGAAAAGGTCAGGGGAACAAGGACTATATATAGCGAATGTTCTGGTGTCTATGTGCTTTTGTGAGAGGCTATGCGGTAATGTGCAGGGAACAAGGACTACATATAGGGAAGTGGGAAGTTCAGTGTATCCGAACTAATTGGATGGTTTGAGACTAGAATATGTGTGATAACTATTATTGACTCTGTTCTATTCTGGAGTACAGAGACTAACATCTTGGACCAAGTCATTGTGTCAATTTGGTTCTCTCTGGCAAACTCACCAGTGTTCTATTGTGCTGGTGTTTTCTGTGGAGATGTCAAGGAAGCATATATACATCTATGGACTTGGTCATGACTCATGAATTTGAGAATCAATCAATACGTATCAATGGTCAAACAAGGCTAGAGAATGGCATGTCTCGACTATTTTCTTCAGTCTTGACGATCTTAAAAAAGAAGTCACGAGTATATAGACTACAGAGCTGCCGGTCTTGCTCATTTTTCTTTTAAGAACAAAGAAAGAATTGTATTATATCAAAGTGGAGTACATCATCATGTTACACATAACACTCTCAAGGTACCCACACACTAAGTAGCTCCAAATCTTAATTCTAGACCTGTGTAAAAATTTAAATAGAAGGCCGCACAGGCATACGCTCAGCAAGCAGGATGAAAACAAGCGTCCAAAAATTGACGACCAACTAGGCTGAAACGGGCACAATCTTCTTCTTCCTTCTTGCATCTTTCTTCTTCATCTTTTTGCCATCGATGAAAAAGAGAGACTGATCCCAATCTATCCGATCCAAGACTAATCGACATCAGCTCAGGGACAGACTTATTCTCACAAGCCTTTCACCGTGGTTGGATCTAACCACGACAAAACAGAGAAGTGGCCGGAGAAAATTATTCCATGACGACGGCACCATCTCCGCCTCGATGCCGCCATCCGGAAACCTAATTCTCCATGTCGTCACCCTAAGAAAATTGCTAACGTTGTAGATGTCACCACCTCCATCAGAGCTGCCATGGAGAGACACAAGTCACCATATCTCTTCGTCGTTGCCAGAGAAAAGGAGAAAACAAAACTCCCATACCACAAGACGTAGCACGAAGAAACCTTAACCCTAACCTAGACTCGATATATAGAAGACTATTGGGAAAGATGGATCCCCACTCCCTCCGTCCTCCGGCGAGATACCAAAGATAGGAGGGAGGGGGACAACGAAGATGGAAGGCGTAGGGCCGGCAGCTGGGCAGATTACGATGCCGCCCGTGTCACCCTTCTCGGGCAATGCGGGGGCAAGTTGCGGAGAGACTCTGGCAACCGAGCGGTCTTACTCAGTTGCTCACACACATTATGCCTGACAATATTCTAGTAATAGAAAATTTTAGATGAACCATCTCAAATTCTTTTTTTTTGGGTCGACACGGCCATCTAAAATGGGACCAATCTTGGAGGAATTAGACTTTTTTTTGAACTTTAGGAGGGACTAGGTTGATTTTTTATTAAGAAGAAAATACTAATAGACACCCAGATTAGCCTTGACACTGATTCTCAGAAAGTACTTAACGTCATTGCAGGATCCACCTGTCAGACAAGCCAATCTACCATTACGGACTCACTTGTCAGACAGTCCAGCTGCCGTTAAGGACCCACTGGTCAGACCAGCCAAGGGTCCCACCTGTCAGAGAAGCCCAGCTACCGGCAACTTCTTCACACACGGTACACGGAACAGTCACAGATTCGCTAGTCACCAACTCAACCCTGTGGCCTAAATTTGAGCTCTCCTGCCCGAGGGAAGCAGGACGAGCCCTCGCGCCACGCGATCCTCCGGCGGCCATGGATTCCGGCACGGGAACCACAGGTGAGACCTCTCTCGACCTAGTCGCACCCCTCCCCCTCCCCTCTTGCGCGCCAGCGCTTTGTAGCTATTGCGAATCGCGATCGGCGGCGGCGGCGGCTACGGCTGCGCAGGCAACATGTTCGACGGAATGCCTCCTGACGCAATGCCATGATTTTAACCCGCAGGAAGGGAGGCGCAGCGGCGGTCGTGGGCGGACATCCCGGCGGACATCATCGGGGTCGTGGTGGCGCGCCTCCCCTGCGTCGAGGACCGCGCCAGGCTGCGCTCCGTCTGCCAGGCGTGGCGCGCCGCGGCGCGCCTCCACCGCCCGCCGCCGCCGCTCCCGCTGCTCGTGTTCCCCAGCTTCACCTTCTCCGGGTTCTGCCCCGACGGGGCCATGACGGAGACGCGCCGCATCCCGCTGCCAGTGGAGGTGACGGCGGCGGCGGCGGCGGCTGGCGATCTCCGCTGCGTGGGATCGTGTGAGGGATGGCTCGCCGTCGTGCGGCAGAAGAGAGCTCGCTACTTGGGCGATGGCGCGTGTTTCTTGGTGAATCCTTTCTCTCAGGAAGTTATCAACCTCCCGCCCCCTTTTGTGTCCACCCATCTGGTCGACGTCTACAACAGATCGCTGCCTATCATCAATGGCTCCGGTGTGGTGGATTGCACAATCCATGCTGCTCAGTATGCGATGTCGTTCGGCAAGGTGATCTTGTCCTCTCCACCTGGCTCCAGCTCAAAGTACATGGTGGCTGCCATCTCTGTGCACAGGAACGGAGCTAAGCTTGCTCTATGGAGACCTGGGATGACGTCATGGTGCATTTGCTCAGGGGGTTGCATCAGTAAGTTCAGTGATGTTGCCTTCTACCAGGGGAAGTTCTATATTCTAAGCAATCTCACCACGAACCTCTATGCGTTTGAGATCACGGAGGATGATCGTGGGATGATGGTTTCTCGTGTTGAGAAGTGTGTTAGTGAGCTGCCCCAGGTTAAGGATAGCTACGGACAGAGGTGGGACTTGGTAGAGTGGCATGGGAAATTATTGTTAATTGTCAGATACATTGGTGGTTCTGAAGGTTGGCACAACATTTGCAAGGTTAGCGTATTTGTGATGGACGTGAGCACAAACCCTTTCGGATTCACTGAGATCAACAGCTTGGATGGTGATTGCATCTTCATTAGCCCGTGTAGTAGCATGTCATTTCCTGCATGTCAGTATGATGGAATTGAAGACGATCTTGTCTACTTCATTGATGGTTACCTCTACCCTATAAAAAATGGCCCAAGCCCCCCTTTTGCCAAGTTTGTGTACAACATTAGAGATTGTACATTGGCACCATTCGCTGCAGACATATTGGGTGATAACTTTCGAGGACCAGATGGCAGGTTGATGTGTCCAACATGGTTCTTTCCTTCTGAATGAGTTGCTCAAGATCCACTCTGATAAATGTACAGGATGCCTTGATGCTGTTTGATTGAGCACCATTGTTTTGCTCTTTGAGAAATGAAAACAAGTAGCCCGGTGATTTCCCAAATGAAAAGTGTTTTTGATGTGTCTGATGTCTCAGTGGTTTCACACTTGTGGGACAAATCTGATAGTGGTATGCCATCTTTTATATTTATGGTACTAGACTATTCTGCTGCCATTTTTGTGGGCGAGTTACCCAGAAGTATGAATAGTGAAAAAATTTCAAGGGGGTACTTGATGGAAGTATGGAACATTATGTTATCACTATGAAAGTATGAATTCCTATATAAGTTTCTTTCCCTGCATGCCATAATTTTATTACCTATGGATTTCTGTGAGATTTATCAGTTGATTCCTAATCTCCTACTATTTTGCTCAACAGCTCAAGACATTATATTCTTTTATACTGTGTATTTTATTTTATTTTATTTTACTATTTAGAAATGCTGATACTGATAACCAACATAAGATTTTCATACTTGCTAGGCATTTATATGCGCTATTGTAATCTTGCACCATATGCATTACTATTTAAGACTAGAAAGCAAACTAGCAAAGTATGGTGGTTGAATCCTTCCATTCTAAACAGATTGACGAAGGTGAGGATCTTTTCTTGATTGTGGATGATATTTCTACTATCCTACTATGCTCATATGTAGTGACGATCTTTCTACCATTCATTGATGAATCATGAGAGTAGAACTTTGTGGTACTAGATATATGGAAACATGGGGCGCAGGCATCTGGTTCCTTTCTTCTGAATAAATCCTTGTGTATCAAAATATCATTTTATCCAGTGTATGAAATGATGGTGTTTTCCTTTCTGTGTATGAAATGTGTGAATGTCACATTACTACAAAATGGGTGTGCCATTATTCCAAGTTCCAATCTTGTTATATAGTGGTTTTGCAGATATAATTATGCAGTGCTTTGATAATTCACTCTACATGCAATTATTGAAATGTGTTGATGATAATTTGTAATTTTACCCAGGTGGAACTTGACCTGTCACATACTCTGTTGTTGGCAAGATTGATGTGCTATGAGCTGGCTTATTTTTACACTCTGTTTTCAGTAAAGCAGGGATATCCTTTATTCAGACTATAAATTGATGTGAGCTTTTATGATATTTCTCGGTCCAATTGTCTGATCGCTTAAGCCATTAATCCTGTGATTTGCAAATTGCAAAGATCCCAAATGTTTTACAGTTTTTTCTTTCTCCCCTTGAAGCTTGAACAAACACAACTGTTTTACTCAACCAGAACAAGGACTCAAAATAGAACAGTTGTGTTTTGATCTTCCTCGATTTCCAATGAAGATTGAAGTTTTTTCCAATTAAGATGAGTACCATACAAGAGCACAAGACAAAGCTGAGGCAGACGAGGGAGGCGCGGGAAGCCAACCTCTTCGAGTCCACCTGGGTCAATGACTTGTGGGCCAGCCTGTAGTGATCATATTACGTCAGCACCGTCACCTGTGGGGCCGGGATGTAAGTGTCAGCGAGGAGAATTCAAGCACCAGGCAACTACGCGGGTCGCGCTTAACGGGAGAGGCACAGAAGGGAAGAGCTATAAATCGGGATCCCATCGGCTCGAGTTTTCAAATCTTCTCGAAGTTTCCTGTGATTTCACCCATCCGTCTCGCTCCCCTCCTGCCCACCTGACCACTTCCCCCCACGCGTTCTAGAAGCTTCTGGAAGGGAGCCGTAGGGCTCGCGCGTCTTCCCGGAGGACGGCGATGGCTACCGGCACGGGCCCAGGCTCAGGTGATCTCCTCGTTTCTCTCGCTGCTCGACCACCCGGTGGTTTTGGATCGATTTTGGGATTCGTGTTTGATCGCGGGCAAGGTGTTCGGTAGAATGCTTCTGAGGAGTTCGTGTTCGTTTGCAGAGCCACCGTCGCCGCCGCCGCTGCAACTACCGTCGTGGTCGGACCTGCCGCCGGAGATCGTCGGCGCCGTGCTCCGCAAGCTCCCGTCCTCCGCCGACCGCGCCGCGTTCCGCTCGATTTGCCGCTCGTGGCGTGCCGCCGCAGCCGCGCGGAACCGTTCGCTCATGGCGGCACCGCTCCCTCTGTTCCGGTGCCCAAACTTCGCGCTCGCCAGTGTGTTCTCCGACGGCGCCACGGCAACTTGCCCCCACTTTGTTCTCAAAGCTTCTGGAAGGGTCAGGGAGGGCAGAACTCGCGGGTTTTCCTGGAGCTGGAGGACGTCGATGGCTACCGGCAAGGGCACTGGTTCAGGTGATCTCCTCATTTCTCTTGCTGTGTAAACCACGCGGTTGTTTTGGATCAATTTGGGGATTTGTGTTTTCGCGGGCGAGGTGTTCGGTGGAATGTCTCTGACGAGTTTGTGTTCACTTGCAGGGCCGCCGCCGCCGCCGTCGTGGTCGGACCTGTCGCCGGAGATCATCTGCGCCGTGCTCCGCAAGCTCAACTCCTCCGCCGACCGCGCCGCGGTCCGCTCCGTGTGCCGCTCGTGGCGCGGCGCCGCGCGCGACCACCCGCCCCTGTTGGCGCCGCTCCCTTTGCTTCTGTACCCAAACTTCGCGCTCGCAAGCGTGTTCTCCAACGGCGCCGCGGCCACCGGCCACCGCGTCCCGCTTCTCGTCGCGCTGCTTGACGGCGCCTTTCCAGGCCAGTGCATTGGCTGCTTCGAGAACTGGCTTGTCTGCACTTGGCTCCGTCTGAGCATCCCGCTTTATCCCATTGTGGGAGCTGATGGTGGCTGCGTCTTGGTGAACCCTTTCTCTGGGGAGAAGGCGTCGCTGCCGAGCCCGACCGCCACCCATTCATGTGGAGACATTCAGAGGTCTGTGCCAATCAGCAATGGCAATGGTCAGGTGGTGTGCACCATCCATGCCGATGAATATGCAATGGCTCTCTACAAGGCAGTTCTGTCTGCGCCACCCAACACTGGCTCGAGCTCTTCCTCTGAGCTAGACCTTGGCTCCAGTTGCATAGTGGCTGCAGTATCTCAGAGAATGGGAGAATACAAGCTTGCCTTCTGCACTCCAGAAACGCAGTCATGGTGCATTTGCGAGGGCAACTGCATCAAGAGTCACATTGACATTGAGTTCTATCAGGGGAAGCTCTACATGGTTGACACCCGCAGCGGGGATCTCTTTGCCTTTGAGCTTGAGGCACATGATTGTCTCTTTCCAGTGGTATCTTCCGTCGAGCGTTGTCTGATTGAGAAGCTGCCCTCAGCTGAAGATAGTGGCCAGCAGATCTACAATCTTGTGCAATCTCTTGGGAAGCTGTTGCTGCTTGTCAGATACTTCAGAGGAAGCTGGGAGCAATTTGTTGGAGTGAGAGTATTTGAATTGGGCTTCAACTCAAACCCTTGGAAATGGATAGAGATGAAGAGCTTGGACGGTGAGAGCATTTTCATCAGCTCATCCTGCAGTAGGTCCTTTGCTGCCTCTCAGTATGAGGAGATTGAAGATGACCACATCTATTTCCTTGATAGCCTCTGTCCTAAATTCAACCCTAAGAAGTCAGACAGCTATTCATATTGTTCCCAGGTGTACAACATGAGAGACGGAACAATCAATCCAATTTTGATTGGGAATGGACCAATGAACAGGTACTTGGGGTTTCCAATGTGGTTCTTTCCTACTCAATAAATCACAGCACAGAAGATGCAGTCGTTGGCTTGTTGCCAGCTTTGTGAGTCTTTCCTACTGCGGATCATGTTGGTGTTCTCATGTCTTGGAAATGAGACAGTAAATCAGCAGAAACTTCTGTTCTTTTTGGATGAAATATTGCAAATAGCATAATTTCTGATACTGTGGAACATATCGCAGACCTTTTTCTGACAAAAGAATTCTTAAGATGTACATGCTCTGCTGTTACTTGTAATCTGCAGAAATTTTAGTTGCTGCCGTTGTCGTATACTTTGAAGGATACTTCATTGTTGATATATTCAGGATGAACCTATAGTAAGTATGGTAAGGCTGAAATTTTGTTGTCCCAATCAGCTACTAACAGCTGCATAAAATTCTAGTAGATAAACAGGTTCTTTTCCGTTCATGTTGTAAATATGGATCAGAAAAGTGGATGTAAATTTCTTAGAAGCTTTGAGATGAATTTGCATACAATTATTTTCTTTGTTGCACAATCTGAATTTACTTTATGCTCTTTGGTTATATTTGACCTTTGAGAAACTGTGCTGTTTTCCTTCTAGGAGCCCTTATGTGTATTTCAAGTTAAGAAAAACTCATCTTACTTGAGGCTGATGAACCTGGCTGTACTCACTTCCCACCGATAGTTTTATGGTATGATACTGGCTTTTGTTGGTTTTGTACTAACATATGAAAATCATTGATAAAAATCATTGGTAAACTTATGGCTTCAATTAGTTGTACGTGAAACATAATCGTTCATAAGTCTACCTAACTAAAAAAATTAACATTTGGACACTATCTAACTAAAAATTCCTGCTAGTTGTCCTCTGCAATTGGATTGAATGTCTGAATGTTAAGGCCGTGGATGGTTTGCTGGAAGGGAGCTGGTGAGAGGAACAGAGAAAGGGGGAGACAGCCAGACATGAGACTAGAGATTAGTTTTCACTTCTATCTTGATGAACTCCTAAGAATGCTGCCGTGCTCTCATATATAGAGTTAGGCACCTAACAAACTCGACCTGGTAACCAACTTATCTAATCTAATATTGTCCATTCCTGCCGCATGAGCCTTCTGCCCATAACACTGAATAACATCAAAGACTAGCTTTTGCTGACGATGAACTGTAGATATACTAATGTTTGCCCTTTTAGCAAACAAACAGTATGTTTTGCTGATATTTGCAATCATCAATGTTTGACCTGTATGGCTGGAGTAGTTTTTACCCACCCGTGCATGAACACTGAGTAACTGAAAACATCTGTTATTTTGTCCGGTCCGGTGAAGAACAATAGGAATATCAAATAACCCCTGCTTCTTAATTTCTCTTAAACAGGGTAATTTGGAAGTAGTATTGTTCTTCACCGGACTTATTCCTTTCTTCCTTGTATCACAGAGGATGTTTTCCCTTTTTCTTTCTTCTCGCGCGCTCTGACTCATCAAGTCAGACGCAGCGGACCCAATTAGCGTAAATGGCTAATTCTTCCTCCCTTATCATTATTGATGACATTTTGTAACAAAAAAAAATTGAACCAAAAGTTATAATTGTTGAGTCGAAAGTTTTGAAATTCGGGGTTGAAAGTTATAAAAATTTAACATAAAGTTTTAAATTTCGGAGTGGAAAAATTGAATTGAGAGTTTCAAAACTAAGTTGAAAGATTTTAATTCAGAGTTGAGGGTTTTGAAATTTTGAGTTAAAAGATTTAAATTCAGAGTTGGAACTGACAATTTTAATTTTGTGGGCTTTTTTATATGTAAGAAACTAAAAACTGAGTTATTTTAATGGGGTATAACATTTGTTTGTCGGGGGTAAACTAGCTTTACCAGCAGATCAGGTAAAGAACTCAGAGCCTTGGACTTGCTCCAAGAAGCAGATTTTAAAGAGCGACAACCTCTCAAACAAAAGCATTGAACTCTCTCTCTCTCTCTCTCTCTCTCAAACAAAAGTTTTTGCGTTCGGCCATAAAATTTTGTTTGCAACTGGAAACTAAGGTTAAGGTAGAAAATGCTCTACATAGTGGAAATTTTCTACCTTCATAAACTAGGCCAACTGGCATGTCTCCATTTGGACTGAGAGGCAACAAAATGATGTTTGCTATAATGTCATTTCAATTAAATCCAGAACATAGAAGACCGCCGGCAATCTATGAAGCCTCACGTCGAAAAACAGATCGGCAGGATTTGGGACATCAAAATTATTCGCATCACCATAAGCGAACATACGTACAACTCTGGTAGGCAATCGAAGGAGTACGCCTGTAAGACCAACCAGACTCGATTGTTTGGAGGCTACCAACAAATGGGAATATTCAACAAAATTGGCTTACCTGTTGCAATTCTATGGAATGACCTGAACAACCTTCAACAAACGATTTGGAAATGTTGGGCACCTTTGAAGTGCAAGTTCTTCGCATGGCTAATTATGTAGAATAGAGTCTGGATGACGAACAAATTCCAAAGGAGGGGTTGTGATAATAAAAAATACTGTCCCCTTTGCGCACAACACAGGAGACCGCTATTCATCTTCTGGCCCACTATAGAGTATCCAAAAGAATTTGGTTGAACCTTAATCTGTCTGAGTGGGCGAACTGCGCGACCATTGAGCAATGGTGGATGAGTATTGTTCGGACTCCACATAACCCAAAAAGGTCTGTTAAAACACCAATCATTTTAGTAGCCTGGGAGCTATTGTGTGAAAAAAATGCTAGAATCTTCAGGAAGGTAGCAAAGTCAGAACAACTACTTCTAGCAAAAATCAAAGAAGCTCGAGCTTGGGTCTTGGCGGACGCCATCAAACTGTAGGAGTTGGAGTTACCACCTTTAGGAGATATCATTTAGTTTCTCCTTGTGCGGGTGCCACTTTGTTTAGTACTGTCCTGTTAATATGTCTTGTATTTTCTCATGCTCTATCAACATATACAAACACAATACTTTTGTCTTGTTAAAAAAAAACATAGAAGACATATATAAATATAACTAGTCAACTTATTGAAGCTTATCAAAGAACTTGTCTATAAGAGAGATGGTGTTATCCAAATAGGCACAGGCCAATTCAACCAAGGGGGTGCCGCGCCATCGCCTTCAAGATTCTCCAAGCTCTGGCTTTCGATGTTCCACACACCGACTTCACGTTTGTTGTATTTAAACATGCAGATAAACTCAAACGAATCATCCGTGACATAGGCACAATTGGGCTTCAATCTAGGGAAATCCTTCACCGGAAGGCACAACGACGAATTGTAGCCAAGAAACAGTGCATGCTCATCCAAACCGTGCATCCTCTCCATTTTCCGTCCATCCAAGTCAGCCATGAAAACCTTTATCTCCGTCGTCATGAGCTCCGCGAGCGGATCGCTCCAGTCGATCGATGGCGTCGACATATCGTCATTGTCCTCTTCGTCATCATCGTCCGATGGTAGGTGGGGTCGCTCTAAGCCGATGTTGGCTCTATGCCTCCAGACATTCAGCAGGTCGCCACGTGGCGTGTGCACGAGGTACTTGAAGGGCCAGCTCCACGCGGGCTCCGTGCCGAGCACCTTCCTCGCCGCCGGCGAGGCTCCGGGCGTGTACGGAGTCGTCCTGCCGCACGACGTAGAAGAGGCCGTCGCTCTTGCTGTAGGCGGCGTCGCAGTACCACGCCCGGTGCTGCAGCCCGTCGGATTCCGTCACCGGCGTCCACCGCTCGTCACCTGGCCTCGCGTAGGAGAGCTCCCCCCTTGGCATGTGGATGAGCAGCACGATGCACTCGCCGGCGGCGGCATGGTTTGGGGCGGAGGAGAGCACGGCCCGGTAGTACATACAGTCCAGCACCTCGCGTGCAGGGACGCGGGTGGGCTCGCCGTCGCCGTACACGCCCTCGTCGATGTCGTACACGAGGCCGCCTTCGTCGTCGTCGTAGTCGTAGGCGGCGACGTTGTACATCGCCGTGATTGGGGGGAGATTTTCGTGGGCGCCGGTGAGGGGATTTAGTAGGCGAAGGTTTCCGATCTCGTCGGCGGCGACGATCCACCCCTCGGCGGAGCCGATCGGGGCGAGGCTACGGAAGTCGTCGCACGGAGAGGGGTTTCGGAACGTGGCGCCGGTGGATGGGCAGTGGATCGCGGCGGCGCCGGCGTCGGAAGAGAAGAGCAGGCACGGCGGCTGCTTCGGGGACGGGAGGCGGAGGCGGCGGAACGCGCGGTAGGCGGCGTGCCACGACGCGCACACGGCGGCGGAGCGGAGGAGGTCGGGGATGTGGAGCTCGGAGAAGACGGTGAGCAGGAGATCGCCGGGGAGGCTCGTCCAGCCGGCGCCGGCGCCGGCGCCGGAGATGGTTACGTCCATGACGGCGGCGGTGTACGGCCGGAGATCGATCGAGCAGAGAAGCCTTTCCCTTTCGTGAAATTAATAGACGGTTTTGATCCGAATCCCATGCTGCGCACAGGTTCAGTTCGTTTTGGTTTCAGAATTTGAATCGGATTAAACGCATTTGGATTTTTATAACTATTCTGTCAACCCGTTTCAGAACTCAAAAGATGCTGGTTTGTTCACATTTTATCACTGCTGCTATTTGTTTGCTTTTTAGGTTTAAATTCTGTGCCTGGCTAGTATTTGTCATTTTTTGGACGAACTACTAAACCATCACACGATATGCTTATATTTCAATTATTTATCATAACCTTATGTCAACAAAATAGATACACAATCACACAAGATGAAAAAAATAGGGGCAAAAATACAACAATAACCAAGGTATAAGTGTCCTAAATCCATAAAACTAGGTGTGATAAGGGAGGGCAAACGACTAGTTCGTTTTAAAATTGGAGGTAAAAGAGTAATCTTAACAATTGAAAAGCCAATCCCAAACTGAAACCATAATGAGCCACATCATCAAGCAAATAAAAAAGAAATACACGAACAAATTGAGTTATTAACAGTTGAGAAGCCACTCCCAAAATGGAACCAAAATTAAATCCCAAACCGTGAATACAATGAGCCATGTAAGCCAAACAATATAGACCATCAGATTGGAAAAAATCAATAAGGACAAGCCCTCAGACCAGACACAAGAAAATCAATCCTGGTTAAAGAAAATTAGTGAGAATTATATACACTTCGGTGTATCTGTCCATCCATATGGCAACAAACAAAGAAGGATCGCCAAAGCCAAAGCAAGCCTCCCCTATAAGAAATTAAATGAATTCCAAATATACTGGGCAAATTGTCAGCTCATCCCAGAAAATTTTGAGGTCCCAATATACCCAATGACAGATAGCTAAGAAACACATGCCAGAAAACAAAGAACAAAATAATAATAATAATAATAATAATGGTGCTCACCACTACCCTTCAAATTTTTCCTTTTTTTAGTTACAAAAATAAAAGTTTAAACATCATGTAACTATTCATTCTTGATTAAAAGGTTTAAACATATTCACCAAAATCTAATACAACAAAAAAAATAACATATGAATAATACGTAATATGCTAGTTGGGGTTTAAATTGGGGGCATGGATGCAATTGCCCCATACAAAAGGCAGCAGATCAGTATGAGAAAATTAAAAAAAGATAAAATAAGCATAACTGAAAAAATGGAAGATAAAAGAAATCAGTAGCAGATTAATAACAGGAAAATGAAAAGAAAAAAAACAAAAACGAAAAGAAAAGCGCGCCAGGTAGGGGTCGAACCTACGGCCTTCTGCTTAGGAAACAGACGCTCTATCCACTGAGCTACAGGCGCTTCTTGTGCATGTTAAGGCTTTAAGTTGAACAAATCCTTATAGAAAGGCACAAGGAGGCATTCTACCCAAAGAACAAAGCATGATCATCCAAACCGTGCATCCTCTCGAGCTTCTTCTGAATCCTCTCGAGCTTCTTCTGTCCATGGAGGTCGCCAGAGAGGGGAGAAGCTGGGCCCAGGCAAAGATGAAGAGGATGGGAGAGTGGAAAACGAGGGGGAAGGGAGAGCGAGACGCTGACAGGTGGGTCCTTAGATATTTAAGGATACATGGTGTAAAATTTAAAAGTTCGGATAGTTTTTTTTTTAAAAAAGAAAAGAGATAAACACTGTTATGATAAAAAGCATGGGCTGAAATAAAAAGATATGGGGGCCTGTTCAACATGTTGGGCAAATTGAAAAAAAAAACAGTAACACAGGTAAAACGAAAAATAACATTAGTATGTAATTAATTGACTATTAGTAATTTTAAACAAAAAAATAGTTTAATTTGATTTATTAAAATAACTTTCGTGTAGAAAACTTTTGCAAAAAAAAAACGCATCGTCTAACGGTTTGCACAAAAAAAGGTAAAAAACTATAGGAATTTTCCGAGACTGTTTTTTTTTTCTATAGGTACTGAACAGTTCCATAGTAGAGAGTGGTTTGCATTGTAGGGATTGTGTCTCTAAAATGCCACATCCTATATGACATCATATTTTTGTATGGGAGTGTTTCCTTCACTCTAAAGGCCCATAAATAAGGCCCAGTTCGTGAAAACTTTTTGCAAAAACATCTCATCAAAGGTTTTGACCGAATGTCGGGAGGGTTTTTGACACAAATGAAAAAACAAATTTCATGGTTAGCCTGAAAACCGTGAGACGAATTTTTGGAGCCTAATTAATCCATCATTAGCACATGTGGGCTACTGTAGCACTTATGGCTAATCATGGTCAAATTAGGCTTAAAAAATTTGTCTCGTCGTTTACGGCCTAACTGTGTAATTAGTTTTATTTTTTTATCTATATTTAATGCTCAATGCATAAGTTTAAAGATTCGATGTGATGTTTTTGAGGAAAAACTTTTGGGAACTAAACCAGGCCTAAATCCACTTTCAGCAACTAATCTGTCTGAAGATCTTTCAGTTACAATATGTGATACATCGTAATACAGATCAGAGCTTCAGGTGAAGTGAAGATAAAAAAAGCTTTACAAACATTGAGGTTAAGATCAAATACAATAAACCACTGTGTAATCAATCTCATTTTGAAATAATATTCGTCCACGGGTGATCCTTAAAAAAAAAGAAACAATATGATACTGTACATAATTAGTCTCTAGGCGCAAGTGCAGAAAAGCAACATGCTATATATAAAAAAACATGTATTCAGTATATTGCATTGTCATGTGATCCATAAAACAATGACAAATAGGAGCATTCGTTCATTATATATTACTCGAAATGGATGGTGCAGAGGCTGCAACTAGCTAGTAAAGAGAAGGCGTAATCCAGATCGGAGGCGGAGAATACAGCCATGGGTGACGAAGTGGCCACACATCACCAAGCTTATGCAGGCTGCTGCTCTCAAAGTCCCAGACGCCGACGTCCCGCCTCGTCGCCGGCGAATGGAGCAAGTCGCCGTCGATGTCGTCGGTCAGGTAGGCGCAGTTTGGCCTCAGCATTGACAAGTCCTTGGTCGGAACGCACACGGCGGCGGAGCCATGGCCGAGGAAGAGCGCGTGGTCGCCGCCGATCCCCGTCAGGCTCACGCTCACCGTCCTCACCGGATACTTGCCGATCCGGATCTCCTCGATCTCGACGCCGGTGGTGACGACGCCGTGCTCGATGTGCGTCTTGTCGGCGGAGACGATCATCGACTTGCGCCACCGCCGCGTCACCAGCAGCAGGAGCTCGCCGCCGACGCCGCGCGGCGCGACGGCGAGGTACTTTGTGGGTTTGGGATCGTGGGGAGAGGGGTAGCTCCGCTTCGAGTCCATGATGGTCCGCACCACCGGAGACGAATGGCCGGCGGCGGCGAGGTCGAGGGAGAAGACGGAGCCGCAGTGGCGCAGCAGGTAGAAGAGGCCGTTGTGGTCGTCGTCGTGCACGACGCTGAGCCATTGTTGGTTGCGGCGGTGGGGAACGGCGCCGGAGACGGAGAGCGAGGTCCAGCGCGCGTCGCCCGGGCTGGCGAAGTAGAGCTCCGCGTACGGCATGTGCATGAGGAGCACGACGCCGCCGCCGCCGCCGCCGGCGCCGGCGGCGGAGACGGCGACACGGCGGAACATCCATTCCCTCGCTCGCTTCGCGGTGACGCGCTCTATACGCTCCCATTTGCTGGGGGATTCCAGCGCGAAGTCGACGCCGTACGCGCCGCCGCCGGCCGTCTTGACGCGGTGGAGCGTGGTGATGGGCGGAAGCGCGGCGCGGGCGCCGGTGAGCGGGTTGAGTAGGAAGGGGTTGGCGTCGTCGTCGGTGGTGAACAGCCACCCGTGCGCCGCCGAGCCGGCGATGCCGCCGCAGAAGGGCACGCGGAAGGTCGTGGATGATGGGGAGAAGAGTGCGGCGGCAGAGGGGCCGTAGGATTCGCAGGCGTAGAGAAGGCAGGGCGGCTGCCTCGGCGTCGGGAGGCGGAGGCGGCGGAAGGCGGCGCGCCAGGCGGAGCAGGCGGCGCCGGAGCGGACGACGTCGGGGACATCCATCAGCTGCATCACGGTCAGCAGGACGTCCTCCGGCAACGCCGACCAACCACCATCTCTCGACGCCGCCATGGCAGGCCAAGCTCCCTTCGTCTTCGTCTTCGTCTTCGTCTTCTTCTTTCCCTTCGCTTTCTTTGACACGGCTGCTCCCATCCTTTCTGTCACACACGAACCGGCTGCGTCGCAGGCAGCCTAGCTAATAATAATAGATTGATTATGTATTATCGCCAATCTGGATGGTGATCGAACTCCGATCGAATCCGCCAATCTGGATGGCATAAATTAAGGGTCTGTCTGTTTGAGATTTTAACTTGAGAAAAGACCTAAAATTCCCAAGCCCTCCCTTGGTGGAGTAATTCATTTATGTAAAGCTACCACGGCTAGCTACTTCCGTGGTCCTAGAAATATAGCTACATTAAACTGGATGAAACATTTCCTAATCCAATATAGCGTTCTGTCTACATATATCAGATTAGAAAATGTCTGATTCAGTCCAAGTTGGTTAATAATATTTCTGCATTTGCTCTAATTTACATGGGAGTCCACAGTTTAGCACCAAAATCTAGATTTGCAATATAAAATGCACCCTCAGGCTCAAAATCCCTCGTTCCCTAGCTCATCGCTCTATGCCCCTCTCCCCCTTCATTCTTCTCATCGGGGCGGAGCAGCTGTCCCCTCTACCTCCGTGACAAGGTGGAGCATTCTGGCAGCGGCGTAGCCAGACCCTAGATATAGAGGGGGCAAGAAGAGTTGGAGGGGGATAACACACCTTATTAAGCTTAATTACTCTAATTATATGAATGATCCAATGTAAGAATTTTTTTTGGAGGGGGCCAGGTCACCAGCCGTCCCTTCCTGTCTCCGCCAATGCAAGCGGAGGTGAAGCAGCACTGAGGCTAGATCGTCAGTCATCAGAGTCGCCTCTTCTCTAGTGCGGCTTGGCGCATACAAGCTCAATGGAGCCACCGCTCGCCGTCTTTCCCCCTTCCTGTAATCTCCTCAAAGTCAGGAAGTTGGCCCTCGCTGCCACTTTCGGTTGTCCTGTAAACATTCTATTTCTCTTCTACTACTAATGAATTGGCAGAGCTCCTGCCTACTTCCTTGAGAAATAAATCTGAATGGGATTTCGGCATCTAAAATAAAATTCTTAGAAGCTTTATAATGATCTTGATACAGTTGTTTCTTAGTTCACAGACCTGAATATACTTTATGATCTTTTGTTATTTTTGAGCTGTGAGAAATTGTACTGTTTTCCTTAGTTCTAGGATGACCCCTTATGCATGTCCAATGGTTGAGACAACGCTGTTAGTAATTTTCTTTACCTCATCTAGAAACAGCGTATAAGACACTATCTACAATGGGTTGTCTATTGTGTTGTATGTATATCCTTAAAAATAGTATTAAGTGGGACAATAAAAATCATTTATCTAAGAGACAACTGAGTTACAATGGTGAAAATCATGTCTATAACTTACATCTGCTGTCTTTTATACCATAAGCAAATTAACATACAACCTCTTTCTCTCTCTTCATTCTCTTTCTTCCACATATGAAAAAACCTGTATGATACTTCTTACTTACAACAGTATTTTATCATTGGGCATGCTATACTGTGAGAAACGAGAAACAATTCCTTTTTTTGAGGCTGGTGACAAGGCCATTGTTAACAAATCTATGATGCTGGCTTTTGTTCGTTGTAATTGTACCTAAAAAAATTGATATTCTGTTGGATTAAAAACCTCTAATGATTCGCTAAATTTTCTTATGTTACCAACATCAGTTGTGGCCAATAGGTGATTTTCTTCATGACTGAAGCAGCAAAACAATTGCAGTCTTCTGTGATTGGAGCAAACGCTTGGTTTTTTCTGACAGTGTCATCCCACAACAGCTAACCGGCACTACGACGGTCATATCATATTGTGTTGATGTTGAATATACAAATATATACTTTTTTGAGAAAACAAAACAGTATATCTTGCTGATACTTGCATTCACCAATGTTTGGTCAATAAGACTTGGTTTTTACCCGCGCTGAACAATCTGTTGGAAATATCAGCAGACAGATGAACTACTTTGCTTCTTTCCTTGAAATTAAATTGCATGATCTGGTGCACAATTTACAGACGATCTTTCTTGTAGGTTTCTGAAAGCTGCTGGTCTAACTACTTAACTAATTTTATCTTAACTGACTGGAAAGATAGAGAAACTGCTGGTATAATGGTGAATCAACCATCAACACTCAACTCCAGAGTTGACAATGAGACATAGCAGAGCACCACGCTCCGTCTGAAAAAGCAATGCCGCTTTACTTTCCTTCATGCAATGCGCGTACAACATATATCTAATTTCCACTCCATTTTATACATACATTTGGCTCCTCATTTGTGCCGCTGTATCACCAGGCAGCATGAACAAGCAATGAAAAGCCCACATCTAAGAATTCACTAATAAATCTCCATCCTGATTCCAGAAAGAAGAACCAGAAAAACTGATTGCTCTACTAGAATATCTAACAACCTCTAGAACCAGATTGGAACAAAATTCAGATATTATCATGACCAATGTAATAGTCTCATCAGGAAAAAAAACACAGGATAAAGGAGTATGATTCAAATATATGCCACCTGTGACAATAAATTCTGTACGTCACAAGTATTATCAGAGTAAGTATCACAAAGGATTTATTTTGTCAGACTTACGAGCTTAGGATTCTAACAGCATGGACAGATGGGGAAATTATGAGAGAACCCAAAAACTTCATGATTTACATCACTTCAGAAACTTGCACCATTGGAATCGCAATCAAGTGACCAAAAGAAACAATAAAACCATATCTGTAATTCTGTAAGAACCTAACACCATTGGAATTCTGTAAGAACCTCTTTACTATCTTGAAGTGTCATCCAACTTTGTGATGATGCCTACTCTGGGGGACAAAACCACATTCCAGAGGCTTGCCGCCATGTCTTACGGACATCAGCTGGTCCGATGTAGAACAGAGAAACAGTGCCTTCTCTCATGTTATACACATCCGCACAATGTGCATGCTTCTCAGAGTCCAATGGAAAGAAACGGGGTCCATTCGAATCCAAGAAGTACACACTGTCTTCTTTTATACCTTCAACATCAGAAGCTGGGAATGTAGTTGAGTAACATTGGCTGACAAGAACGCAATCTGCCTTAAGACTCAGAAGTTCGATCCATTTCCATGGAAGTTCACCATCATGTAGCTCATATACTTTGACTGATAGCAACTCTTTATTTTCATTCAACACTCTCCGTATCAGCAGCAGATCTTTCCTGTGCCGGACAAGATTATACAAAAACCCATCCTCATGATCAAGGGGAAAATCAGCCTGGACCACATGGCGATGTACCTGACAAACTGCTGGAAAGAGTCTTAAATCTTCTCCAAAACTAACAACAAAGATCTCCGCTGGTGTATTGCCCAGTACATATAGGAGGTCTCCAAAAAACTCAATATCCAATGCAGAGGTAATGAAGAATGCAGAACATATCCACCATGACTGCATACCACTTCTGCAGAGTGATAGCTGCCTAAGAGCTCTGTTATAAGAGATAGCGGCGACCTTCCAATTGTTTTGATCTACTGAGGTGCATACAACCTTAGCTAACGCCATGGAGTGTTCATTCTTTGGTATCTTATACCTGAACTCACCACCACCATTTGTAATCCTGACAGAACAATCTGTATTGGAGTGTGGATCATAAGCGATTGGATCAGGTAGCTTAATGGACTTCTGTTGGAGTAAGTTCAACACATAGCACATCCTGTCAGATAGAACTGTGCTTTCAGCTGGGTTCCAGGCATTAGGGTAAGCACATACGATAGACCCTTCATAAGCACCAACGCAGACCACTCCTTCATAGATTGGTGCATCAGGAGGAAACCTGATATTGTGACCAGACGGCTTTTCAGCGAAACAGTTGAACATCTGAAGCTTTTTTTTTTTTGCCGGAACGGCTGAAGGATTAGCCGTCCAATTTCATTAAGATTGTGGGAGAAAAAAGTTTTTAAACAGAAAAGATACAGTTCATCGACGGTATGCCATCGATTTCAAGGAGAGGGTATGCCCTCTCAGCACTGGCTAGAACAAACCAGCCATAGTTTTACATGAAACTAGCAGAAGACAAAGCAAAGTTAATCGCCATCTTTGAAGATTCCTGCTGCCTTCCATTGGATCACCTCCTCTTTGATGTCTTGCACCAGTTGGTTAGCTGTTCTGGAAGAATGATTGAAGATTCTAGCATTTCTCTCTTTCCAAATCATCCAGCTTACTAGGATGACAAGGGAATCAGCAGCTGCTCTGTATTTGGTCTGAAAAACTTGCCTCATTTGCAGCCACCAGGTGTGCAGTTCAGCTTGCTGAGATCCAGGAACCAGGAAGTCAACCGTGGTCCAAATTCTGATTTGGTTCCACACACTGTTGGTGAACCGGCAACTGACGAAATGATGATGACAGTCCTCTTCATCTGTTTGGCAGAGAACACAACATTGTTCATGTGGCCACCCCCTTAAGCTCAAGTTGTCAGCTGTAAGGCATTTTCCTTTAGTTGCTAGCCACATAAAAAACTTGGTTTTGCCGGGTGCTTTAGCTTCCCAAATCAGCTGCCCAATTTCACAGTTTGTGCAGGTGGCAAAGAAGAAGTTGTAGGCTGATTTTACCGAAAAGGTTCCATCTGTAGAGAAGTTGCAGGAGATCTCATCTTGCACATCTGGTTGTAGTTGCACCTGGCTGATTAAGTTCCACAGTTGCAGATATTCCTCCAGAGCCCTCAAAGACAGTGACCCTCGCAGGTCCTTCACCATCTGTTTTGCTGTAATGCATCATGCACCGATTTGACAGGCCTGGGAGAGACAAAGGACCATAGGTAAGGGAATTGCAGCTGAATGGGTCCTCCTGGTAACCAGTTTTCAGTCCAGAAATTGGTTCCTTTTCCATCTCCAACAATGAATTTGATGGAGTTTTGAAAAATTGGTCTGAGTTCCTTTTCTATTGGTGGTTTGACATCAGTCCATGGTCTTTCCTTTTGGCTTGAGTGCATCACCTGCCATTTTAATCTCAAAGACATGCCAAAGAGCTCGATATCCTTGATTCCCAGCCCTCCATTCTACACAGGTAGGCAAACATTTTTCTAAGCCACCAGGCAATGGCCTCCATTTACCTCATGTTCCCCCTTCCATAGGAAACCTCTACATTTTCTTTCAATATCCTTGATAGCCCATTTTGGTAAGGGTATTGCGGACATTATGTGAACAGGGATTGCCATGAGTACAAACTTGATTAGGCACACTCTCCCATCAGCAGTTAGCAGTTTAGGCTTCCAACCTGCTACCTTTTTGTACAACTTGTCCAGGACAGGCTGAACTTCATGTTTTGTGGGATTTTTCAAGGATAGGGGGATTCCCAGGTAGGTAAATGGGAATGGTTGTGCATTACATCCTAGAATGGCTTTGATTTGCTGAGTCTTTTCTTCAGAGCATTGGATCGTTGTGAAGGAACTTTTACTCATGTTTGCCAGCAGTCCTGTGGCAGCACCAAAAATTTGAAGTATTTTCTTGATTGTGCTTGCCTCCTGCCATGTTGGCCTGAAAAAGAGTATTGCATCATCTGCATAGGTTGATATGCTTGGCAGGACAGCTCTTTTGTACTTGTTGTGGAGGGGGGGCAATAGATGCAAAGAAGAAGCTTTAGCAAGGATTGCCTGCAAGGTGTCCATTACCAGGACAAAAAGCATTGGGGACAATGGATCACCTTGCCTGAGCCCTCTTGTTGGCTTGAAGAATTCCCCAATGAAGCCATTAAAAGTTATTGTTGTTTCAGATGTCTGACAAATAAGAGAGATCCAGTCAATCCACCTTCTGCTGAATCCTCTGTGCTGCATCATTTTCACCAGGAAGGGCCAAGAAACA
>CM002478.1:16016333-16029900 GCA_000325765.3 Leersia perrieri | reverse complement strand
TTGGCAGGCACCCCCATGGTGTCCTCGCCAGCCTAGCCTGCCTTCTGTGCCTCTTTGGTTGTGGGAGTTTCTTTTTATTTTCTTAATGTCAGCTTTCACTGCTTTTGTGTGGAATGTCCGTGGTTTGAATAATGGTGCCAAGCGAGCTTTAGTGAAAGAGATGATCTGCTCCTCCAATGCCTCTATTGTTTGTCTTCAGGAGACCAAATTAGAGCATTTTGACAGAAATTTGGTCTCTGAGATTTGCGGTTACCAGTTCAGTGGTTTCACTGTCTTGCCATCTATTCAGTCAAGGGGAGGTATCCTCATAGCATGGAAAGAAGATCTCTTCTCGGGTTCCTTAGTTCATCAGGGTGTCTGGTCTCTTACAGTGAACCTCTCCTGGCCCCAAGGGCAAAGAGTGTGGGCCTTAACCTCAGTTTATGGACCCAGGATGATCCTGACAAGCTTCTCTTCTTGCAAGAACTATCCCAAGTGAAGCCCCTCTGCTTGGATAGTTGGATGATAGCCGGAGACTTCAACCTCATCTTTGCTGAAGAAGACAAAAACAATTCACGAGTTAACAGAAGAATGATGAATGCCTTTAGGAACAAATTGAATGAACTGGAGCTAAAGGAATTATACTTGTTTGGTCGAAGATACACATGGTGCAATCAACAGGAGAGACCAACAATGACCAACATTGATAGTCTTTAGCTCAACCGACTGGGAGGAGATTTTCCCCGACTCTCACCTCCAAGCTCTCTCATCCTCAGCTTCAGATCATAGTGCACTTCTTCTCACTTGTGGACAGAACGAGGCTAGGCCAAGAAGATTCAGGTTCGAAACCTTTTGGACTAAACTAGAGGGTTTTCATCAGCTAGTGCAAAATGAATGGCAGAAGGGGGTGGACTCAGAGGACCCTTTTTCAGTCCTGCACATCAAGTTAGCTCACCTCAGTAAGGTTTTGACAAATTGGGGGCAGAGGAAAATTAGTTCCTTCAGAACAAAACTCCTAGTTGCAAATGAGTTGATCCTGAGGTTTGATGTTGCACAGGAGAATAGAGCTCTAACTGATCTTGAGAGGAAGCTAAGATCTGTTCTAAAGGGCAAAGTTCTTGCCTGGGCGTCACTGGAAAGGATAAGAGTCAGGCAGAGAGCAAAAATCACAAATCTCAAAGAGGGTGATGCAGGAACAGCATACTTTTTCATGAAAGTTCAAGCAAGAAGAAGAACATCTGAAGCTCGTGGTTAATGACTAGGGGGAGAGGTGGCACTGGCACTAGGGCCTGGCCACTGGCTTTCTTCCAACGGTGACAAACACAACGCAATCGGCAGCGGTCAGGAAATGACGGTAAATGGGAAAGAATAGCCTCATCGAGATCAACTGGCATGTCATCCCAAGATATGTGTCCTGCAAGTACAAGAATCCAGATTCCACATCAATGGCAAACTAAAATTAAGAATGTTATTAGCAACTCAATGTTACAACATCATTCACCCCTTCCTGAATTTACCCAAAAATTATCCGCAACTCATTCTCTTTGGTTTACATTCTACACTACCCTAGTTTCTTTTAAAACAAGTTGCTCTCAATTTTCTGGACATACAAAAGCTACAGAAACAAACAAAGACATGCTACATCAAAAGTTGCAAGCCTAAGCTATGCAGTTAATAAAATATATACAACACAAATCGGAACCTCTGGAAACTAGAAAAGTGTACAGTTCTCACAGAAATATCATCAAACACCATGCGTGCAAAAAATCGAGTGATACCTAAACCCAACTTATTGTTATTGACGCAACAGTATCACATCTTAGTCATCGGTAATCAACCAGCACCCCAAATTAGTCCCAGCACATCAATTGATCGTAGATAAGAGTTACAGTAATAAGGAGATTACCATCCATGCTATTGTTCGTTGCAGGGGCACCATCAGTAGCTATCCCGTCGATACTGTCGGCCAAATCCAGCGGTGTGGTCGAGGTAGATGCCCTAAGCTCAGCTCTGCGCTTGCTCGAGCTACCAAAGCAGGGTATACAGCTACGGCGTTGGCGATGATCTGCAAACAAAGTCTCGTAGTAAGAGCGATTGCATTCGCGTGAACTAGTCGAGCAAAGCCTTCGAAATGGCGATCGAAAGGGAGCGGGAAGAGGGAAGATGACGACGAGAACCTGACGAAACGTCACCGTCGCCGTCGCCGCGGCCGCTGACGCCCGCCATTCCCGTCCTCCGAACAAGTCTCGGTCGGAGACGAAGCACCCAGAAGCTTGCGATCATCCCTTCCCCTGTCTCTTCGCGTCCGAGAACCCCCTCTCCATCACCTTCCCAAACCCAGGCAGGCAGGCCGCCGCCATGTCCAGCCGATTGGCTCGGTCCCTGCCCTGCGCCGTCGTCATCTCCAGTAGCCGGACCACTCCCTCGACCCAGAATACTCAACCCAATCCCCTTCCTCCGCAATTCCCATTCCCTCGATCTGCCCGCCGCCGGCGAGAACGCACCGCTCCGCCTCTCTGCCTCGCGCGGGAGCAAAGCAGAGCGGATGAGGAAGAAAGAGGAGGGAATTTAGCCACTGACATGTGGACCCAACAGTTAGTATCATCCTAGTTCCCATCCGTTATAAAAACGGATATGTGGGACCTACGTGATTAAAAATTATAAATAAATCCCATCTTTGTCTAATTGACATGTGGACCCCCACAATTGTCCCAAGCCTCTCGGGCCGAGCAGACGGCTCACCAAGGACCGATTTCTCACCCCCTCACTCCATGGCCCGCCTCCTATCTGACTGGCCGGCCGTAATTCTGATCACCCTCGTTCCACTTCTAGATCTTTTAAAAATGACATCACATTTTAGCTTAATTAAGTTCCTTTGTACAGTAGGCAAACTGATTAGCATAGTCCCTAGCGAGAATTAGCATCACAAGCCACAAGAAACTGATAATCCAAGTATTCATTGTCTGTAGCGAGGGTTAAAAACAACAACACAATAAATAAATAAAGACTCGGTATATTAAACAAGTTGAAGGTCAAAGTAAAGTTTTAAAGACAGTGTAAAAAAACATATACACCTTACATTTCTAAACAGAGGGAGCATATTTTACAAGAGATATTGGAATTTTGCATCATACATTGCTATTTAAGAATAGAAGGCAAAGTATGGTTACTGAGTCCTTCCATTCTGAACAGCCTGATGAAGGGGAGAATCGTTTTCTTGATTATGCATGAATCTACTGTGTTCATATGTAGTGACAATCTTTGTACCATTCATTGCTGAACGGTGAGAGGAAAACTTTGTGGCACTAGAGGACTGGCAACCTGGGGTGCGGGCATATGGTTCTTTTCTTCTGAATAAACCGATGTGTGTCAAAATATCGTTTTACTGTATGAAATGATGGTATTTTGCTTTCTGATATCTTGCAACTTGGTTCAAAAGTTCAACAGTTGTACTTGCCCTCCTGCGTATTTTCAACAGTCTTACTACTCAACCAGTAACAAAAAAATCAAAATAGAACATTTGTGTTTTGATCTTCCTCAATTTTCAATAAAGATTGAAATTTTTGCCAATGAAGAGTGAAGAGTACTCTCTGTAGACCAATATAAGAGATTTTGACTATTTATGTGCAATGTCTGACCATTCGTCTTATTAAAAAAAATAAAAATATAATTTATTTTATTTGTGATATAGTTTATTATAAAAAATACTTTAATTATGACTTATTATTTTTATTATTTTTTTAAAAATAAATAAGCCGAATAGTTAACCGTGGCAAGTAAATAGTCAAAATCCATGGAGGGAGTACATTATAGCACAGGACTAATCTGAGGCAGATGCGAGAGGCGCTGGAAGCCAACCGCTTGGAGTCCGTCTGGGGGAATGACTTGTTGGCCAGCCCGTTAGTCATTTGATATCGTACTGGGCCCTGTTAGTGATCAATACGTCAGCACCGGCACCTGTGGGGTCGGGAAGTAAGTGGCAGCGAGGAGAATTCAAAGCACCAAGCAAAAGACTACGCGGGCTCCGATGGGCGCCGCTACGTGCATATGCGGTTTCTAACTACAATTCATCTAGCTAGTTCGGCCATTCTGGCCCGCGCCTACGTTTTCCTTTTTTTTTCTTCTCTTGTATTTCATGCGTAAAATGTTTCCATACACAAATCTACCTCGTATTTCATGGGAACATAACATGTATGGACACATGCTTCTCGTGCACACTCTCATCACTCCACACACACCAACTAACAAATATTATAAAAAAATTTAGAAAAAATTATACATATTTGTAAAGTTTCATCTTAAAATTCATATGAATAAATAACAATAAAAATGACAAAATTCTTTTCGGCGCCTAACGGGAGAGACGGAGGGAGTAGAATGCTTTCGTTTTAGAGGTTGTTTCTCTTTAAAATCTGCTTCTTGGAGCAAGTCCGAGGCTGTGAACTTTTTACTTGATCTACTGGTAAAGTTACTTTACCCTCCAACAAACAAATGTTATACCCCTTTAAAATAACTTAATTTCAGCTTCTTATGTATAAAAAAAGTCCAATAAATTAAAATTGTCAGTTCCAACTCTGAATTTAAGTCTTTTAACTCAAAATTTCAAAACCCTCAACTCTGAATTCAAATCTTTCAACTCAGTTTTGAAACTCAATTTAAAATTTGAATCTTTCCACTCCGAAATTTAAAAATTTTGATTCAAAATTTTAACTTTCAACCCTGAATTTCAAAACTTCCGACTCAACAATTGAAATTTTTGGTTCAATTATTTATTTATTAGAAAATTTCATCAATAATGCTAAGGGAGGAAGAATTAGCCATGCACGCTAAGAGGTAGAATGGTAAATTGATATTTCGTAAATCTTTTTTAAATTTCCATCTGTATTTCTTTAGCCAAAATACTTGGAACTCACGTAATGGACGTCACAAATAAGGGCAAACGGCTGGTTCATTTTCAAAAAATGAGGATAAACCTGTAGACCTAGTAAAAGAGCAATTAGAGTTCAAAGTGGGGGCATGGGTAGCCCAGTGGTAGGGAACTACCATGTGCTCTTGTCGCCCAGAGTTTGAATCCCCACAGCCCTGATTTTCTCACCATTTCTTCTCTTAATAATTGATGCTAAGCTCCTTAGCATCCCACCTTTTCTTCCTTAAAAAAAAGTGGGGGCATGGGTGCAATTGTCCTCTTTTGTATTGGTAGGCAAAACTGATTTGTTGCTGTTTTATTGTTTCATTTTCCTTTTATTTTCTGCTGTGTTGGTAAGCAAAACTTAACTTCAATATACTAGTAAGGAGTTGCAGCAAACTATAGAAGTACCATTTCTTGACATAAAAGTCGCTTTTCTTGCTGTTTTACAAAGTGGGAGGACAGTTGCCATTATCATCTTTTTGAGATTAGAGTAATAGAGAATTATGACGACACAGTTCAGCTAATCGACACGCGCTAGGAAACTTTGGCATTTCTTGGTTTCCAAATTTCCCACGTCAGAAACGTTGTTTGCCTTTGCCACTAACTCCACGTCAAATCTTCCTACCACCTCATAATGTGACTGACCGTCCATCATTTAGTCATACAACGATCATATGATTACATATGCCCAAACCCCCTGACTATATGCAGAATGGGACACTATATCTGCAGAATATGAGGGCAATGAACAATTGTGTTGTTCTAGCTTCTTACTTCCATGTTGGTTGATATGGCCTCTCACAGCTTGATCGACGTAAATCTAATATTTTGTTTATTTTAGAGAATGTAAATCTTATCTTGGATGACCAACCATGCAACGAATTTGCATTCTGTGGTTCTCACATGACGTCAAATCTTTAGCCTGAAAATAGCTATAATTGCACCAACAAAGCGGGGGTTGTATGTTGACTTCATAGTGTACGGTTTGAATCGATGTCTTTCCTCTTGATCAGCTTGTAAGTGTAATAAAATAAGTGAGGGTCTTCCCAGCTTCTTCCTCCACACCGTTGTCGCTAAGGAAGAGGAGACTGAGTCACTCTGTATACTGCCACCATGAGAACAACCGTAATAGGTGGTCAGTAGAATCAGCTGCACCCCACCAAACCAAACCTAGTTCATCCATAGCTTGAGGACCCTGTCTTTCCCACCAGATGCAACCTTCTCGCCATCGGGGCTCCAATCCACAGCGTACACCTTACAGATATTACATATAATGTCAATATCATATTGATCTAGATTTGTCTGCACAGTTAGTAACTTATTCCCTCCGTCCAAGAATATAAGCATTTGGACAAGGATTTGAAACATTCCAATCCAAATGTGCGTACCTCATCTGCGTGGCCTGGCAAGTCCTGTTTCAACTTGCGTGTTCGAATATCCCAAACCTGAACCATACAAACACAGAGCATTAGCATTGAGCACATTACAGATATTCACCAGGAATGGGAGAATTTGGTTCAGCATTCTAACAGAATAAGTGTCAATAAGTTCATGCTACCAAGGTCCATGTTATGCAAGTAATGGAGTTTATAACACAGTATTCATGCAGAAAAAAACATTATTAAAAAAAGGTATGCACAGAATTAGAAACAATTATGACATCTGTAACTTAAAAATTTAAACAATTTTCATGCTGGACTCACCAGTTATTGGGATGTGTATTGAAGCAGCAAAGTAAAAAGGGCAACAAACAAACTGTATGAATTGTTGGTGGCCAGATACAAGATTGTATTTTGTATGCCAGAACCAAATAAGATAAATATATACCTTTAGGGTGGAATCCTTGCTTCCACTGAGTAGAAGCCTACTGTCGGCGGACCAGCTGAACAAAAAAATAATGATATTAGGCATCACAGCATGTATAAATGAAAACCTAGGAAGATAGAAACCAAACCTGATCTGGTAGACATCTGCAACATGCCCTCTGAAAGCTGCAACAAATTTGCCGGTAATACCGTTCCACAACTTGACAGATTTGTCAAAGGAAGCACTGGCCAACCACTGCCCATCAGGAGAGAAGTAGACATGGTTTACGAGCTGCACAAAGCAAAGCAAACGACAAAATCATTTCTAAGCACAGTTATAGATAAAGAATTTAACCTGGCTTGATAAAACAAAGCCATAATATCAGCTGGTTTTTGTCCAACTTGTTAATGCCGTTTGACAACTGAGAGACGTCCTAAAGATTTCAACAATAATCTGATCTCTAGATGGGTTTGAACACTCTCAGACCATTAATTCAATGATCATGACTCATTATTATTGCTAAGATTCAGGGAGGGAACTAAACGATTCCCAATCGGTACGCAGTATTCAATGAGACAGAACTAAGAGCAAGAAATGCATACAAGTCAAAATGTACATACAACGATAAAATGCAAGAAGATTTCCTGGAGCTATCAAGACAACATACCTTTTGATGACCAGTCATGCGAGCTTTGGGCTGTTTGCTAATTGTTGGTTCCCAGAGAAACATCGTAAAATCATCAGAACCAGAAACTAGTCTCTCAGGAGCATTTCCCCTCATTTTCTTGTATCTCGCAAGAGCTGCCTGAATACAGGTTCTCAGGTGAAAAAGTTCATTTCAGCAAGCAACAAATGAAAATAGCAAAAACAGTTTTTGCACTGATTTATGATGCGTCATACCTCCTTCATTTCATCTGCAGTTGAATATGTCTTGCCAGTATGGTCATATGCCCCAGTGCGCAAAACATACTCGGTGCTCAAAGCAAGTGAATTGACCCAGTGCCCATGACCCTGAATATGAGTAAAACTGGTAAGTACTTTAAAATGCTGACAGTGGCAACTAGCATAGTAGCTGACTTGAAAGTATGGTAATCACTTACAGCTACCAAAACAATAACTCCAGCACATGCAAAAATCGCAACAAAATTACATTAAAAATTCCACAAAATTGTTTCTTGTATTTGACTGACAGCTCGCAATTAAAAGGATCTATACTTTGTATTTGGTACTCGACTCATGAACTCAATTAAATTTTGTATATTTTTTCCCTTAAATAATAATCCCCCTTGGTTAGACTAAACCGTCAACTCCATGGGAAAGGATTTTCCTATTCACAAAGCAACCAGTATCAGCTACCTATTGCATGCAGAGGCTGGCACATGCATGCATGGTTCGAAATCCTTGTAAAATTTAATTTGCTCCTGTGTTGTTGAGCCCAAACCAAGCAATTATAGCCTTTCATATGCTTTTTGTATCTTAAAAGGCCAAATTATTTTAGTCATCAAAGCATTGTCAGAACAAAATAAACAGGTATAGCCAGATTGGTTGCTCATAAAGAAATTCACAAGAGTTAATTCTAGTGATCAGGACGATGGAAAACTATACTGGTGATATCATCAGACTACACATGATTTTACTCCAGATCCGTGCGAACTCGACAGTTCAGCAGGGACCAAACTAATGTTTTGAGATGAAATCCATATCCAGACCGACTCCATCTGTAGAACAATGCCAGCATGAGATGGCAAGCCAGGAGTTAGTCAGAGATTCAGGGGCCGAAAGGTGAATCCCGCAGCCCATTTCAGTTAGAAGTGACTATGATCTGCAAAACCGTAACGATACAACTATTCTAACAAAATATGTAATTCTCTGAAATTGATCACATAACCTGTAGTGCTCTAATACATTTTACATAAAACACCTGGTTCCACGATATTTACTCCTAATTTAAATGACCACAAAGGCCAAGTAGACAATGATTAAACTGATTAATTTCCTCATGGAACCATAACATTTGCATAAACCTTTGATTGCCCAGTGAAAATGCTGGTACATTACCTGCAGTGTTTTGACCAACTTCCCCTGAGAAGTTTCCCAGACTTTTATTGAACAATCTTCAGAACTGCAGTTACGCATTAATTGGTTTTAGAATTTTATCCATCTAACATTGTTATTTAAGAAGTGTATTTCTAAATAAAACTGCGTAAATATAATCATAAGCATAGCATCAAGTATCGTTCATAGCACCACTACAAACAATCATGGTAATAATTGAGAATAATGTACCGTGTGTCACGTACATGCTTTCACTACTTAACTTTAACAACCAAGGGTGCAGAATTCAACCATTTTTGCCCAAAGTTATAGCTGTCTATTAGGAATGGATGAAATAGCAAAGTGCACACAAGGAAAAAGAAATGACTGGAAGCCTTAGTTAGGCCGACACCTACCAGCAAGTGTTTTTTTTAGGGGTTAACAAAACATCAATGATATCTTGTTAACCAAATTAAAAAAAAACAAATAAATGCAGGGAATAGTCTAGCTGGCATCAAGAGAGGGTTGTGGTCTGGGTGGCTGAGAGATATCTTGATAGTTCTCGGTCACGAGTCCCAAAGTAAAAACAATAAGCATTGGTATACACATTGATTTCCATCTAAAATACAGATTAAATAGAATCTGTATTGAATCATCATGTTCAGAATTGTTCATGACAATTAGAAATTTTGTTTAGAGTGATTTGTGGTTTCGATTTATTAATCTTTTAAAAGGTTGCAGGGCAGACAAACACAGAGGTTTTTACATCATATATCTGCAAGGTCAATACTGATTTTGCTATATTCTACACTGTCACATGATAGAATGCTTAATAAGGATGGCATTCCTATTTGGACTGGCCAATTTATATTCCAAAGGTAATAATTAGTATGAAAGATAAGGACAGAGACATGATCCTTTACTTCAAACTGAATAAATAACTGCCTATGTGTATATTAATCTTACCCAGTGTAAATCAAACCGTCTCCACCCCACTTGACACAGGTCACTGAATTAGTGTGACCTGTAAGGGCAATTACACATTTCCTTGTGGTAATATCCCAAATGCGTGCATCACCATCCTTACTTGCACTTACAAAACGGCGGCAGGGAGCTTGCAAATGAACTGGCTCCCAAGATACAGAAGTAATCCATTTTCGATGCCCCTAATTTGTAAAAGTCCACAACAAATGAGTACTTGATGGCAAGAAGAATGACAGATGTACATAGTATCTAATTACAATGTCGATGTAATTATGCTCGACATTGTGTGCATATATACTATGGAAAAACATTGGAGCAGTTCTCTTCAAGACTTCAACTAACATATATTTTACACATAAATAATTGGCAAGGGTCAACAGAAATGCAAATAGATAGCTACCAACAATTCTTAGTTCATAGTTTCATACTTCTACAGAGCCTACATGTTACCACTTAGGATGGTATAATCTTACCGTAAGTGGAGTACCCAATTGCTTGCCTGTTTTCGGGTCCCATAATATAAGTTCTCCTGACTTGCTTCCACTAACAAGATGGTTCCCATCAGGTGACCATGCAATGCAGAGGACCCAGTTTTTGTGGCCTGGAAGATGCAGTGTTATTTGATATATGGTAACTTTCAAATACTCATGGCCAAAAACATTGGGTATGCAAATAGAGCTCTATGAGTGCATGTGATGCATTATTAACAAGAAAAATTATTCCCTTTTTAATAGTTCCATGCTATTAAGTCACAGCTTTGTCCAACAAAACTAAACTAAAAGGAACAAAAATGAATTAATACGATACTAAACATTAAACTTTGATTATGCAGTACATGGTTAAGTTCACTATCAAAAAAGATTGACTCCAAAAGTAATGACATATTTATTGGGATTTCCTGATCAGCTTGATATCTCTCATGATAAATTGGTAAATCACAAATGTTGGTAAGCAGTCAGTTACCATCAAGAAATAACCATGCCATATAATCATAAAAACAGCATCAATGCATTGTAGATGTAACAGTTTTTTAGGAATGGGAAAATGACTTCAAAGTTCAAATTTCCAATATCAGTATGCAAGAATTCTAGAATTCACCTTTGCATGTGAACAATGGGGTCTGTGTGTTCAGATCCCAAAACCGAACAGTGGTGTCACCTGAACCACTAGCCAAACATCTTCCATCAGGGCTGAATGAAACGGATAATACAGCTTCTGTATGGCCTGCAGATGGATAAGATTAATCAGATCATTCCACAGCAGCGTAAAAGAGAAGTTAAAAATATCATCAGAAAATTTGATTTCTCATGCATATGCAAAACACATCTGGTAATCAAGTAGGATAAACATGTCCTAAAGCATGTAATCAAAATAGTCTTGATGTGCAACCCCCACCCCCCCCCCCAAACCCCTCCCTCGCGCAACCCAAAAAAGAAGTAATACCATAAAATTGCATTCATCGTCTTGCTCAAACCTTTTACATGCTGTAATTACCAAATTTGAATGTGGAAAGGCAAGATATCCAAAAAAATGTATGGTTCCAATTAAGGGAAAAAAACTGGTAATGGTGCTGTGAACCATGGGTTCATTCAATCGCATTTTTTCAAACAAAACAAGGATGCGAGGGTTACTGAATATTATATTTCCATGGCAAATTACAGTGCTATGAGAACTTCTCAAACAAAAGAGTCGTGAAATACTCCTCTATTAATATATACAAGGCAAAGCTTTTGCTGTCCTTTCAAAAAAGAGTTGTGAAATTGTGATGGAAAAATAAAAACAAGGGTAATGAACATAATCCAACACAGACATACCAGCAATTGTAGCAGAGCATCGGTTGACTGGCCTTATGCGGAAAACTGCTTGTGGTTGATATACTATGCGCAGGGTGACCTCAACATTTGCTTCATTTATTGAATCAAAAGATACAAATCAGATATCAGATGCCACTAGCATATATTATTTTTCTTCCCCAACAAAAAAAAAAAAAAAGTATCGATGAACTTTGGAGCGGAGTCTCACCATTTTTTTGTTGCATGTAAGCACCAAGCTGGACAGATAGCTCTTCATCTCCGATGTAAAATGCATAGGGAAGCTTATCCTCCTAAAGTAAATGCTTAAAATCATGAGGTCACACAAGTAGTACGCATGACAATTGGGAGTGCATTGCATAGGTGAAGATCAATTTGCCGTGATACATTCATTCAGTCATTTTCATTTTATGTTGATATTAGCCCTTATCTTAATGAGTGGTACACTTGTAAAGCATTACATTTTTTTTGTTTATTCTCTTTGCCATGTCCTTGATGCAAAAGCACACACTAAATTTCCTCTGTCACGAAAGAACTATGCTAAAAAATTACACCAACAAGGGAAACGACTCAAGACAGCTTGTGTGCTGTGACTGCTGCTGTCTCACTGTCTGGTTAGTCGGTTTCATGGTTTGTCTTCTCAAACAAGCAAACAAATAAATAAATTGCTGTGACAAGTGGTTCCCCCAATAAAATAAGAACACGAATGGTTGCTAAGCTGAGGCGGAGGTGATTAAAGGCAAGCATACATACGTTGTGGAGCAGATGGTTGACGATCTCCTGCAGCTGCGGCGGGCCGACGTTCTGCGGCAGGTAGAGGGCGGCGCCGAGGTGGTCTCCTTCGGGACTGACGAGCTGGCACATCACGCTGCTACTACTGCCAGCAAGCTGCTGCTCATCTCGCTTCTCCATCTGAAATCCCTAAATTCTTCGATTGGGGTTTAGCTGAACCCCCACAAAATTTTCGATTAACTTTTTTATTAAAAAAAAAGGCGCGTGTAGAGAGGAACGATGAGGATGAGGACGTGCGTGTGTGTAGGTGGGTGCTCACCGGCGGCGGCGGCGGCGGGGACGGCGGCGGCGGGTGGCACCGATGCTCGCGGGATGGCGGCGGGGGCGGGTGAACTTTTAGCGAGGAGATGTGAGTCGGCTAGGGCGCAATTAATTACACTGGGGCGTTGCGGGCTTGGGGTATGGGTGTGCTTTGTTCTGAATTGACTATGGGCCGGCCTGGGTTAAAAAGGAAAAAGTCAACTATTGGTCCCTCCACTATGGGTAGAGTTCCATACTTCCATCCGTGTCAGTGATCTTCTCGTCCAGTCAAAGCGAAGTACTACCATCTGTTTAAGCAATCTGGTCCTTTAACGGAGAGGTAGGACCCCTTAGAATAGGCAGTGGCCTCCAAATCTTTATGAAAAACACACACCATGTATGTTTTCATTAATGAGTGGTCATAGGTCACCGATGTAAAAATAGACAATTGCTAAATGCAAAGATAAAATAAAGGGAGGAATAATAGGAAGTGCATGCATGGTGAGAATGAAAGCAAGTTTGAAAAGTAGAAGTGCACATCAAACAGAGACACTATGGTCTTTGGTCTTTACTATTGAGTCCTAATTTGTCTAAAGAATGCTAGAAAATTTTTTTTTAGGACGGAGAGAGTAACAACTTTTTGGCACAAAGGTAGATTTTACCTTCATGAAAAACACACACAATATGCATTTTTCCATTAATTAATGGCCATAGGTGGTCACCGATGTAAAAATAGATAATTGCTAAACGCAGAGAAAAAATGAAGGGAGGAGACACCTCCACGCTCGACACTTGTAAGAGAAAACCTAGGAGATCCTCTGTCCTGTCCTCCATCTGAAAAATAGAGGATTAAGAGACAAAAACTATCTCCATCAGATACTCCATATGGCCCTCCAAATTTAGCCCATCATCCAAACTTGGCGTTTCTCTCTCCTCACGCCATCTCGCAACAATCGTCTCTCTCGCCTCCATCCGGATCCCGCCAGCACCTCCACCCTCCCGCGCCCATGAC
>CM002478.1:15999465-16011575 GCA_000325765.3 Leersia perrieri | reverse complement strand
GCCCTCCAATGGAGTAATAACCCTAATCCAGTCCGGAGGAAGTATTCCGCCGAGTTTGTATGATTGAATATGGTGTATGATATGATATGATTCGACGTCCTCGACCCCTCCTTATATAGGGGGGAAGGCCGAGTCATCTGGGAATCCTAGCCCTAGATGGCTTAGGGTTTCCTTATTTGTTACAATATCTACCCGACCGACTACCGTGGAATACAAGGCAAGGCCCAACTGGGTGATTTATCTCTTTACATATATGAACTTTGAGTCGCATACGACTCGGGATATGCCTTATCTCTGGGATTGCACCGTGGGAAACAAGGTATTGATGGGTCGGGCTTCTTTGCCTTCCTTCTATCAATCTTCTAGAACACCTCTTCTTCGTGGGCTCATGATGGTCCGAGTAGATACCGGTACCCATATTCTCCACAGTAGCCCCCGAGTCATTCATAGACAAATTGCATCCCTCTTCTTCAAATATTTCAACCTTTAATCTTCAAACTCCCGTCTTAAGTTATTTCTTTCCATCATCTTGCAAATAGGCTATGAAGGACTCCATCATAAATTCCAGAGAAAAAATTGGGGCGCCGAGTGGCGCACCTATTAGGTGTAGCCCCCGACTCTAGGATTAGTTGGGGAAAACAACTAAACTTAGAGTCTATATAGGACTTTTAAAAGAACATCCTTATAAAGGAATTAATGGGTGCGCCGAGTGGCGCACCTAATAGGTGTAGCCCCCGACTCTAGAATTAGTTGGGAAAACAACTAAACTAGAGTCTAATCAGCACACCTGGAGCTTAGCATTGATCATTTCAAATCATTGGCCAGAGGCTTTAATATAATACGCATAGCTATAGTCAAATACGATTTTTAGTCAGATACATACGCATCCTCATCTTGATACTTATCAAGGCATACAACTTAGCATCAATCACCCAGTTAATCTAGATAACAGGCCAGAGGCTTGAAATCTCACTATTAGGCTTTTAGCCAAGTGATCAGAGTAGTAATAATTTGCACCTTAATTTGAATAAGGGTAAGCAAATCCTGAATCAGGTCATTACTCTTTAGGATCCCATATTGCGAGTAGCTCCAAGTAAACTGCATGTGATTTTCCATCACCAGAAGGCACAAAGGGCATGCTTAAAAATTACCGGGCTATATCAGATGTTAGCCTAGCATCAATCACAGGAATCAATGTCCCCGAGTGATAGGCTAGAGGCTCATCAATCCAAATAATCCAATTATCTAGTTGTTATAGCAGTCGCTGCTCTCTTATTAGATGAATCTTCAAATCCTCCAAATATAGTTTTCAATTCGTGATTCTAACTGTAGGGCTAAGTTTCCAGTGGTAATCCGAGTAACTATCCAAAAATCTTAGCCGCCGACTAGTTCTCTCGATAAACCCTAGGACTTCCTTATAACGGTTCCAAACTGACGCCGTTAAATTCGAAGCTTATTTAACCATTCCGCGAAAATTGTGGATCTGACGCATGTCCAACGGCGTTAGTTTCCCTTTTATCTCTTCGTCTTCTCCGTCGGATTCAACACTACTGCGCCATTGCCTTCCAAGCTCCAGTTCCATTTTTGCTCTTGCGATTCACACCGTGCCTCCAAGCTCCTTCTTGCACCACCACAAATCCCAACAATCTGACTTCATCCCCCATCATGGCCAGCACCGGGAGCTCCAAGGCCGCCACTGACGCGTCTGTTAGCATAGAGTCCGGTTGGCTTCCAAGCTCAATCGACGAGGGGAAGCTAAATCTGATGGTCAAGGAAGAAGTTCTTCATCGCAAGGAGGTAGTCCCCTGGCGCCCTGCTCGATTTGATGTCATACCCTCGCCAAACACCGGCGAGGCGGTCGTTTTTACCCCCTTTTTCTATAGGGGCTTCTCTTTTCCCGCTCACCCCTTCTTTAGGGGTTTGCTTGAGTTTTATGGAATCAAGATCCATCATCTTAATCCTAACTCCATTCTTCATGTCTCCATTTTCATACATTTGTGTGAAACTTTTATGGGCATTTTTCCCCATTTCAACCTCTTCCGAGCCCTGTTCTTTCTGAAACCACATCCCAGCTATGCCAACATCTCCAATGTTGGTGGAACCGGATTCCAATGCCGTTCCACTAACAAGTACTTCAACATGTCCTTCAACACCTCCAACAAGGGATGGCATGACGAGTGGTTCTACCACCCTGACACCGAGAAGTCACTCGGCGAGTATTCTTCCGAGTACCCTGTCCCTTGTGACTCCTGGAACGCCAAGCTCACCAAGCCAGTAATGGATGAAGTTGCTCCTTTAATGAAGAAGATTGCCGACTTGAAGAAAGATGGATTGACTGGCATCTGGGTGTCACAGCACTTCTTAAAGAGCGTGTCCACCCAGCCTTCAAGTACATAGGTCACCACGATTCTACCAGGGAGTCGGAGGTTGACCTGACAGAAGAAGTCAGCAATAAACTCAGGGCACTTTTTGCTGATGGCGTCGACATCCCCACCGAGAAGGATAAACCTCGGTGTAAATCTTTCCACATCTACAGGCAGACTTCTCGGGTATGTGTCTTTTATTGATATCACACATTTATCCTTCCACTTATAGAATATTAATTGTTCGTACTGTTTCTCAGGAGTGTTATCAGCTCGACTCTATACCCCCGAGTGTCGCCAACATTACTAGGCCTAATCAGGCCCCAATGCCTAATGGCCCAGCCGTTGACTTCTTCAACGAGCTTGGAGATGATGAAGAAGAGGCAGCCGAGGCTACTGCCGCTGCTACTTCAGTCCACGCCGACTCCCTTCAAGGGAGGAAACGAAAGATGGTTGTTACCAGCGTCTTGGACAACGAGGCGACTAACCAGTCAACCCCTTCTCCTTGCTTGTCTTCACCTCCACCACCCATAGCGCCTAAGGCAAGGCCCTTCTCACCTCGCCCAGCTAAACGTGGGCGTTTGAAGGTGTCCAAAGTGTAAGTTCTCTTTTCTTCACGATATCTTTGGTTTTTGTATTCGAATCTTCAAATCTTCTTTAACCTTGATTACTCAATGCAACAAGCCCAATACCAGTTTCACTGGTAAAGAGGACAACACTCCACCACAGCCCCGACTACTTCAGTAGTAGAGAAGCCCGTGGCTATGCTGACTGATTCTCAGTCGGAGTCTATGGAGAAAGAAGTCCTAGCAACCACTGTCTCTCTGCCGCCTCAAGCCACTACCATGGATATCTGCTCCACCGCGGCCCAAGTCGCGACATCTTCTAATATCATCCCCACTGGTATGTTTTTTTATAAACTTACTCAATTCCAGTCGAGTGATATTCTTCCTTGATTTTTGATTATATCTTGAAAAGTCTTGTCTTTAGTTAAGACTGCTCCATCCACCACTGTTGCTGCCGCTCTGGCCACTACCATTGAAGCTACTTCTTCCCCAGCCTTGGGCATTCACAACTGGTGTTGATACACCGAGTGCCGATAAGGGGAAGCAAATACAAGGCTCTCCTGCAGCTGTCAAACCGAGTGCTGGTTTTGACAACGAGAAGACTGTTAGTGAAGAGGTAAACCTAAGTTATTTTTCCTCAGTTTAAACTTCCTTATGTATAGCTCTAGCTTTATCTTCTCAAACTTAATCTCTTAGATTATCGGGTGGCGATATGGCCCCGATCCTGACCAGGTCTCAATCTTGGATCGGATTGAAGAACAGAAAAACATGACCAGATTGATCCAACTAGTGTCCGAGTCTTCTGACCTAGTCCTGGTAAGTTGTCTTCTAATAACAGTCACTTTTACTCAGACTTCTTTCCCTGTACTCATAAGCATTATTTTTCCAGAAAGTAATCAAGAACTCCAGTGCCAAAGATACTCTTCTGGAGCGCATTGCTCCATTGGCTGAGAAGGCTGAGCAAGCTTAGGAAGAACTGGTTGCTCTTAGGAATGAAGTTGCTGGCTATTGGGACATCCGCAGCAATTTCAAGGACAAGCTTAGAGGTAATCTTCTTTTTCAACACAAGTCTCTTATCTTCAATTTTTCCTTGAACCTGACTACTCTGCTATTAGAATTCCTTGGCCATGATCCCGTCGTATTTGAAGCCAAGAAACAAGCTGAGGAGCAAGTGCTAAAACTCCAAGTTGAGTTGACTCTGCTTTAAAGCAAGAATCAAGGTAATTGTAATCCCTTCGTGTAGAATACTTTACTGACCTTCAAGTCTTGTAAATATCTCCATTTTCATCAGAACTCATCAAGGAAAACGACTCGGCCGAGAAGAAGTTAGCTCATGCTGTTTCCTGAATGTCAAATCACACGAGAAGGCCAAGTACTAGAAGGATAAACTTGAGACCTTCATAAAAAAGCATGAAGGTAAGTATCCTAGTCTTACAGATGAAATCTGAAACTTGTCTTCCAACTGAAATTATTTCTGCCTTCTCTTCGTAGAATTAAAAACTACCAATGCCAAAGAAATCAGCTCGATGTAGATGAGGCACAACAAATCCCTAGACAAGATGAAAGTCCAGCTGGACGAAGCCAGAGAAGCCAACGCCAAGTTGTGCGAATTCGCAGAACCAATCCTTGATGCTCTCCACTCGACAACTGCTGGATCCAACATCTCAAGTCTCCAGGTGGTGATCGATCTCCTCCAGTCGGCCCCAGGCAAATTTAAAGAGATAATCCTTGAGAATGCTGGCGTGCAAGCGGTCAAACCTTAGCAATTATTAAGTCTTATACCCTAAGCTTGACCTCCAACCCATCACCTCGGGGTATGCGGATGGGACGACTGGAGAAAAGGCCCTGGAACTTGTGAGTGAGGTAGATGAAATGGCCAAAATCATGGCTAAGGACAGTTTGTATCCTGAGGAAGACAGTGAAGAGTAGAACTCAGTAGGATCCATTCGAAAACAATCATATGTGTGTAATATTTGAATGCTTCCTTTGTTTATGAAATCCTTTTTTGTTTTACCAAGTCGCATGTTAATTAATTCACACTAAATCCATACGTTTAAACACTCATCGATAATCAAATGAGCTTCACGATCTGGAGAGTGACTTAAACAACATGAGTCGGCAAAGATATTTTTGTTATGCCTTATATTTAAACACTCATCTCGACTAGATCTTGAGTACAGGAACCCGGCTAAAGCAATCAGAGCCCCTTTGCGTACCAAACAAGAACATCAGTAAATAGAGCTTCATAATTAGGCATGAAAAAAATCTTGGCTTGAACTCATAAAGACCTGTGTGTAACTTCAGTCGGTAGCACATCTTCCAAGCCATAAACGAGAAAAAATGGTGTGCATCATGTTGCTCGGCTTGGTGTGGTTCGTAAGGACCATAACACAGATGGCAACTCCTGCACCCATTTGCCTGCGTAAGGCTTAAGTCGATTAAAGATTCTTGGCTTAATGCCTTGAAGAACCATGCCATTAGCTCGCTCAACTTGTCCGTTGCTACGCGGATGTGCAACAGAAGCAAAACAAATCTTGATCCCAAACTCATTGTAGAAGTCTTTGAAGAGATCACTTGTAAACTGGGTGCCATTGTCAGTTATTATCCTGTTGGGTATACCAAAACGATAGATAATACTGAGGATGAAGTCTTTAGCTCGTTGGGCTATAATTTTGGGCACTGGTTTTGCTTCAATCCACTTTGTGAACTTGTCTACTACCACAAAAAGATGAGTGAATCCACCCGGGACTTTTCTGAAGGGCCGACTAAATCTAGGCCCCAAACTGCAAAAGGCCAAGATAATGAGATTGTTTGCAGTTCCTGAGCTGGAACGTGAATTTGTCGTCCGAAAAACTGACAACCTTCGCAGGTCCTGACAACCCTCTCCGCATCATTAACGGCAGTTGGCCAATAAAATCCTTGACGAAAAACTTTACCCACTATGGTTTTCGATCCGGCATGGTTGCCACATATACCTGAGTGAATCTCGTGTAAGATCTGGCATCCTTCGTCAATACTGATGCACTTCATGAGCACTCCATTAGCCACCTTCTTCATCAGCTCGCCCTCATGAATTGTATAAACCCTGCTTTTCCGTTCAGTCTTTTCAGCTTCAGCCTTGTCGGCTGGCAACTCATCCTCTGATAGGAAACGAAAAATTGGGTTCCTCCAGTCATCCTGTAGATAGGCTACAACTGATTGGCCCGATTGCTCAGTAGTCGGGTTCTCAGAGGATTCGGTAGCCGGCTGCTCTGAAGACTCGGCGACCTGCTTTTTCTTCTTAATAGTTGGCTCATGGAGATATTCAATGAATATGTCATCAGGAACTTTTTGTCAACGAGAGCCCAGATTAGCCAACTAATCAGCTGCCTCATTGTGGTCGCGAAGAATATGACTCAACTCGAGACCTTCGAACTTTCCTTCCAGTCAGCGTACTTCTTGGCAATAGGCCATCATGTTCTCGTCCTGGCAATTCCATTCCTTCATGACTTGATTGATCACAAGCAAGGAATCACCATATACAAAAAGGCGTTTGATGTTTAAGGATACTGCCAGTCGCAGTCCATGGATCAAGGCTTCGTACTCGACAGAGTTATGCTATGCGTTGAAGAGTATCTGCAACACATATCTGAACCTCTCCTTTCTAGGAGAGACAAGAACCACTCCGGCTCCAGCCCTAGAAACGCGTAGCGATCCATCAAAGTACATCGTCCAATGTTCCAAATCCTTGGTTGAACCATCAGTTTGAGCTTCAGTCCACTCAGCGACGAAGTCGGCTAATGCTTGTGACTTAATGGATATTTTAGGCTTGAAAGTTAAGTCAAAAGGCATTAACTCCATGGCCCACTTCGCGATTTGTCCAGTCGCTTCGCGATTATGAAGCACATCTCCAAGAGGAAAGGAAGTGATGACTGAAACGGGATGTGATTGAAAGTAATGTACTAGCTTACGCACCGTGATGAGCACTCCATAAAGCAACTTCTGAATCTGTGGATAACAAGTCTTCGATTCTCCCAGCACCTCACTGACAAAGTATACTGGTCGCTGAACCTTATGAATATGGCCCTCTTCTCCCCTTTCGACCACTAACACCGAGAGGACCACTTGTGGTGTCGCTGAGACATACATTAATAAGGGTTCTTGCGGCATTGGGGAAGCGAGTGTTGGTGCGATATTCAGGAACTTCTTAAAATCGATGAAGGCTTCTTGAGCTTGGGGTGTTCACTCGAACCTATCGGTCTTCTTTAATAGCTTGAAAAAGGGCATGCCTCGCTCTCCTAGCCGAGAGATGAATCGACTAAGGGCAGCCATGCATCCAGTCAGCTTCTGTACCTTAGTTAAATCACTCGGCGGCTCCATGTCTAGAATGGCCTTGATTTTCTCGGGGTTGGCATCAATTCCTCTGTGAGAAACCATAAATCCGAGTAACTTTCCTGACGGTACTCCAAAAATGCACTTCTCGGGATTTAATTTCATCCCGTAGGCTCGAATGTTGCTGAACGTTTCTTGTAAGTCGGCGATCAAGTCGTTTCTCTGTTGAGTCTTGATGACCACGTCATTGACATAAGCTTCCACATTGCGCCCAATTTGAGTCTGTAGACACTTCTGGATCATACGTTGGTATGTGGCTCCAGCATTCTTTAACCCAAAAGGCATTGTGATATAGCAATAAGCTCCAAATGGAGTTATAAAGGAGGTCTTTAAACAGTCCTCCTTCTTCAAACTGATTTGATGATATCCTGAGTAACAGTCAAGAAAACTCAACAGGTCGCATCCCGCAGTAGAATCCACCACTTGATCAATGCGTGGAAGCCCGAAAGGATCTTTTGGGCAAGCCTTGTCGAGATCCGTGTAGTAGACACACATTCTCCACTGTCCTGTCTTCTTTTGTACAAGCACTGGATTGGCCAGCCAGTCGGGATGAAGCACCTCTTTGATGAAGCCAGCAACCAATAGCTTTTTGATCTCATCTTTGATACCTTCTCGCCTGTCGGCGGCAAACCAGCGTAAACATTGTTTGACTGGTTTAGCGTCGGCTTTTACTTGCAAAGTGTGCTCGATCACCTCCCGTGGGATTCCAGGCATATTATATGGTTTCCACGCAAAAATATCTTTATTTCTTTGAAGGAAGGTGACGAGCTCGCTTTCCTATTTACAATCTAAATCAGCCCCGATGATAGCCGTTTTAGTCGGGTCATCTGGGGTGTGAGAAATTTTCATAGTCCTAACTTCGCTGACTTCAATCTTTGACGTCTTAGGACTCGGTATTTCTCCATCTACTACCTCGGACGCCTGCTGTCTGATCTGGTCATGTTCTTTGGCAGTGTCGCGCGCTTGGGTGATGTCACAGCTCTCTTTGTCGTAGGTGAACGCCTGGCGTACATCGCTGTGTAGAGAGATGACTCCATGTGGCCTCCGCATCTTCATCATCATGTACGTGTAATGCAGGATCACCATGAATTTGGACAAGCGGGGCGACCAAGGATGGCATGGTAGGCTGTGTCGAGATTGGCAACCTCAAAGCTGATATTCTCTATTCTGAACCTGGCCTTCGTGCCGAACGTGACTGGCAGAGAGATTTGTCCGAGTGGAATTGCCGACAGCCCAGGGATGACTCGATGGAATGGGGCGTAACTCGGATTGAGCTCGGATCTTGGGATCTTCATGGCATCAAAGGTCTTGGTGAAGATGATGTTGAGTGCACTGCCTCCATCAATAAGAACGCGCTTGAGGCGAGTTCCAAGCACCACTGGATCAAGAACTAGCCGGTATCGACCGGGCTGTACTACTCGGTCCAGGTGATCAGTGCGATCAAAAGTGATCGAGACTTCTGACCAACGGAGGTAGTTAGGCACACTTGGGGCTGCCATGTTGATTTCTCGATCAGTAAGCTTTTGTTTGCGCTTAGGCTCGTAGCCATGAGGGCCACCGAAGATGTGGTTGAGCTGCTGGGTCGAGCGTTGGAAACCAGGAGGTATGTTGTCATCATCCTTTTCCTTGCCCTTGTCTTTCCCAGAACCCTCAGGTGTATCCACCGGCTTCAGCCCCTTGACTTGTTGTTCAATGTACTTTTTGAGCATGTAACAGTATTTTGCCGAGTGATTACCATTTGGATGGTATGGACACTTCTCGGCCAATACTTGCTTATAATCAGAGATCTTGAAGCGGCGCTGATGATTGAAACGATCAGTCACGGCAACAAGTTCTTCAGGACGCCATTTTCGTTCTGATGAACGATTAGCGTCCTTGTGATCCTTAGAGGATTTGTCGTCCTTCTTCTTTTCTCTCGGTGCGAACGCTGACTGCTTGTCCCCGCAGATTGGTTGAACGGCTACGGCTGATGCTACATATTTGTTAGCCATCTCAAACAGTCGGCTAACAGTGTGGGGCGGCTTGCGAGTGAATTTGTGGATGAATTCTACGTCTCTGACCCCTTTCCTGAAAGATGCGATGATGATTTCGTCCTTAACATTGGGGATCTTGTTCCTGGCTTCTGAGAACCTCTTGATGTAGTCTTTTAGGTACTCGTTAAGCCCCTGTTGGAGTTTCAAGGGATCATACTGATCCCTAGGGCACTCATAAGTACCCTGGAAGTTGGCAATGAAGAGTTCCCGTAACTCGGTCCAAGATCCGACTGATCTACGGGGTAACCCAGTGAGCCAATTACGGGCCGAGTTAGATAACGCTACTGGGAGATAATTGGCCATTACTCTGCTATCTCCTCCTGCCGCTCGTATTGCCAGAGTGTACATTGTCAACCAAGTGATGGGATCGGTTTTCCCATCGTATTTCTCAATCCCAGTTGGCTTGAATCCTGAAGGCCATGTGACTTGGCGAAGATCAGAAATGAAAGCAAGGACTCCCTCATCGAAATTATCTCGCCTAGGGGGCGAGATGCCAAGTTGTCAGTGATGGTATTTGTCCCATCGTTGGTCTGACTCCTGTCGTTCGCGTCTCTTGTTGTTGATGACGTCACGTAAGTCATGTCGAATGAGGTTACGTGCGTCTGAATGAGGCTGACGAAGATAGCGGTCACGATCCTGCTGCAACCTATCATGCTCCTGAACCAGTCGGCACCTTTCCTCGTCTTTTCTTTGTTGTTCTTCTTCAAGCATTAAGAGATTCCTCTCTCGCTCTGCTCTTCGACTCGGGGTGGTGACCGAGTATCTCAGCGATGCAGATGCTCGTCCAGCTGATGATTTGGACTGTTCTCGACATCGTGAAGGAGGAGTTGTCCTTGAAGTCGACTCAGTAGCCACCTGGTTGTGGTGGTGAATCCCAATCGCTGAGACAAGGGCTCGAGCTTTTGTCAGCTGTGGAGTTAAGGGTGCTGCCGCTGGTATGTCTTCCATGAGAGTAGTCAACAGAGTTTGGGCAGCCGCTATATTCTGCTGGGGAGTAGTGAAAACTTGTTACCCCACATGAATTGTGCTGAGTCGCTGTTGTACTCGCCTGCTCGAGCTAGCTAGCCGCCTGGTTGCGTTTTCACGGGTGCGCGCTTGCTCCTCACGAAGCTGTCGGGCATCTGCATCTTTGAGCTCTTTTCATCGTCGTTCGTCCTCAGCTCTTGCCTCTTCAAGCTGCCGCTGGGCTTGCTCAATCTCGCGGGCTTGTCGTTCAATGTCTATTGCTCGTTGGGCGAGTTGTTCGGCAATCAACGGTACTTCTGTGACTTCTGCCATAAAAATCCCGTGTAGCGGGGAAAAGCTACCCAAGCTACTCTGCTCGAGCTCATCGAACTGGATTGATTCGTTGAGGAAGGCCACTTGGCGTTCTTCCCCCTCTCCATACACCACCGAGTTCCTGGAATCTGAGTCATTATCACTCGGATCGCACATGCCTGACCATTGGTAACGATAGGCATACAGACCTGCCCTGAAGAGCATTGCTTCAAGTGATGCCGGTGGTTTCTTATACCAGTCCTCCTTGAACTCCAAATCTCTGCATCCTTTGAAGAACACGTCCATGGCTTGGTTATTAGTTACGACCGGCTTGTCTTCCAAGATCGCATTGAAGCGTCGAAGGTAAACATGAAAAGGCTCCTCCACCCCTTGAAGTAGTTGGGCCAACCCTTGGTTGGGGGTCAGTGCTGGTTGAAGGGCTTTTTGCTTCTGTTGCCAAACTTTCTTGTGGAGTGGTGACTGATGTCCTTCACTGGACGCTGGAGGTTGTTGGCGTTTGGCCTGTTCTCTTCGTTGATTGTATGCTTCCTGGCGCTCGCGATTCTGAAGGTCCGTGTTGTCCTGCAGATTTTTCCACATGAAAGTGATGAGGCTGTCGTCCCTCCTTGGCTTTGAGTACTAAGTCCCGGGTGCTCCATGGATGTTGGTCAGCTGCATCAGATCTTTGATGCTCTTGGGCTCGTAGCGGTGCCATATTCGGATCATATCACGGTTTGTGAGACCGTGGTAGAAGATGGACAAAGCTAGCTGATCTGAAACAGGCTTGACTTGATCAAGTGCTTGTAGAACGCGCCGAGTGAATCTGCCGAAAGATTCTGTCGGCTCTTGTGTCAATTTCCCATAGAGGTGAAAAGCTTCAGGATTGTTTGAGGTCTTGAAGACTGGACTCACTGGCTTCTGAGTCGGAGTGATCTTGGAAGACTGAATCCGAGTTGATGTAGACCCTTGTTGCCGAGGCAGAGTTAGAGTTGACTCTAGATTGATAATCGGAGTCGGAGTTGACTCGGATGCCGGGATTAGAGGTTGAGTCAGAGTCGAAGTCGGTTCTGACGTCTCGATCTCCATCGGCTTGCTCCTCGATCTGCGTGATGCACGACGCCTAGCAGATCGACTCTGCCTCTTCAGCATGGGTTGGTAGCATGCCGGGATCTTGATGGTGCCGTCGTCGACTTGAGAGATTACGCGAGTCAAGAGGTGAGTTGTCTGCTCGGCGACATTGGGGAGACCCATTGGAAGGGTGAAGGTATCAGGCGGGCTGATCTCCTCAGCTCGAGTTCTGAGTTCTCCATTGGAGTCGGCGACGAAGCTGAAGGAGCCGGATCAGAGTTCTGTCCCTGGTGGGACGATCGATCCAGCAAGTGCGGGTGTTGACGAAGATGCCATCTAGCTTTTCGTCGAGAAATTCGGCGACTTCCCCTACCTGGCGCGCCAACTGTCGGTGTTTTGGACCGGCAATAAACTATATGGGGCTACGCACGAACTCGAAAGCTAGATGGTGA
>CM002478.1:15978536-15999365 GCA_000325765.3 Leersia perrieri | reverse complement strand
GTAACAACTTCTAATTGATGGGGAGTTGATGGTGATGTAGTAATGGATGGCTAATGGTGATTGATGAAAAATCAAGTCTCTTGCCCTTCCATGAGACCCTTCATATTCATCTTCTTCTATAAAAGAAGAATGATTCTCATGTCTCATGATATAGAAAAAAAGACATAAAATTATATGCTTCTGTATTGTATTTTTTATCCTCGATTCTAAGCTCTTGCGTGCACAAGATCTTGGAACGAGCAGGCCTCTAGAACTAACGTCGCGTCACGAGTACCTGTACGGGTAGACAAGCGATATAGTTTTTGGGGAGCGTTCTTGTGCGACTGCTCAAGTGGTGTTCTTCCTCATGGCGACGAACGAGGTGATCAACAACGGCAATGGAACTAGTGATGGATCGGGAGACAATGGAGGAGGCAACGGAGGAGGCATCCATAGCAGATCAAGTAGATCGTCTACGTTCAATTCTGGGTATGATCTTCTCACTTTGATCATGAACATGATACGTGTCATCATGTCCTTTTTGGTGCTGAATATGTTTAGTTCTACACAAGATTATTTTCTACTTTATGGCATCATGATGTTGATTATTTCTTTATCGAATTTTTGGATTAAATTATATCAAAAATTAACCAGATTTCCAACACTGGCGACCATCCCGGAGGTGGAGTACAGGTTCGAATCATGCGAATTTGCCGTGTTGATCCCCCGCGTCATAGCAAACCGGACGGCCGAGGCCAAGGCGCTCGTCAACCCGCTGCTCGTCATGGCCGAGAAGAAGGGCGGCGAGGTCCCTAGGTGCCTTGCCGCCTGTGCCGCCAGCCTCGACGAGGTGTCCAAGGCCATGTCTGGCCTCCCCATGGATGTTAAGGAGTACACCAAAGTTCAGAGTTTCCTTCACAAGAAGTTTGAAGCCGGCGTCGCGCCACCGCTGTGCAAGAGCGGCTGCCCCGACAAGTCATGCTCCGCCGATGAGACCGCCATCACAATAAGTTTCATGCCATCTGGGTCTTGATGGATAGCGTGGAGCCATACTCCGGATGCATGTAGCCATGGTGACGTACTCCCCGCTAATTTACTCCATATAAATAGACCACATCAGTCTTGGACTTTACATCTCATCTTATGTTTTGTTTATCATATAACAACAATCAATTGTACTCGCCGGATCAATATGTTGTCACTCAATGATAACATGACACTTGTAAGAGTCGGTTATATTTACTGCTTCAAATCAATTTGTTTCCAAAAATTAAACTCGCAAATCAATAGGAGATTGGTTACAGTACTTGTATTATAATTCACTGATGTCTACTAGTAAGTTTTTTTCTTCTTCAAATGGTTTTGGTTGATCTGGTTGTACGATGTTGTAATTATTGAAAAACTAACATATGCAAAATATTCTGATCTATCAAAATATCCGTAAAAGTCAGTTATATTTACTCAATGTTTTTAAATAGCGGGCTATAGCGGAAGCTATAATGGACTATAGCGGTTTTGCAAAGAAACAGCTAGGAGAACATAATTTGACAGCTAAGCTTCACGGGGCGCTATTAGCTGACTTTAGCCCGAGATAGTCGCTAAATGGGCTTGACTTTGCGGCCGCTAAAGCGGGCCAAAATGAAGCTTGTTGTTGCCTACGGCCTACCTTTGGCCCAAATAACCCTCTGCTCCTGTACTGTTACCCTAACTCCCTCTCGTACTCCCGAATCGGCGGCAGCAACTCCCGATCTCCAAGCAGTGGCAGCGGATCTGACCCGTGGGGGCGGCGGTACCGGTTCCAGTGCTGCTGCTCCCCTTTAGCCGCGGTGGCGGCTGCTGTTCCTCTCCTGCGCCGGCGGCGGCGGCTGCTACTGCTCGGCGGCGTGAGTGGCTGCCGCGACTGCTGCTGCTCCCTGCGCCGGCAGCGACGGCTGCTCCTCCCTTGCAACCTGGCGGTGGCTAACTCACCTGCAAGGCTTCGATTCAGCGGCTACCGACTGCTGCAGCTCACCTGCGCCGGCGGCGGCGGCTTCTGATTCCCTGCAATGCCGTTGCTGTCGTGGCTGCTGCTGCTCCCCAGCGCCGTTGCTGTGGCTACTGCACTTGCCATGATGCCAGCTTTAACTATCTCCATGGTGCAATCAAAGAAAGAATAGTTGGATAGTAGTATACTTCAGATTTCAATTTAGATTGTTGCTGAGGAAACATTTGATCAACGAGAACTTCAAAATTAATGTAATTATAGTAGTTTACCAAAATCAATTTATGAATATGTTTTATTGAAAGTTGTTTCCCATTATTTTCTAAATATTATATTGAGTAGCAATAGTGCCCGTGCGTTGCACCGGGCTATAACTTCTAAAAAACATAAAGTACTAAAATTAAACATGTTTTTTCGGCTGAGGAACAAAAAATAGACTTATATTCGCTTGCCCGATTGGCCCATGGCCTTTTTCATTTGCGTGAGTCCACTCCCGCAGTCCCAGGCCTCAACATGGGCCTGGGCCGTGAAATTCCCTTCCCACCTGGGCCGATTCTCAGCCCGGTCGATCCCGGCCGTCTGATCCTAGGGCTCCTAATCGGACGGCCGAGCGGGCGAGATCGGGGGAACAACCCCCCTCCCCGAAACCCTAACCCTAAACCAGCCCCAACCCTCCTCCGGCCTCCCCCACTGCGCCGCCTCCTCCTCCTCCTCGCGCGGCGCGGCACTGCCCCTCCTCGCGTCGCGCCGCCGCTAGCCCCCCCTCGGTTCCTCGCGCCACCGCCCTCGACTCCTCGCACTATGCCGCTCTACCCTCGGCCCCTCCTTGCGTCATCACATCCTTCCTCTCCTCCACACAAGTCGTACGCAAGCGGGTTGGATTCGAGATGACATCACGATGACATCAGCGAAACGGCGCTGACATCAGCATGACGTCAGTGACGGACGAAACGGTCCACTGCAGAAAACCACAGATTTATTTTGAACTTTTATAATAGGTATAGATATAGATGTGAGAGTTGATCTGAACATTTAAAATTGCAGGTACTTAATGATATATCATGTAGATCAATTGATTGAGTTTAGTTACTATGATAGTCGAAAGATGGCTTAATATATGTGCAACATAATCTTTGATAGGGCAATTGTTTTTATTTTTTGGCATTGCATGTAATGTTGATTGGCTTGTCCAGTGACGTTTTCTTTGTCATGCACAATGCCTAGTTTCATTGAATGCAACAAAATTGTGGCAACTGGTTAGACACTATTGGCTTCATATAAGAAATTATGTAATCTATTTGTACATAATTCATAAACTATACATATAAATTGTTAGTTTATTGAAAAATATTTAAATTTTAGAATCAATCATTAAAAATCACATTGAAAAATAATAATGTATCCACGATTATATTTAGCCATATGTATAAACTGTGTGGAATATCACACTCTACTGCAAATGTTCCCAGATGCATTGCCTTGGCAATCAAATTAAACTCTACAAACCTATATATTTAGTGTAGCCCTCACCCAGTCCATGAATTAATAAATAATAAGAAAACATATATCCGTCTTAGTTACTTATACAAAAGGCGAATGATTTTTTTTAAGTGACACATAAGGTTCAAGGCTTTGTCACTTTATCATCTCACAAATTAAAAAACAACTTATAATCTATGAAGAAAAATGTTTTCACTTTTCACTTAATTGGAGCACACATTACCATAGCAATTGCATGCTAATAGCCTTTTTTCTATTCGAAGCATGACATTACAATTAATTTATCTGCATCTCACATACATAAGCCAATAAGGTAGAAAAAAATAATTGGTTGGAAAGTTATAGTTTTTACTATTAAACTTTAATTTTAAACTATTGACCATTCTTTAAAAAATACTATAGGCCCTACCTACATACTATATCTCTTTCGTCTTATGAATATCTCTTTTGTCTTTAGTAATTCACAAGTAAGTGCTTAAAAAATTAGATAAGTATGAACCAATTACAGGGAGGGCTAGCTTTATGGTACAAATAAAACAAATTCATCAGCAGTAATAGTTATTTGACATATGTTAAACAGACTTTCTGAACAAACAAAATCTAAAGATGATTAAGCAGATTATATATAAATGCTTATAGGGAGGAATTAAACGTTACTATACGGTACAAAGGTCATATAATTAACTTTTAAAATATCCAAGTGATGCTGTTATACTAACAAACAATGTATTTCCTGTAAAATATTTTCTATTAATTACATGTAAGAAATCGTACTTTTAAACAATGGCAAGTGACATACAGTTTATATTTTGCTCCTATAAATTTCCATAATACATCCTAAGATGCCCGCGTATTTGTGTGGGCTACCTTCCTAGTTGCATTAAAGGTTCAGAACTAGTAGCAGCAAGAAACGGTGTAGCGGCAAAACTACACGGATGCATCAAGGACAACAGCTTCGTTTGTTATTTCCTCAGAAAATTTTCATTTACAATCCTCCATGGGCGGCTTCTTTATGATACACAATTCTACTCTATACTAGTCACTTATACTAGTGAATCAACGGTCTAGATTAAATGCATGCTAGTGTAGCTATAGGTAGTATAGTGTAGCTATAGCTCGTATGGTATAGTATAGGGCATTTTGGGAAAGAAAATATAATCTTTTGGGCCTAATCTTTTTTTAAGAATACTTTTGGGTCTAATCTAGCCTGTTTCCCTCTCTCCCTCCCCTCCTCTAGGCCTAATAGCCCAACTCAAGGCGTGGCAGGTGGGGGCCGCGTGGGAGCGTCTCCTACCTCCAGCCGCACGCGCCTCGATACATGAGCTATAGCTCCGCCGTCGCCGTCCATCGGCCGATCTCCCTCCTCGTGACATTGCTCTTCGAATTAAATACAAAAATCAGATCCCCTCCTCCCTCTCATCAATTACCCCATGATTTCCATCTTCAATTCGGCCTTAAACCGACGGATTTATTCCCTTCTAAATTCCGGCCATCAACGGTGACCACCATCCGGCGAAATTAAGCCGAGTTGGAGTGGGATTTTATAGGGTTATCAAAAGAGGAGATCATGAAAGTTCCATTTTTTTCATTCAGTCGAAGAAACATGCACTGAGGAGGGAGATCGGGCAGCGCCGGTGGTTCCTGCTTCTGCCGGCCATGGCAGCGGCAATCAGGATGAAGACGACGCCCATGTGGTGCGGAGGAGGATGACATGTGGGTAATTAGGGGATGGCATGGTGGGTAATTAATTAAATTACTCTCTCCGTTTTTTTTATTTTTCGCCGTTGACTTTCAACAATATGTTTGACTATTCGTCTTATTCAAAAATTTTATGTAATTATTAATTATTTTATTATAAGTTGGTTTATTACTTATATATATTTTAAACATGACTTGTATTTTTATATATTTGTATATATTTTTTGAATAAGACGAATGGTCAAAATTTTAGTTAAAAGTCAACGGTAACAAATAAAAAAATAAGTATGTGTATATGATCAATTACTATAATACCCCTAACAATTTAAGGTCAGATTTCATCTATACTACCCACCTATCACTATCACTAGTATGATGTACCGTAAGAGAGCCCTCCATGAAAAAGTAAATATACATGTCTTCAAGGCTGTAAAATCTATAAAACACTAATAAAATGCACGCGTGTGTTTTTGTTCCTACTTGTTTATACTAAAGTTGCCTCTCTCTTTTTTTTTGTCCTTACTGTGCAAATTAATTCCGGTTATTTATCATGCAAGTTGAGACGAGTAAGGAATACTAAAGCCAGCTTAAGCAACACAAGCAATTAAAGCCATATATATTTCTTCTTCATGGTCCATAAATTTTTCTCATGACATAACGATTAAACAATTAAGCAAGTACGTACGTGTACGTACTGCTCGTCTAGTCCCACGAGGAATAATTGGCAGATCACTAGTAGCTACTAGCTAGTTATATAGCTAGACTACGTACAGGGAGGATTCTTGCAATGGTCAATAGGCTTGGTTTTTAAAGGATATCACCGGAGGAGAAAGAATCTATAGCTTAGGTTCGGCGCTTCCAAAAACTACTACATGTCGGTCATGCATGCATATATAGTAGTATATTGTTAGATATAGGGGACAGGCTATACTTACTAAACAGTGGTGAACTTCATTGAAATAAAGAACTCTTTGAACACATGGCAATCTGACTGTCGCTTTAAAATGTCAGACAAGAACTCAAGCATTGCATATGCATATTGCAGCCTCCAAGCTAGTAGCACTCAAGCTAGTAGCACCAAGAAACACTGCAGCGGCAAAACTACACCAAATAATGGATCACTGCTGCCATATCTTGTTCTCTCACGATTGCAAGACAGAGGCACCCAAAAGTGAAAAATCCGACCTTGTGATATTGGTAGAATGATGGGTGGCCATGCATGACCATCTCTATGATGGCGAAAAGATTAGGGAACCTACTTGCTAGTGCACCAAAAGTGCATGTGGCCATGTCGGCAACAGAGAGTGGGAATCGGCATGAACGTTGGACCGCGACGCAGCAGCAGTGCCAACCTTTTAACCGTCCTTTTTTTTTTTCTGGTCGTCAATGCACAATTAATACATCATACAGTAATAAATGTATATGTGATGTTTGGAGAACTGAAGAACTAAATTCCATTCCTCGCTTGTCAAAGAATATTTTAAAATAATCCATTTAACACCCTCAAGTCTTGTCTTTGTCGAAAACGCACCTCATAATTCCAAAACCGGATATACCTCTAAACTATATGCCGGACAAATTATCCCTCTCTAGTCAAACTAGGGTACTTTTTATGCTTGCATGCATGGTGCTCATGTGTAAATAAAATCATAAGAAATATTCTTTTAAAAGAAATCATAGATGACACATGTCAGTCTTGCTGCCTTCTATCTCTATCCAAGCAGACGAAAACCGCCGCATCGCTCGTGAGCAAGCTCATCATCGCAGCCAGCCATGCATGATAAATGTCACCAATCGTGACGACCTCGAGCTCGACATTCTTCAACCAATATAATCTCTAGCATGGCCGACACGACCAGCAAGATCCTTCTTTCATCAAATCCGGCATGCGGTATAACTGGTGGAGAGGCACAAAGCTCACAAAAAGTTCCAAAAACCAGCGGCAATCAGTGGCGGAGCCAGGAATTCTATAAATTAAGCTTGGGCTGCGCAAGACTAAATCGGCTCAAACAACTCTGATAGATAAAAAGTTATATTAGCATGATATAAGAGGGCCCTATGTTTTCTTGTTTCAAATATATATGTTTGAAGCCAAACTTCATATATCTTTCCATGCAGCAAATGTAATATCTAATATGTATATGTCTGAATTCAATAAGACTACATAAGGCTAAAACATTCATGAGCACAAGAGCGTGTTGAGAAACAATTTAGCAATTAACTAGCAGTGTGTTGTATGGCACTACTTATATTATTCCCTTGGAGGCTTGCAGCTAGGAGGAAAAATATTCATGGAATATGACCATGACCTTTGTAACTCTGCCCAGCTAGCCGCTGGCCCCGCCGCGCAACGTGAGAAGCTCGCTAAAATATGCTGCCTTTTGGGCTGTGGCCTGTTGGCTCAACGAGATTATGTGAAAGGTATTTAGGAAAAATGCAAGTTAATTAGATACTATCTCTGGTTTTTTTATTTGTCGCCGTTTACTTTTAACTACCCGTTTGACCATTTGTCTTATTAAAAAAAATGTATACAAATATTAATTATTTTGTTATAAATTGGTTTATTATTATAAATATTTTAATCATGACTTGTATTTTTTATATTTACATAAATTTTTTGAATAAGACGAACAGTCAAACATGTGGTTAAAAGTCAATGGAGACAAATAAAAAAATCCGAGGGAGTATATGTATTTGGGCGGCAGCGAGATTCACGTTGCAGGCCGTCCCGTAGGGCACATCCGTGAGTTAGCTTCCGATCCTGGCACCTTGAGCCAACCTTGCATGGAAATTTACCGAATTAGCTTTGTGTTTCGCATAGTAGATCGCTAATCTTCAACAACGCGGCGGTGTGAACCCTGAGGGTGGTCTGACCTGTCCAGGAGGTAAATCCGCCACTGGTGACAATGGAGGTAGGCCACATGTTGGCGGGTGGCAAAGAAGGAGATCATATACGTACATACGAGGGACACCTAAATTGCACTATAATTACACCTAGAGGTCTGTTAGAATGCTTCACTTTACCTCTTGAGAGGTAAGACCTCTCATGTAATCGTAGCCGTTGATTATTGGATTTATTATATTCAATAAAAATAATTTAAATCTTTCTATTAATATACCATTACTAAATAAGTAAACTAATAATTAGCCTAACTTAATCACATTCATACGGACGAGTTGACAAATCAGATCTGCATGCATGCATGCTATTAAATCATGCGGTCATGCATGCATCTTATTTGATGTTTTAATAATTCCAAATAATGTAATCTCATAAATATACAAAGCATATGAAATATATTAAACATATTAATTTTTCGAATTTGGAGAAAAACATAATTGTATTTGAAACTTCTATCTATTGTGCTAACTTTCAATAAAAATAATATGGTATAGTCATACAATACTCACTTTTAAAATTACAAGTTGGAATATGCTGACACATACTTTTAACAATATTAAATATATAGTATTATCAAATAAGGAAGCACTACTTCATTCCTTATTATAATATAACAAATATCGTTAATGACTTTAATAATAATAAATGACGCTTACCTCCAAAGAGGTAATTTCTAATTAGGCATTAGATCTATACGTAATGAAACGGTTCAGAACAATTTGGGGCCGGTCACCTTAAAAATTTCCTTCTACTTAACTATATTTTAGGCAAAATGTGTCGGATGTTACATGGGTAATCCCAAAAGTAAATTTAAGTAGTAATACTTCACAGGGTACTGTACATGAAAAAGCTAGTAGATGACTTTATATGTGGGCCGGGGTTAAGGCCGAGCCTTCATCACTGCTTAGTGCTTAGCCTGTTTGCACAGCCTTTATCATTTGCAATGGTACATACGTAGCTTGTTTGGGGATCTGCTAGCTAGCTTCGCCCTAGCTTCTAGGTTCCTACCGCCCTTGCCCCAGCTGTATCAAATCATGGATGCTCTTGGATCGATCGATCTGTGTATATATATGCACGTACCGCGAAGGAAAAGAGAGACACATCAACTCGCGATCGATCTGGTAACTAGGTGGTGGAGTGATCGATCAACCACATTAACTAGTTTAGAAGAGCATGGCTAGCATGAACAATAGTCTGGCTTTGCTGCTCCTCCTCATTATTCTTATAGCTGATCATTGTCTCCCGACTGCCGCCGTCGCCGAGCATGGCTATGGCAGCAGTACCCCTTCTTGGGTCAATCCGCGGCTGCGGCGCCTCCTGCGCGGCACGGCGCACGGCGAGCTGGAGGTGACTGTGGCGAAGGACGGCAGCGGCGATTACACGACGATCGCTGCTGCCGTGGCCGCAGCTCCCAACGGGAAGGAAAGGTACACTGTCCGTATCAGAGAGGGGAAGTACCACGAGCAGTTCGTCATCGGGAGGCGCAATGTGGCTTTGTTCGGCGACGGAATGGACAAGACTGTGATCACTGCCAGCCATGGCACCCCACATGGTGGCAACACGTCTGCATCGGCTACCGTTAGTAAGTTTTAACTACTACTCCTTCCTAGCTTTTTCAAAGTTACATTACATGGCCTATATTTTTAGCACACCTTCTTCTCCTAGGTACTTTAATTTATATCATATATAGATCGTTATTAATTCGTTGGAATAACAAACAACATCAACTGTTATAATCTCTAGATCTAAAGCACAGTACAGTACAAATTAAGTGTATATACATACGTTTATATACATACATGCATATTCTGCCTCTCGATCTCTGCAGATGACACAATTAATTAGTGCACATAGCATTTTCTTTATATATGCATTATATGTACATATAGCGTATATATGAAATATTGTTTGAGTAGTTGAGTACCTACATGCAGCTGCCATTGGCGGCGGTTTTATGGCCCGAGATCTCACAATAGAGAACACTGCCGGACTAGACGGGAATCAATCGGTGGCTCTCCGGTCCAACTCAGAGCACGCGGTATTGTACCGGTGCAGGCTGCAAGGGTTTCAGGACACGCTATATGCGGAAAATAAGCTGCAGTTTTATCTGGATTGCGAGATTTCAGGGACGGTGGATTTCATCTTCGGCGATGCCAAGGCAGTCTTTCAGGGGTGCCGTCTTCTCGTTCGCCGCCCCAGGAACGGAGCGCACAACGTCATCACTGCGCAGGGCCGCAACGATCTCAACAAGAGCCTGACGGGATTCAGTTTCCAGAACTGCAGTGTCATAGCCATGCCTAAGGAAAACCTCACTGGAGTCGAAACCTACCTCGGCCGTCCATGGAGGAACCTGTCTCATGTCATTTTCATGCAGTCCTTCCTCTCTGACATAGTTCATCCGAGTGGCTGGGTGCACTGGAACAAGTCCAGTGCAGTTGCGGAGACGGCGAGGACGGTGTCGTACATGGAGTACGACAACTGGGGCCCAGGAGCAAACACCAGCCAGCGCGTCGACTGGGAAGGCTTCTCCAAGGTCACCGATGCCAAGAAAGCTGAAGAGTACACCGTCGACCGCTTCATCAACGGCAGCGAGTGGCTCCCCAAGAATATCGTCTACAAGCACGGGCTCTAGATAGATACTAGCTCACTTGCTTGCTCGCTCGGGCGATCTTATCGTGTGTGTAATCATATGTATGAGTGGATCATCATGTCCCTGCATGCATATGCCTCCATGTATCCACCGCATGATCTGTTACTGCTAAGTTGCTATTCTTGTCATGTTGTCTGGTGTGGTGTGTGTCAGTAGTCCTCATTTGCACTTAATTAATATTCTACATTAATTATCCTTAGCCTGTGTGGCTGTGTTTTGTAATCTCTCTTTAATATCTATGTGATGAAAATGTAGCCGGCATCCTTAGCGACCCGGCAAAAAATGCTTGTTTGAGCAACGGAGCATATATATATGGGAAACGCTTGACCTCGGGCATCCGATGCCCAACGAAAGATCGGACGCTGCATTGAGTGAGCAAAAGACAGCATCTACGCTTGCGGTGAATGATTCTGCATGTATGGGGAAAGTGACATGACAATGACAGTTTTTCAGCTTCCTCCTCTTCCATTCAGATGAATTTTTTTTTCATGAATCGTTCACTCGATTCGTAATCCAATTATGCCATTGTATCGTAATAATTAATTAAATCTTTACAATGAATCAAAGTTAATTATATTATGATTAAATAAAGATATATGTCTCAACCATAAAAACTAGACGTTTCATACGTGAGAAGTGAATGTTTCAAATAGAATTCAAGAATGTTGCACTCTTTTAGGTTTTTTTTCAATGGATTTTTATTAATAGTACACATAGTGTTATCTGCATGTTTCGATAAGTATTTTATGATGTTTCACTAGTTCATTTCAAATGTTACTTGTAATTTCTTTTAAATGTTTCAACAAGTATATTTGGATGTTTCAATATTTATGACTTGATGTTTCGTGTATAATATAAAAATGTTTCAATTATACATAATCATATTTTTATTAGAATATAAGCATGTTTGATCTTATTGTAAAGATATAATTGTTACGAACACAATGGTGCAATTAGATCTTAGATCACATATTTCGGATGAAAAAAGATTTGAAAGATTTGAAAGCAACTCTCTGCATGCAGCCGTGCATAGTAGCTGCCACTCTACCGACCCGTAAACCTAGACTAGAGCACTCAGCGCATCAGTGTTTATTCAGAAAGAGAAACAGATGATTGTGATGCACGCCCGCGCCATCCGACGGTACGGAGCGGCGTCCGACGTTTGGCCCCGGAACGGATGTCCGGGGCCTAGTCACATCCTATATACATCGTATCCTTGGTAGAATTGTTCTTCGGTACTTACTCACCGTGTGATGATGTATAGCTAAGTAGAAAAAATAGTACATTGGTGATCATAATGCATGTGTATAATCATAACACATTTGGCAATCAGAGCGAGATAGATAGATAGGAAAGTTTCAACTGCAACCCTTTAGTTGGGTGGAAACATGCAACCCCTATTCTCTGTCATTGGATCCAACATTAGTGTACCAGATCGGATCGTTCTCTCTCACCAACGCATTTTACAAAAAACCGTCCGCCTTCGATAAAATATTTGATTTTTAGTCCTATCACCCACAATCCCCTGATCCTCTCTCTCTCCCTCTACTTCGTCTTCTCTCCTCCCAAGCTCCCACTCTCACATGAGATCAGCAAGGAGGGTGAGTGCCGGCGGGCAAGGTGATGCCGAGGTAGCTCGGTGGTGGCGGCGGAGGTGTGCAAGGCAGGTCCACCGACGATTTCAGAGGTGACACGCCGCATTGGGTTCTGACCGTCGTGGATCTACCGACAGAACATCTCCTTTCCTCTCCCTCATTGCCAGATATCTCCGGCTATGAGCTTGCGGAAGTCTGAAATTTGGAATGTCCAATTCGGTGGTGGTGGAGCTCGGGGATGACTGGTCCAGTGGCGGCCGAGCTTGGGATGCCCATGAGATCGATTCCCAATGCTCGATTCCAATCCGATACACACATGTTGGATCCAATATTTTATCGGAGGCGGGCGGTTTTTTGTAAAATGCGTTGGTGAGAGAGAACGGTCCGATCCGGTACACACATGTTGGATCCAATGGCAGAGAATAGGGGTTTCATGTTTCCACCCTTTAAAGGGTTGCACCTGAAACATGTTTCCACACAAATGTTTGACAACCTAGTTTCAAATAATTCCTATGTCGAGCCGAGAAAACAATAGTTTTTCACCCTAATCAACTGAACCTATCTAATAGAGGCAATCACTCACATTTTTGTAAAGCTCTATCGTTACACTTGAAAGAAAACATTTCCCAAAATAAAACATTGGATGGGGGATGCATGTTGACTTGTGCACATCTTCTATTTTGTACGTTTTTGGATCTTCCATGTACTTCATAAATAGGTTTCATTTGAATCATATAAATTAAATATAATCAATAAACATATAAGGTCCACAATTGCAATTGTTAATAAATTCTTTAAATACTATAACCGCACAACACCATAGGTTTACTTGCAACCCTAATGCATACCTCATTTCAGATTCAGCAAACAGATTAGGTAGCCCTGGATATGGCTAAAGTGGAAAGGATCTTGCGGTTCGGCAAATAAATTCTTTGTAAGTCGTGGTTCAACCGTTAAACCATTTGCATGTCGAACAGTCCATCCGATCCTTCCGATACTTCGTAGAGACTTAGGTAACCCTAGTGACCTAATAATGGAACACACATAACTTTCTTAGTCCGGCCTGTCTCACTTGGTCAACCACACAATTTATTATTAACCTTTGCATATATATCAATTGCACTTATAAAAATAAATGAAACCATAAGAGCTACATGATATACCTATACACCCTAATATCATAATAAAAATCCTAAAGCTATGGGAAAACCTAAAATAACTTAACACACAGCCAATTAATAATTGATACGCACAAATTAAATAATTTAGTAGCACAACAAGAAATTAAAAATATTAACTTTAATTGGCAAAGTGGGCCACTTTTCAAACATACATTAAACTTAACAAAAGTGTTCATATATTATAATTTATTCAAATACTAGGATATTTATCATGAATACATATATTTTTTATAGATTTTTTTCTCAATATTTTTAATGCCTTAAAAATTCATTTAACTCTCAGCCTGAGCCTTTTTGTGTGAATTACTGTACACAAATTATTTTGAATTTTGGAGTGAGACCTTCAAAAATGGAACCGATATGTTATTCCCTGCCACCCTATAAATTGGTTTGATTTTATCACTCTAGAATTTTCAATTGAATTTAAATTTAAAGGGAGTAGAAAAATACCTGAAAATCCACCAATCACGTGTTCACCTGCGTTCCTAACCAAACCTCTCACCCAGACCGGGAACGCATCGACCTGGGCCCACCTGACAGTCACCTTGAACCAACTCCACCCCATTTCCATTTGTTCTCGTGCGTGGGACCCACCAAAACGGAGAGAGACCATCCCAATGAATTATCTAAACCAAAGGTAAAAAGGAGGAGTTTCCCCCTCTCTACCAAAGGGTGAGACTGCCACCACCTGAAGTCTGCCTATTTGACATCCCACCGTGCAAACCGAAATCAGCGGCCTTGCTTATTTTGCATCAATTCTCCCCCTGCCTCCTCCGTTCCGGAAGCCGCGAGGACCCCGCCTCGACTACCTTCCTCTTTCGCGTCCGCATCCACGTCCGCCTCCCTCTTCACGATCCCGACTGCCCTCGGCCTACGCCTCCCGCGAGGTCCGACGTCTCAAGGGCCACGGCTCCGACGACTATCTCCATCCGGCTGGCGCGGTAGTGGCTGCGACCCGCAACCGGCCTCCACCCGCCGTCCGCTAGCGAGGGTCTTTTCTCCGTCTCTTCCATGACCGGCATCGTCTCCTCCCTCCGTCGACCACGCTGCCGCTGATCTGGGTATACTACTACTGCTTGTTGATTATCTCATCTGTGCTTGAATCGTGTTCTATCCATAAGAATAAGAAAGGAAGTCTGTTCATAGCAGACTCTGCAGCAATGTGAGGTAATATAATAAGCTCGTAATGTGACTGTAGCATTATAATCCTTGCGATTTCAAAGGTCAAATACTCTAATGTGCATGCAGAGCACTACTGGCCTCTACAATTTTTGCTTGATAAAATGCCATTATCCCTACTCTCTAATTAGTAAGTATTTATAGAAAATATGTCTTGACTGTTATTTGCAGGGATTGTTTGAAGGCCTAATGCGTATAGCAAAAATGAACAGGTCAATCCCATTGCTTTCGCCCTTGAGGAAAATATATTGATAACTAGAGTGGGAGGCACGCGTTGCGCGCCCAGCAAGTAGACTTATCGAAATATATCTAATAATTATAGTGTATAAACAGAAATATATCTAATAATTGTAGTGTATAAACAGAAGATGTACGACTGGAGCTGCCATAATTATACATTAGGAGAGGTGACAAAGTAGAAGTGCAGGTATAGACATAGTCTTGTGACAATATGTGCCATACATAGGCAAGTAGTGCATACAGGTTTTTACAGAAGCCTAGATAGAGCTGTTATCTCACATAACAGCTGACATTGAAGCACGAAAAGCTACTGCAGACCTTCCAAGCAGTCTTCAGAGGATATGCACCGTTGCCTGTGGCCCTTTTGGTGAGGCATAGAAGTGAAAGGCATACACATTTTTTTTCTTGATCCTGTTTTGCTTCACAAAGGTGTCCCAACCACTGGTAATGTTGGAGCGATCGCCACTTGTTATTGAAATGGTCATCTTGATTGGCTTGGTCCTATCAGTGTCCACTCTAATTGCAGACGATTGTCCTTTGATAATTTTTCTTATGTAGCGCTTTGTGAAATCTTGCTGAAAGTACTGAATGGAACATGGAAATGATCAAATTAGAAAGAGATATGTTAGTTTATATTGTACTGGCCATGTACGTGGCACATAGGTGTGAGAGATTACCATCTTTTTTTCAGTGGCTGCGGTTTTGTTGATAGTGAATACATTATCTTCTCATTTTTGCCTAGCTCTTTAGCCACTTCCTTAAGAGCATGCCTCATGCGATCTGTTGTCATTTCCAAAGTAGCAGTGCTTGCATATTGGTTCCATTGATGAGGCAGGGGCAGATGTAATAGCTGGATGATATTATGATGTGGGTGTATGGTAACATTTTTTGAAAAGAGAATTTTTTTTTTTTTGAAAAGAGGGTGTATAGTAACATTGATTTGTTTATGAAATCCAAGCGGATGATAAGTAAGGATGGAAATCTGTGATGATTTATTTTGTTCGTAAGGAAGGATGCTTCATGTGTAAGTTTAATAGGGAAAGAATTTATTATATGCAGAGATAATATCAGAAAAGAAAGATTAGCTAAATGAATGGATGAACATCTGCAAAAGAACTAATAATCAATGCTTGTCATTATTATGTTAGTATACCTCTGATTAGCTAATCTATCAGAAAAGAATGACCATTTGTACCTTCTTGCAACCTGCCCAGTGAGGATTTGGGTCATGTAGGTGCAGGCCATGAGCGACTCTGCGTCAGCTCGAGGAGACCGACGAAGACCAGCAAGAACATGTGGTTGACCCGGGTGTGTATGCACCTCCGTCTTCAGGCACACAACAAGGCCACTTCGAACAACCTGCTCATTACTCAAAATGAAAGATGAAAACAAAAAATACATATTTAAAACCTATGTTACAGACTTTCCATCAATATACTTACCCTCTTTGTCGAATTTAGTATATCTAGAATCTCTGGTAAAGTTAATCTTGGAGCTAGATCTTTCTGCCAGTATTTCTGAAGTAAACCCACAAGCATAGGGTGAATATCAGCAGGATTGGTAGGTCTCAGATCCTGCAATGATGATGGGATTAGTGAGCTACTTATCCCAGACTTCAGATTTGATTGCATGCTATGTCCCAAGTCCCAACTCTTAGGAAGTATAACAAATTTGTTATCTACCTTTTGGACAACAGCGATGGCTGCCTGAAGAGGCGTCATATCTTTATAAGAAAGCTGGCAAGAAAATACAATAACAACAGGAAAAGAAAGAGTTCAGCACAGATGTTCAGTGTAGTGCATCTAAATAAACATAACAATGGCATGCGAAAAGAACCTTTCCACTCAGCAGTTCCCAAATACCTATCCCAAAACTGAAAACATCTGCTCTCTGATCATATAGCAAGAGCCCAATGACCTACACACAGGCATAAGAGCAGTAAAAAACAGAGACGATAAATTTCTAAGAACATTGGGGGAAATTAGAACTTCTATCTAAAGGTCAACAAAAATTCACAGCTCAAATTGATCAGAAAGTCGGAACTTTTTAGAAGCAAAGAAACTTCAGAAATTCATCCTGCTGCATGAACACTCCAGAATAATCATAACTTTGTCAAAATTTATAGCCACTCATAGCATAGTGATTGCTCGTGCTTGTGGAAAAACCTACTTGCTCATCCAGTAAAAAAAAAAAGAAAACCGTGAAAATAATCTCCCTCGTCTATTAAAAAAGGAAAGCACCCAAAGCAGGAGTTGAATAAGCAACATCATAATATCTGAATTTTGCAACAGGTTCAGTAAGATCTGAATTTTACTACAATTATACCATCAATGAGAAATAGATCTATGGATTAAAGGTGGATGTAAATTTGGTCAACAATTTCGAAAAAAACCTATAAGCTGCAAAAAAGCGATACCAAAAACAAGTCTTTATTTCTTACCAAATTCGTTTAGTTTGCTTGCTGTATGTGCTGGATGGACCTGGTGCTATATGTGACTCCATGGAACATTTACTATTCTCTGTTAGATATGCATATATGTACTGAAAGTAGTAGAGAGAGTGTCGTTGCAAAAATCATTAAGAAACATGAATTATTTCCAACTTCAGCGAGCTGTACATTCTCCTAGCTAGCAGCACTTTAACTTTTACCACTATATATACTCATTAGTAGGTATATGTGTATCTTTTTTTTAAGTAGGCACATGAGGGAAAATGAGCACAGCACAATATCCATGTGAAAATCATTAAAAACTACGGGAATGATCCCATATAACAATTTCAGTTAACTAACTATAACAGATGAACGTACCTTACAAAACAAGGCCATTGCTTTGTTTGCAATTCCTTAACCATTTATTCAGTAAGATAAGACATTTTTCACATTTACTATCTAGTTATTCACAGTATTAATTAAAATTACAGCTCACCTCACTCGACAAACCATCTCCAATCTAATTAATCTCCATAGAAAGACACAAAAGGCATCACGGTCAGCTCACCTCGAGGAAGGACCGAGTTCGTCCATGAACTCCTTTGGCACGTGATGCCGCTCCCCACACACCACCAGGTCGGTTCTATCCTTGCCCCAGACCCTGAACACACACATACAAGGCACATCAATAGATTGATCTAATCTAGCAATTGGTATGGGGGAAGTCAGGCGCGTGCTCACCGGTGGTCGATGCCGGAATCGCATAGGGCGACAGTTGTTCACCAGGCGGCCATGGTGAGGAAGGAGGAACGCGGGGAGGCGGCAGCCGGCCTTGCCGGCGGAGGAGGATCGAGGTTGGGGACGGAAAGGCGGAGAGGAGAAGCGCATGGCGAGAGAAGCCGAAGCGACGACCGCGTTGAAGACGTTGTGAGCGGACGAGCCGGCCGCACCGGTCTCGGTTGACGCGGATCCGATGGCACGGCGCCGCCTAGCCGCAGATCTACGGGGACCGACACCAGGGACGGCGGCGCGCATCTTCGTACCGCTGCGCTGGCCAGCCGCCGATCCAGCTCGCCGCACAGGTCGGCTGCCGATCTAGCCCGCCGTGCCCATCGTCGTTGCACCTGCCTCCTTTCGTCGTTGCCTCGAGGCTGCCCCCGCCGTACGCCGTGAGAGAGAAGAGAGGATAGACCGATAGAGGAAGAAAGGCGGCGGCAGGCGAGGGAGGAGGGAGGAGGCGGGCAACGACGGCGGCTAGGGTTTGGGCGGATCTGACAGCGCGATCCGCCCGTCATCGCTGCTCCGTCCTCCGCCGCAAGCGGGGCCGTCGCCGCCGTATCCAGCCGCCCCGAGTCGCCCACTGCTGCCGTCGCAGGCCGGCGGCGCGGATCCGGCTGCCGGCCGCCCTGAGCCGCCGACCGCCGTGGCCGATTCGGAGAGAGGGAAGGAGGAGGGCGGATGGGAGGGAGCAGGAGGCGGAGGGGAGGGAGGAGGGGGAGGAGGGCGTAGCGGCGGCGGCGACGACGGAGAGAGGCAAAGAGGGAGGCGGAGGGGAGGGTGCGGGTGCGGCGACGGAGGGGAGAGGGTGAGAAGAAGAGGCTAGAAGAGCTGCGGGAGTGCCCGGGAAGGAGGAGCTGCGGGGTTTGGGGGTTTTATGTTTTTCATAAAAGCCCCTCCATTTTGTATATTTAGAGCGCAGCCCTTTTTTAGTTTTTTCTCTTCTTCGTATAGAATATTCTGATTTTTGGATGACCCCTACGGAAGAGCGCATAACCTGCGAAAGGACCTATAACGAATTACCAGCTATCTCTAACAAATTATAAACTAATATGAGGGTTTTTTCGAAAATATTGTAAAAAAATTGGCAGGGGTGACGTGTCGACCGAAGGATGTGGCCACGGCAGTGCAAACGTGTCGACCATTCCCAGCTGCTTTACACAAACGGGATTAGGACTGGTTATTTGTGCATGCTTACACCAACTCATAAGCAATTTCCTAATGCGTCATACTGAAACCTTTTAGTCAACAGGAGACTGGGTGGTCTCTCGACTCTCGGTCTGAGTCGTTTCATCAGTGTTTTGTGCCTCTCAATTGTTCTCCTCCAAGGCTGAGCACACCAACCAGCAAATGGTAGTGCAAAATGCTACGCCGTATGGCCATGCTCCTGGCATCTTGTGCCTGTTTGCATATGATCTGTAAAACTCGTCAACAGAAGGGCTGACAACGATCTACGGCTCTGCCGTTTTCAGCTCGCTCTTCAATCCTTCTATCGTTTGGAATCAGGTACTACATTTTTTTATGCGCGTAAGATGGTCGCTGAAATTACCCAGTGACATGCACCACAATCTAACTGACTCTATGACCCTTGTTAATTCAGTACTTTGCATACGACAACTCTGTAGCTGTTAGTTTGAAAGCATGAATGTTGACAATGGCAGAGACCACCAGGTGTCTGAGCATGAGCCGAACGCCATATCCACTTTGCTGATCGAATGTTCACAATCTGCACTAATTCACAAACAAGTAAGAGCACTCGTTTTTTAATTGGTAGTTTGTTCTTGCTTCTATCTGTTAGTACACATGGGACTCCATACAACTAATTAATTATGGAGAAATGGAACTAATAAACTGAAATTTTGTCCTTGCTTCAGATTTGATGGCCTTGAGTTGCTCAGCAATATGCTCCTCGGTCTTGGAGCAAGAAACATAATAGGCTCTCTTTGTTCTCATTGTGCAGGTTTGCTTCTCCAACATCCATCAGTAATTTACATGGTGCATTTCATTCTTCTATTGTCATAGGTGAATATACATGGTTCAAATTTCCTTTTCTTAGACTGCTTTTTGTATGTTTCTATTGTAGGAAAATATATGATCTTGCTGACTTTTCAAGAATTGTCTTACTCCTTTTTGGATTAAACACTTAACAGTTGCAGACCAGGTGAGCATATGTCCAACTCTGTTTCTAAAGCATTTTAATTGTGCCACTACAATTTCTTCACAAGTCATATTTTCTACGGTAATTCTTCAGATTTGCATGGCAATAAGGATATGATCCACAATTCACGATTATATAATTTGCATAGCAAGAATCTTCCACAGGTATCAGATTTGCATGGCAATAAGGATTTATTTTCATTCCACAAACAAGTCATATAGGATTTTGAGTGGACGGGTCAAACTAAGGGACTAACAACATTAACTTTCTATTTATGATATACTTGATTGAAAAAAGAAACTGCATGCTTCCCCTTTTTATTGTTCTTCAAGACAACATTAATTTTCCCTTCAATAAAAAATGACATCTTTTACATCTAACTCTCAGATGGAACCTTTTTGTGTGAATTACTGTACACAAACTATTTTGAATATATTCACAAAAAAAAACTGTTTTGAATATTGGAGTGAAACCTTCAAAAATGGAACCTACATGTTATTCCCTACCACCCTGTAAATTTGTTTGATTTTATCACTTCTCTAGGATTTTCAAATGGAT
>CM002478.1:15957615-15978436 GCA_000325765.3 Leersia perrieri | reverse complement strand
GTCAAGCGTGGAGGCGTCCAGGTTGGTTGCGGATGCCCTCCTCCCTTCATTTTCTCTTTGCTTTTAGCAATTGTCTATTTATACATTGGTGACAACCTATGGCCATTAATTAATTGAAACATGCATGCCGTGTGCTTTTCAAGAAGGGTAAACTAATTGTAGTGGCCACTGTCTTGTACCAAAAAAGTTGTTAATACTTCCTAAAGGGTGATAAGTGTCGGAAGTGTTGGTGTTTTGGACTGGCAATAAACTATATGGGGTTAAACACGAACTCGAAAGGTAGATGGTGATGGAGCACGAGGATTTATACTGGTTCAGGCCCTCCGATGGAGTAATAACCCTAATCCAGTACGGAGGAAGTATTCCGCCGAGTTTGTATGATTGAATATGGTGTTTGATGTGGTGGTAGTTTTCGATGTCCTCGACTCCTCCTTATATAGGGAGAGGAGGCCGAGCCATCAGAAATCCTAGCCCTAGATGGCTTAGGGTTTCCTTATCTGTTACAATATCTACCCGGTTGACTGCCGTGGAATACAAGGCAAGGCCTAACCAAGTGTATCTCTTTACATATATGAACTCCGAGTTACATATGACTCGGGATATGCCTTATCTGTTGGATTGCGCCGTGGAAAACAAGGCACTAACGGGCCGGACTTCTTTGCCTTCCTTCTTGTGGAGGATATGGGTACCGGGTACCCACTCGGCCTGCTTATCCGACTAGAGATAGGAGGTGGCCCATATTCATGTAATATGTAATAGGATAAGGTCCGGCTAGTATTGCCTTGTTTTCCACGGCTTAATCATAGAAATCTAGCCGGGTAATACCATGTAATGGACTAGGACTCGGTTGCCATGTTGCCTTGTATCTCAAGGCAGGGTATAGAGCCCCCGCCGAGTACTTCCTAGTATAGATTTAGGAAATCTAAGCCGAATCCGGCTGGGCCTTTCCATGTAACCCGACTCGTCAACCCTATATAAAAAGAGTTGGGGGAGTCCTCAAGGGCACCGAAGAACACAATATGATATGATAAGACCCGGCGGATTACATCCAGTAGTCCGTTAAAGGCTGGAGTACGGTATTACTCCTCATACTGAGAGGCCCGAACCAGGATAAATCTTGTCCCCCTCTCTATCGTTCTTTTCGAACTCGTGCGTAACCCTATAAGTTTTATTGCCGGTCAAAAACCCCGACAGTTGGCGCGCCAGGTAGGGGGTTGCGCCGAGTGTTTCGTCAGCAAGCACGATGAAAATAATTTCAGAAATTATCGGATTCGTCTTCCGCGTCGCCGGCCAGACGTCGCCGAAACCAGCTGTTCTACCGGCCAGATTTTCATGGCTGCACGGTTTGTTGTTCTAATCTATCAGATTGATTTCGTTGATTTCTAATCACTGTTCGACTTCCTGGTGTTTCGTTGTTTCCGTACGCCGGCTGAAAGTCGAGACCGAGTCGTCATCGCCTACTCGCATGTTGCCGACTCCGAGTTCCTGTCGATCTTGTCACGCGCGCAGCAGGGCAAGAAAAACGGACCAGACAAATATATTGATCTAATCTATACTAGCGTATACAGCTATGTTACATGCTTGATTTTCTTGGTTTCTAATCAGATTTGATCTGTCCTTTTTGTATTTGCATATCCTGCCGCGGCTTGACTTCTTTGAGACCATGAAACTAGCACAACGTGTTAATGACATGCATGAGTTCCGCGGGGAGAAAAAACAGCTGCATAGGCGCAGGATCCAACCATCCTGAACGACGGCGCATGGTTAATCAGACTTCCTTCGCCGAAGCCGACCAACACCGTCATTATCGTCCTCTACGATCCAACGCACCATGCCCACAAGATAATTGGCAGTTCATGTGCATAGATCGATCTATCGATAGATGCATCCATCAATGTCCAGATTAAAGACATACATGGGTGGCCAAGATCAACAGAAGCATGCATGCAAGCCGTGGATGATCCAAACAGGATCTGACAGGATTTTTCTTCATATATATATTTACCATAATACACATTGGATCTATATATTTTGGATACTAATCTGATCGTTTTGGTTTTGTTTGCATATATTGCTGGAGTTACCATACTGATCAGTCCAATTGACTTTGTTCACACGTGCGTGGAAGCCTACACCGTGAACCAAATTGGATGACTTGAACGCGTGTGTGACTCCAACTCCGACTTACACATCGCGGCCAGATTAACTTGGCTGTCGGACCGCTTGCCGAAACAATGGGCGTTGACTTGCCTGTGCACAACTCCGAGTCCCAACCGGCGGAGCTACGTGTCTCCAACCGTTTTCAAGAGCAAGCACGTGCATTAGTTGATTTAATCAACATGCACGCTTCATCTAACCATGCCACGTGCAAACATCTGGATATATCTTTGCACTTCTCTGTATTATGGTGTTACTAATCAAATTAATTTTCTGTTTGCACGCATGAGGATTTCTTGGTTGCCGGATCCAAGATCCCGAGCGAGCGATTGGAGCTGTCTTCACATGGCATCACGGCTGGCGATCACCGTCACAAGGACCAATTGATCGGCAACGGACATTGCGAGATGCATGAGGCAGCTAGCTAGACGCAGTTGTTAGTTTCGGTTTAGGATCACTAGTCATCAATCTAGGTGGGTTTAGCCTCTCTTTGTGATAGAATCATGAAGAACATGTATACACACTAATGGATAAACTAAAACATGTATATTAGAGATGGGTTTAGAGTAGACCAGTGGGGATTGGGGAAGAAGATTGCGTGTCCATCTTCATCGTGGTGTGCGTGGTGTGCAGCAAAAGTGTCGATGTCGATCGGTGCGCCGGCGTCGATGGTGGAAGCCTCGGCGTCGGCGTCGGGCGTCGGTCGGTGACGGTGGACTCGTTCCCGTCACTGGCTGCGCCCCCTCTCGATCGGATTAGGGTTTTCGGGTGAGGCTGGCGGCAGCGACAAACCTCGTTACTCGTGCCGTGGCCCTCAGCCCTTTTATGCACAGTGTGATAGGGGCCCACCAACCGGGAGGGTTGGACGCCCCCGATCAGGGCGCGGTCAAGGGTCCATTGGGCCGTTGGGCCCAATGATGATGGAGATCAATTCTAACATTCTTCCCCTTGATCTCTTTACTGTTACTTTTAATTTTTTTATTTCATCACAAATTAACGCATAGAGCATGCCTCATCGTCACGGTCAATCGCCGATGGATTTAACAGCTACTACACACATCTCTGTTTAAAAACAGATACTTTTACTTTTACTTTTGGGCCCTTAGTCTAGAATCATAAGGCTTCCCTTAAACCCATGCGCGCTACATGTTCCTTGCACAAGTTGGGTGGTAGACCTTTCTTTAGCGGATCCGCGAGCATCTTTTTTATGTGCTCGAAACTTATTGTGTGATTCCGAACATTATCCATCACAACAAAGTACTTTATGTCAATGTGTTTGGCAGCACCACTTGACTGATTGTTGTGAGTGTACATTACTGCAGGTTTTTTGTTGCAGTATAACTTTAGTGGTTTCTCAATACTGTCAACCACGTTTAAAACCGGGTATTAACTTCTTTAGCTAGTTCACCTGCCCGTGGCCTCATAACATGCTATAAATTCGATATTCATTGTAGACCTTGTAATGATAGTCTATTTGGAGCTTTTCCATGAAATAGCACCCCCTCAAGAGTGAACTTGTATCCGGATATTGACTTTGTACTATCTTTTTGGCAAAATCAGAATCTGAATATCCAACTATTTGGAGTGAATCAGATCTTCTGTATTTCAATATGAGGCCTTTCGTTCCTTGCGCATATCGCAGGACTTTCTTTATCAATCTCCAGTGCTCTGAGCCTGGATTGCTTTAAAATCTGCCAAGTAACCCGGTGACAACTAGGTCAGGGCGTGTGCACACTTGTGCATACTGTAGGCTTCCTATAGTTGAAGCACATTGCTTCGATTTTTTTTCATCGAGCTCGAACTTATTTCTGGGCATTGCCATTCCCCATATTTTTCGCCCTTCACTATATGAGCCGGTGTAGCACTGTATTTGGACATGTTGAATTTCTTCAACACCTTTTCTATATATTCCTTTTGAGACAATCCCAGTGCATACTTTCTTCTATCTCGATGAATCTCTATGCCCAAAACATACGATGCTTCACCAAGATCTTTCATATCAAAATTTGAGGATGAGAACTAGAAGACTGACATCACTACTAGCCAGTAGAATGTCATCTACATACATAATCAAGAAAGTGAATTTCCCATTCTTGAACTTTGTACATATTAAGTTGTCCTCAACATTCTTTTGAAAACCAAACTTGTTTATCGTTCCGTCAAACTTCAAGTACACTGTCTTGAAGCTTGTTTTAACCCATAAATGGATCTCTTTAAACGATATCCCATATTCTCTTTTCTTTTTATGACAAAACCTTTTCGGTTGTGCCATATAGACTCTTTCTTATAAATCTCCATTTAGAAACATCGATTTTACATCCATTTGATGTAATTCCAAATCATAATGTGTCACTATTATTCTGAAAGAATCTTTACAAGAGACTGGAGAAAACGTCTTATTGTAATCAATTCCTTCTTTTTGTGTAAATCCTTTTGCCACAAGTCACACTTTAATCTTTTCTATGTTCCCTCTGGAGTCACATTTAGTTTTGTAGACCCATTTATAGCCTACTGTTTTGACTCCTTCAGGAATTTCCTCTAAATCCCAAAACATCAGTAGGTTTGGGACGTTCTCTGTCCGAGGCTCTTGCAGAGTCTCCTGATTTGGCACATAATCTGTTTGAGGCTGTTGTTGCTTCTCCACATGTGTGGCAGTTCTTTCTGATGGTTCCTGAAGGACAGGTTCCTCATTTCTATTCATTGTCACCATAGGAGAGCTAACAACAGGTGTTGAAGCCGCAACGTCAGGCATTGCAGGCGTAACATCAACAGGTAGGGAGAAAAAAAGCTCCTGAATCGTCGAAGTGGGTATACATGCCCGCTTCTCCTCAAGATCAATCACTCGAACTACCATGCTCTCCCTTATCATTTCGTCTTCCATGAAGACAATATGTCTCATTTCTACAAACTTTGTATAACTGTTTAGACAGTACAAACGATAACCTTTCGATTTTTCAGGATAACCAATAAAATGGCAACCGACTGTTTTGAGATCCAATTTCCCAAAGGTTGGGTTAAATACTTTAGCCTCTGCTGGACTCCCCCACACGCGGAGGTGAGTTAGCGAGGCTATTCTATCTGTCCATAGCTCATATGGTGTTTTGCGCGTCGATTTGCTAGGTACTATGTTGAGAATATTAACGGTGGTTTTTAACGCCTCCATCCATAAACTCAATGGTAGGGTAGAGTAGCTCATCACGTTGCGCACCATATCCATCAAGATACGGTTATGTCTTTCAGCTACCACATTCTGTTGAGGCTCGCCCGATATAGAATACTGGACGACTATACCATTTTCCATTATGAACCTTGCAAAAGGTACTGGGATTTGTCCATACTGTGTGCGCCGACCATAGTACTCCCCCCACAGTCGGATCTTACTATTTTCAACTTTAAATCATGTTGATTTTCAACTTTAGCTTTGAATGCAATAAATTTATCCAATACTTTCGATCTTTATTTAATTGGATAAATATAACTATATCGGGAGTAATCATCTGTGAATATAATGAACGAGTCATAGACATCCACACTTTTACATATTTTCTTTTATGCACTCTATGCATTGTTCTAAGTCTGAGAACTCCAATGGAGGAAGAATCTCATTCTTAATTAGTCTCTCAACTCTCCTCCTCGAAATGTGGCCTAAACGACAGTGCCATAATTTCGATGAGACATTAGGAGTTCTCTTTCGTTTCTTCTTTTTTTTTGTCAACGAGGACTTATCATTCACATCAGTTGTACCAACAATCACATCATTGCATACAACATTCACATTATCGTGCATAGGCATCATATAAAGTTTGTCTCGTCAGAAGGCGAGACACACACATTTTTCATTATTCATAATGAAACATTGTACTTTATCAAAATGACAATAATCATCATGTTCTGCCATAACACGACACATTAATCAAATTTGTTTATAAAGAAGAGACATAAAATTCCATTGCCAACTCTAATGGTGCTTTCCCTTCTTTGCGTAGTCCTCGTCAGACGGTTAGACGTTCTTTTCCTTGGAGCTACCAACATAGTTGATAGTGGCACCATTCTTTAGCTTTATCCTCTCCTCCTCCTGGACACACTTCTCAATCAGCATGTCGAAGGAGCTTTCTGGGTTCACATTGAAGTTGACAATGAAGTCATCAAACTCTTTTGGCAAGCGTGCCAAAATCAAGTGAACCAGGAAATTGTCCTTTAAAGCCAAATTGTAAGGCTTCAACTTTGAGTTTTGTTTGCACTTTTTAAGGATGAAGTCTTTAACGCCACCTCCAGTGTACTTTTCTGTCACAATTTTCCCCCATAAGCTCTTTATGTTGCTCTGTCACAAGGGAACAAAAATTATCACATAACTTTTCTATGCATTAAGTCTACATCACCGTTGGGCAGAAATAGACATAATGCGTAGCATGATATTGCAATTAACAACGTTGGTCAGAAAATAGCAACATCATATACATCAATAAAATTCCTAAAATTGAAAATCTCCCGTTGGTTCGAAATTCAATTTTAGAAACTATCAATTTTCATCAATCCGCAGCGGAAACATTTCTTTATCTTTATTTGTTCTCTGAAAAATGATCACTTTGATGCAAAATCAACCAGAGATTTTAACTTTAACAATGTTCATTGTCAAAATTATCTTTTCTGTCCCTTAATTAAATTCTCCTGTTGGTTCGAATTTAATTAAGGTCTAAACAAATTCACAGTGGAAAACTTTGAATATATCCACATGGACAGTGGCATAATTATGTTATAAGATTCCTAAAATTGAAAATCTCCCATTGGTTCGAAATTCAATTTTAGAAACCATCAATTTCAACAATATTCATCTATTTGCAGCGAAAACTTTAAATAAATACACATGTGAACAGTAGCAAAACTTCCTTTATTTACTCTCTGAAAAATTATCCCATTGGTTCCTATTTCAACAGAGGTAAATTCTATTTAAAACTGTGCAAAAATCAGTTAAAGTAGCCACTGTTCGCAATTTTCCAATTTTGGCCCACGGTGACCATTTTTCCTTTCCTTTTCGCGTGCTAGCCCAGCCCAACGCCAAAGCGCCGGCCTGTGTTCGCGATTGCGCGCTGCACTGTCGGCCCAACTACGCACGCATGCCGGCCTGCTTTCACTTCGCGCCGACAACGGCCCATTTTTGCACCTCGCTCGCGAGGCCCAAAACGACTTCGCGCAAGCAGGCCCGACCCATCACCAAGTGAGACGGCTCGGCGTGGCCTGGCCTGCTTGCGCGCCACGGCTTGCTGTACGCGTGCGAGCGGCCTCCCTGTTCACCCTGGCCGCAACGTGGGCCTGGGCCTGGAAATACCATCCCGCACGCCCCCGCTTGGGCCACAACTGGCCTAGCCAATCTTGGCCGTCGGATTGCAGGGCGGCCGATCGGACGGCCGGCCACCGACGTCGGGGTGACAAAACCCCCGACTCAGCCGCCGCCGCCGAGGAGAACCCTAATCCTAAGGGTTTCTTCCTCCGACTGCTCCTCTCTCGCCGCCGGCGACCGGCGGCCATCTTCTTCTCTCTCTGGCCACCGGCACCATGGCCGGCAAGCCACGGCCAGCGGCCCTTCTGTCTCTTTTCTGTCTCTCCCTCCCCCCACTTCACTTCGGCCCTCACGGCCAAAAGGGAGCGAGGCGACCGCCCGGGGCAGTCGGTGGAGATGGCGGCGCTGCCGCGGGCCCCCTCGCCGGCGCGCGCGTGCACCGTCGGGTGCGCACGCCGCCGTCGATGGGCTCCACCGTGGCGCCCTTTGCCCCGGCAACAAGAATATCGTCGAGGTGAGTTTAGGGTTAGGCTTTCCCCCTTTTTCGTTTTTCTTTGTTTTCTTTCGATGTGGTGTGCGTGGTGTGCAGCAAAGGTGTCGATGTCGATCGGTGCGCCGGCGTCGATGGTGGAAGCCTCAGTGTCGGCGTCGGGTGTCGGTCGGTGGCCGTGGACTCGTTTCCGTCGCTGGTTGCGCCCCCTCTCGATCGGATTGGGGTTTTCAGGTGAGGGTGGCGGCGGCGGCGTCGAACCTCGTTACTCGTGCCGTGGCCCTCACCCCTTTTATGCATAGTGTGACAGGGGCCCACCAACCGGGAGGGTTGGGCGCCCCCGATCAGGGCGCGGTCAAGGGTCCATTGGGCCGCGGTCAAGGGTCCATTGGGCCGTTGGGCCCAATGACGATGGAGATCAATTCTAACAGCAGTCGCCATAACTGGAGCAAAATTCCTCGCACTACTGTTTGGGCATCGGCGGCCCAGATCAACTGGACCATCACCGAGTCGCTTCTGCTTTACGGCCTGACTGCCTGACAACATGCAAATTATCATACTATCAGCAGAATTCAGGACGAGCCGCCAAGCTTCATGCAAAATCGATCTGTTTGCTGGCTGAGAGCTATTATGATCGAGCGGGCTCATCTCTCGAGCTCATCAACGATGCTTGACAAATAAGCGCCCGTAGATTTTGATGACAAGGCCGAGCACAGCATTAACGCCCAGCAAATCAAAAGTAGTACATGCGTGCATACGTGTACCGATCTTCAATTTTTCATCAAGCACCAATACGGACGATCAAGGCCGCCGATGACAGTGTTCGATGCCTCAGCATGACTCTGAGTTCTCGCCAGCACCATGAGTGCTTCCAGTTGGATAGAAGATTCCAGGCAAGCGATGGGGGTTGTCTTCACACAGCATCTCGCAACTGCCGATCGCCATCACCAGGGCCTGTAGGGTTCGCTCCCATGGCTGCCATTGGTCAACAACGCCGCTATGAACTTGGACAAGAGCCAGCGGATCGTCATGCATGCTATGCCGTTATTGTTCATCAGCATGACGTCAGTTTTGGTGTCATCATCACAGACAACGCACCCAACATCCACTCAATGAGATCACAAGAGGCAAATACTTGCTCAAAATCGTGGTCACTAAGTTAACAATGATGTCAATAATCAATCGACAGCATATTCTAGACAGCCACCGCTGGCTGATTTATTTGCTTTCGACAATCAACGACGACAAAACCATTGAGTGTTCACTCGGTCAGCAAATCAGTCAGACGACCAATCCCTCAGCCATTGGGTGTTCTAACATCGCCGACTGCTTCAACATCCATGTTTGGCCTATATATCATCCATGTCTTTCGACGGCCCGACTTCATCGGCGTTCATATCAAGATGGTCATTAACACACTGATCTCCCCCTACTTGTACGGGACGACAACATGGTGTTTATTAGCCACATCATTTGGCTCCTCATCTTCAATTCAACTATGGCTCTGCCGACTAAATCTCTCCACTCGGACACAACCATGAGCTTATCTGTTTTGGGTCTAGAGTGGCTGAAGGCACTTATGTTCGGTCGGCCAAACACCAACCAAAAGATGGCAAGCCGAATAGAGTTCTATGTCAATTACAACATGCAGTCGTTTGCCCACAACCATCCTTCAAGCGGCTCGTGGCTCACACGATTGTGGTGGCATTAGCCATTCCAATTGGCTCCTCATCATCTAGAGTATTGGCATTGCCAACTAATTTGACATCTATACCGAGTGGTTTCTCATCATCATCATCATCTATTTTAACATCGCCGACTGCTTCAATAGTCATGTTCGACCTTTACATCGCCATGTCTTTTGACGACCAGCATCATCGGCGTTCATATCAAGCTGGCTATCGACGCACCGGTCTCATTATACCCGGACATGACAATAATATGGTGTTTATCAAAATCAACATATAATTCGACTATGGCCTCGCCGATTGCCTTTATGTCATATTCTTTGACTCTGGTATGAATTAACGGCATACGACGGCTCTAGATACTACATTGACATCATCTTCTTCAACATCGACATGAGTTGGGATAACATTCGCATCACCAATTATTTACATGCTCACTTTTTACAACAAGTGATGCTTTCTTCCTCTTATTTCCTACTCGGCCATGGCCATGAGTCATTGAGATTTGGATATAAAGAGTCAATATTATCAATTCGACACTTCACTCCCTCTAGCTTTCCACTCGGCAATGGCCCTGAGCCATCGAGTTCGGACCTAGAGCGGTCAGTACCATTATATCAACAACTTGGCTTTCTATAGCTCTCCACTCGGATACAGCCATGAGCTTGTCGAGTTTGGATCTAGGACAGCTGATATAATCATCGACAAATATCTTTAGTCGACCAAGCACTTACAAGCTAAGTTATCCTTTATTTATTCTTTACACGATATTTTTATTTAGTTACTTCGACTGTCTGCGTCAAGTGATTTCTCACTTGAGTAGCTAGTCGGGTGCTATGTGCATTATACTACAAGTTTTCAAATCTTGCTTTTTTCTCTTAACAATGGCAAGAGTACTTGAGTAGCACAAATTCCAGATCGTGAAATTCAACCCCATGTTGGCCAGTGTATAAACGTATGGGGTCAACTACTCGAAGAAATATATATCAATAAGAGAAACAACCATAATCATAAGTAGTTTTCTCTTAAAGACTGCAAAAGTACTTGGGTAGCAAGAATTTCAGATCATGAAACTCAGCCCCATGTTGGCGAGTGTATAAACGTATGGGATCAACTACTCAGGGAAATCAAGATCAATGAGAGAAGAAATACATATTCGACTATACTACTCATTTTTTATTTCGAGTAATTTTTTACAATAGATGCTACTCATCTATATGTTTTTTCAAGCAAGGTTTAGATCTGAGTGATTTTATGGTTACTCAGAACCATGTGACGACTAAATCAGTCGGGAGAACTACAATGCCAATCACAACTTGGCCATAACTTTACTGGACGAGAAGTGCCCATGGGCGCTAACTTATTCAGTCACTATTCTGCCAAGAGCGATGATATCTACTAGGCAACAATAAGTCACCCTTGGCTTTATGTGCTTAGCATCTAAAAGCAGTCGTCTGCTATAACAACTTGATTGAAGAGCAGCCGTCTGCTATAAGAACTTGATTGAAGAGCAGCCGTCTGCTATAACAACTAGATAAAAAGCAGCCGATTGCTATAACAACTTGATTAAAGAGCAGCTATCTGCTATAACAACTAGATAAAAAAGTAGCCGACTGCTATAACAACTTGATTGAAGAGCAGCCGACTGCTACAACAACTTGATTGAAGAGCAGCCGACTGCTACAACAACTCGATGAAAGAGCAGTCGACTGCTAAAACAACTAGATTATTTGGTTATTATCATAATTCAAGATAATCAAGAGCCTCTGGCCTATCACTCGGGAATAATTATTTGGGTGATCGATGCTAAGCTATACTTTATATCACCTGGTAAATCTTAAGTGTGCCCTTTTATGCCATATGGTGATGGAAAATCACACGCAATTTACTCGGAGTGCGAATCATCATGTCTCTGGCCTATTATCCAGAATTAACTGGGTAGTTGAAGCTAAGCAATCATTTTCCTTGACGTAAGTCAAGATAAGGACGATTATATGTCCGATCATTTGCCCTACTGTGCATCAAATATTATGCCTTTAGCCTATTATCCAGAATTATCTGGGTGATCAATGCTAAGCTACTCTTTTCCTTGACATGAGTAAAGGTATTCGCCCTACTGTGCGACAATTTTTTATGCCTCTGGCCTATTACCCAGAATTATCTAGGTGATCGATGCTAAGCAGATCTTTTCCTTGACATGAGTCATGGTATTCGCCCTACTGTGCAATAATTTTTTATGCCTCTGGCCTATTGTCCAGAATTATCTGGGTAATCGATGCTAAGCTATTCTTTTTCCTTGACATTAGTCAAGATGAGGACGAGTATATGTCTGAATTCGCCCTATTGTGTGCTGATTATTCAAAGCCTTTGGCCTACTGCCTGAGTGATTCACTCAGAAGGTTGATGTTAAGCTCAAAGGATGGTGTGGTTGATTGACTCGGAAAGGGTTGGTTTTAATCTGACTCTACGTTTAGTTGTTTTCCAACTAAAAATAGAGTCAGGGGCTACACCTATTAGGTGCGCCACTCGGTGCCCCTTGGAAATTTATTTTGGAGTTATATTGTGGTCCAAATAGACTCAAAGTTTAGTTGTTTCTCAACTAATCATAGAGTCGGGGGCTACACCTAATAGGTGCGCCTATTTGACGCCCTTATTTATTGGATTTCTGGATTTTCTTCAATTCGAACCCTTCACTGCAAGATATTGGGAGAAGATTTCAAGTACTTGGGATTTATTATATGATGAAGAGAAGTACTCAATATTGGTTGAAGATAATCACTTAGAGAACGAGGCTATGGATCTATTCAGAGATAATCACTCAGCAATGGAAGTATACAGTGCATATGTATTCATATGTGTGATGTCCAGAAGATTCATTCATGTCTACAGAACTACAATGACGATGGATTTCGCCGCCGCCGACTCTATTAGATTAATTGGGAATCGAGGGTAGTCGGATTCATTTTTTGACATCTTTAACATCACTTTTTGCTTGTGTGGTGGCACTCGGATTCATCATCACAACCTATAAGACGCTGCAGCCGGCTTACCGTCGCCTTTATTCAAGCCAGGATCTCAAAGCTTGGGTTTCATGGTCGATTTAATTTATCTACGCCGCGTCGCCAGCATTCTGTTTGTCTTCATTCAAATTCTTCACTTGGGAAGCCCGGACTTCGTTATCAAAGAATTGGTGTACAAATCGGCAGATTAAGCAAGTTACTAAGAGTTGGTCGGGATTGATCTGCGTATTCCCATCGGATTCACAATACGTTTGTTACAAGAATCGGGTTCGATCTGCATATTCTAGTCAGACTCGTGGATGGATCAATTCAGACGCGATAGCCACACATATATGTGTACAAGGAACAGATACAGAGTCAGAATCATGAACCAGTATAATTGGTACCATGAAAGTAGAAAGCCAACATGGGTATGGTTCAGCAATCTATTAATTGGATTAGCTGATCAACAAATCATTAGACATCAAGGCCAATAAATCGGGAGCAAGTATATGCGTGGTGGATTACTACAAGCTGAAGCCAACAATAATCACTCGGCTGTGTGTGCATACAGTCATTCGACTACCTGATCCGCTGCAGATTATTCGGCATCCCAATTATTTATTCTTAAAGACGGAGTCCTCCACAGCCTTTTTGCAAGACAATCGAAGGAGGATCCTACAAGGGAGCACTTGGGAAATCACATGAGGAAATAAAGGCACTCAGCATTGGTCAAAAGCCATGAGGGATAGTTGCAACCCGACTGTGAATGACTCGGGGGCTACTGTGGAGGATATGGATATCGGGTACCCACTCGGCCTGCTTATCCGACTAGAGATAAGAGGCTGCCCACATTCATGTAATATGTAATAGGATAAGGCCCGGCTAGTATTGTCTCATTTCCCACGGCTCAATCATAGAAACCTAGCCGGGTAATACCATGTAATGTACTAGGACTTGGTTGCCATGTTGCCTTGCATCCCAAGGCAGGGTATAGAGCCCCGGTCGAGTACTTGCTAGTATAGATTTAGGAAACCTAAGCCGAATCTGGCTGGGCCTTTCCAAGTAACCCGGCTCCTCAACCCTATATAAGGGGAGTCGGGGGAGCCCCCAAGGGCACCGAAAAACACAATATGATACGACAACACCCGGCGGATTATATCCAGCAGTCCGTCGAAGGCTGGAGTAAGGTATTTGTAATACCCAAAAAAATACAAAGTTGTAGTTTCGGTTTTGATTTGGGCTCTTACTGAAAAGAAACAAAAGAAGGGATTTAAATAAAATAGATAACAGTGCATAAATAAAAAGGTGTTTAGAGTTGGGTCGAGCCATCGTGGGCTAAGACCCACTAATCCGGCCCATCAACCGTTCCACCTAATACCTCTAGAGAGGGGAGTCGGCTCCCACCCCCCAAGCTGCCGCCACTGTCGCCCCTTCCCTCCTCTCTTGTGTGTATTTCCTTCTCCCTTCCCTCTACAGCAACTCTCCAATTCATGGATCTCCTACACCATAGGTGGATTCCAGAAGAAAAGATGAAAAACGGAACAAGGGGGAGAAGAGGAGTAGGATGATGGGTTCAATCAGAGAATTCCCATCGCCGCCTCACTTTCTCTTTCAAAAAGAAACCCTAGGTGAGCCATATGTTGATCCCCTATGTTATAATGTGTTTCTTGGACAATTTAGAGCCGGGAAATCAAAGGGGATAAGATGTGATGCGCCAATTAATTGAATCGCTAGTTGCAGTTTGTTTCAGATTGTGGTGTTCACCTAGGGCAGAACTTTTCTTCATGTTCAATGCGTGATAAGGCTATAATGTCTTTTGTAAAGTTGTATATAATGATATAATTTAGCTCTCAGCCAATTTTCATGTGTTTTTATTGGATGGTTTAGGAGATATCTAAGTTTCAAGCCAGTTGTATAATTTCTGACGAAATCTGGACAGCACTAGATTGAACAGTTTTTAAGGGGGCTAAATGGCCGAATTAGATTTGGTCCATGTTTACAAAGTTGTGGGTATTGTTTTGAGCTTTCCATATTGGTAAAGAACACATGTTGGAGATGAGTATAACTTGAGATATCGAGTTTTTATTATTTGCTGTCTGGATTTTTGGACAGATTCTAAGCCCTGCTTTCAACTGAAGATTTGACTTAGTTGCTTTCAGAATTTGGTTGTCATGTCTTTCGCAAAGTTGTAGATCTTGTTCTGTAGATTTCTAGAATGTTATATTTTGTCATTTTTTGAATAGTATAATTGGAGTTACATGATTTTTACGACGTACTGCTCCTGTGGGCAGATTATCAGTTTTCATGTTGTAGTTTTCAAAGGGCGTTTCTAGTGTAGGAATCAATTGTATTATTTTTGTATGAGTTTTCTGTATTGTTTGTAGCTAAATTAGTTATTGTACAGGTGATTCAACTTCAGGTCACGACTAGGGCCCGTTGTCTCTATCAGTAAAGGCAAGGGGATGTAGTGGTGGTGCTACCTTTTACCTTGTTATTGGTTGCCTCCACCATAATTATTTCTACTGAACCATTGTGATGTCTTAATGCATCAACATGATCTCTATGCTTGTTCATATTGTGGATATTTAATTCTTGCGTTCATTAGTTGTGTATATAAATTTAAAACCATTGAATTGTAGAATGGATGTTGAGTTGTGGTATTTTTATATCCTTGTATTATGATGAAGAATGTTTGTGTGCATAGTATGTGGTAGTGTGCCATCATTATGCATGAAGCATGTATTTCATCTCATGCATTGGAAGTTATGTCACGCAACGTCGTGACCGTACCGTTACACCACCGTTTGTTCCCGAGAAGGGGTTCGGTGAGGAAGAGCATGGCATGGCATGGCATATTGCATAACTATGCATTCATATGGAAGTGATGTGTGGCTGATGTTAAAGTATTATTTACGTATTATACATCATGATGTTCTCGTAAGTGCTAACTTACTTCTATTAATTTTGATGATAATTATATTGCATTCTAATAGGTTGTTAAAGAATTCACTTGCTGAGATTTATTCTCACTCCCTTATAGTCTTTTCAGTTACTTGTTGCTGCATGTTTGCATGAAGGGATGGGAGTAGTCATGCACCTCTATACATAATGATCTCACTTGATTTGTATTTCGTATGATGTGGTCATAAGATAATTGTTATGATGTCTTAAGAGAATAATTAAACACTAGTGGTCATAAGATTTGTATTTTGTAGCTTATCAAACTTTTATTAGTCAATTCGTATATATTAGTTTGTTGTTGTTGGACATAAACCCTTATGTAATTGTTGCTGCTTCCACGATGCTATCTCTATTAAAGTAGTTGATGCGAAAATTCTTATTCTTTTTGCAAGATTGTTTAGTTTTTTAGTGGCATCCCGGACATAGACATGTGTAGTTTTTTCTAGGGTGTTATAGTATTACTCCTCATACTGAGGGGGCCCGAATCAGGATAAATCTTGTCCCCCTCTCCATCGTTCTTTTCGAGCTCGTGCGTAACCCTATAAGTTTTATTGCCAGTCCAAAACCCCGACACTTCTATCAATCTTCTAGAACACCCCTTCTTCGTGGGCTAATGATGGTCTGAGTAGATACCCGGTACCCATATTCTCCACAGGAAGTGCCGGATTTCCAACCAGCACCATTTTAGCGGCAGTAATAGCTAGTGGTGAGCATTTGTGTTGGAGTTACTGTAGAACTGGCACGGTCACACAAATAGGGATTTTGCACAAGGGAAAAAAAGATCAACTGAAGAAGCGGGTTCTCTTGCATTTCTGGATCAGGAAGCTTAACTTCACTGCCGCCCAACGTATACTTGTAAAGTTGTATATGTTGACTTCGTAATTAATGGTTTTTCAAATCAGACCCAATAAAGGGTATGTGTGATAGAATCTCAATTTGTTAGGTTGTCATTTCCTGGATCGGCTCCAATTAATTACGTAGTTTTTTCTATATTTGATTCTTCCCGGTATTTATTTTTTTCTCTATTCTCCTCATGAAGGTGTGAACGTAGTTGCGATCATTACTCGCCACTAAGAAGTACGGTAGTAATTTATAGTTTTTACAATTTTTGCAAAAGTTACAACTTACAATATTCATAAATTACGAACTACTAGCAATTATTAATTTGTAGTTTTACAATAGTTGCAAAAGTTGTATAAAAAAATTATGATACGTAAATTTACTATCATCATAAGTGGATAACGATGATAATCTAACATAAATCACGTCCATCCGAAATATGTGTTAGGGTTATCGATTAGGGGTACCCAATAAAACTCGGCTAGGCCCACCATCTATCATACCTTATATGGAATCATACCTCGTATATGGAAGGAGTTCCGAATAAGGAAGAAGAATAAGAGTTCTATATGACAACTATAGGACTATTCGGACAGTATCCATATTCGTCTCCCTAGTCTTACTTGGACAAGGGGACATCTATGGGTATAAATACAAGACCCCCTAGGGGGAGAGAAGACAGATCAATCTAGCCCCAGATATACGAAGCCGGAGTACTAGAAGCCCAAGTCGCCGAGTTCCCTAGTCAAATCCCTCGACTATGATCTCGCCGATTCCACAAGCCACCTGCCAGGGTTACCGATTAGGGGTACCCTCGTTACCCGAAAATACGGAGTACAATGGAAAGGTATATCTGTATGGATAAGGAAAGGAGACTAGAATATACGAAAGAATAGGAAGAATATGGAAACAGATGGTGCTGATAAGGAAATAAGACGGAAACCTACTTGGATGGGATAAAGACTTTCGTAATCGTGTGTGATTCTTAGTCGGAGTCCTGTTTAGGGACTGCAGGGATACCATGGTATAAAAGGATCGCCATTCCCATGGGTACGGGACAGATCAATCAAGCCGCAGAAGAAGCCAGGGCCGTTCTAGTAGTATTAGCCACCAGAGTCGCCGAGATTCTAGTCGGGCCTTCCGAGTACCATCGACATCCTTTGTTCCACATATTGTACTCTGTAATCGGGGAATTTCCTCTCAGCAATCCCATATAAACTGGAAATAGGGTATTACCTCTCGAGGGCCTGAACAAGTATAAAAATCCTTGCCTTAGAATAGCATCATATCGTATTACTATAGTCCTTACGCTAACATTCCCTAGTCTTATACATACCCTGTCTACGGATATCAGCCGTTGATAGTGGCGCACCAGGTAGGGGGACTCGGCATTCAAGGATCTTGTGAAAAGATCCCAAACCTCACTGACTACTACACTGCCGGGAGCTTCATGATACCAGCATGGCCCCAGGACAGCCTAGCCGCCTTCCCGACTAACCTGATGAATACTTGTGGACCAGTCAGAGTTGGAGATTCTATTGAGTTGACAAACTCGCGGGAAGATGGCTCGATGACGACGGCAGGCCCTCTTGCCTAGGCAGAGGAAGGGACACCGACATCAGTAATGGATTCTAGGACACCTGAACGGAAGAGCGTTCCTCCCGCTGTACTCAGGTCTTCGACAACTGGACCACGGAGGACTACGACTTGGTGTGCCATACATAAGACTACTCGACATGATTTGAGGGATTGTTCGGTAGTCAGACGCCTCCAAGAGAAGATTGGAACGACGTTCGGATGCGAGAACTTTAAAATCCGGTATGAGGCCACTAGCTGGTGCCCGATCCACAAGACCAAGGCACATAGATTGATAGATTGCTAGATTTTTCTTTCCATCGTAGGATCTCTGAGTTCCTAGGTTTCATATTCAGAGAATAATGGAAAACAGGACATGGGAAACGAGGCGGGATCTGACAGAGATGTCTTCATAGTCAAGCGTGATAATGGCCTCACTACGACAGCAAGGCCGGCCCAACACCTCAACGCCCTCAACCAGATTTTGAGAGAGACTCCATACGATTCGTTCCTCGCACCAGACATCGATGATTGGGCTCGCCGATTACGTGAAGCCACCGCAAATTTCGGAATTGTCCTGACACAGTTGATCGCCCTACTCGAGAAGAGCAACCCCGACAATCTGGGGAAGCTTCGGTGATAGAGATAATACCCCCAACAGGAGACGGGACGCCCGTCACAGATGATCTCCCCGTACAAGTGGCGACCGACTTAAACAACAACGAAGAACGGCACGCCCTTCGAGTACGCAATTGTCAACCGGAATGAGACCCGTAATGGAGCCCCTCGAGTTTATCATCAGCTTCACCTCCTGTCAACGGCTGATATCTGTAGATGGGGTATGTATAAGACTGGGGTACTCTAAGGCAAGGATTTTTATACTTGTTTAGGCCCTCAAAGAGGTAATACCCGACTCCAGTTTATATGGGATTGACAGGGGGAGTATCCCGTGTACAGAGTACAATATATGTAGTAGTGGATGTCGAAGAGACCGTACTCAGGAGACCCGAATAGAATCTCGGCGACTTTGGTGGCTAATTCTACTGGAACGGCTTTGGTTTCTTCCGGCAACTTTCGTCTCTTGATTCCTCCCCCGTACCCATAGGGGTGGCAATCCTTTTATACCGTGGGTTCCCTGTAGTCCCCGAATAGGACTCCGAGTAGGAATCACGCATGATTAGGAAAGTCTATGTACCCTACGAGCAGGCTTCCGTTCGTTTCCTTATTAGTACCGTCCATTCCCGTATTCTTCTGTATATTCTGATCGCCTTTCCTTCTTTGTGAAGGTATGCCTTTCCTTTGTACTCCATGTTTCCGGGTAACGAGGGTACCCTTAATCGGTAACCCTGACTGTAGCCCCCGACTTCAAGTTAAATCCATCTTCGATAACGATCAATTGTTGGTTGTCGGAATAAGTCCTTCCAACCTTACTTGCAATTCTCGAGTAGAAGAGGAGTCCTAGACGACAACTAGCCTTCAAAGACTCGATGGATTTGTCTTGAAGTCTAAAAACTTGCATCCCACAATCCCGGAATCTCTGGCGGGAATATTTCTAGGAAACTAAACCGTTGGGCACCCGAGCGCTATATATGGGAGACATAACGTCCCCGTCCTATTCCCACGCTCATTCCTTTGGCATTCCTTCGACATTCCTGTTGCCACAGCTTTGAACCACCATAATCCCTTTTCTTCAATCCTCCTTCCCTTCCCTTCGCTCTTCCAACTGCATGACGAAGAACAAGGCCCCGGTGACCTCCGAATCCGACGCCAAGCGAGCGTGGAGGGACGAGAAGACGCCGGAGAAGGAGGATGTGCCCGTCGATGGCGCCGACAGTGGAGCCGCATCGGATAAGTGCTTGATCAGTTTCAATCCAAATCCGTGATTCTTAAGACGAGAGCTTCTTAGCTTTACTTACAGAGATCTGCATTCTTCTTATTTCTGCAGATCCAGCTTTCCCTGCAGCTCTGGTCCCCCAAGAAACCACGGCAGCCGCCGCGGGTACGGTGGGAGGTGCAGCCCCATCAGAGGTACAGATTTTTCTTCATGAACCCGCTCGCTATGCACTTGCACATTGCTCATCTTCTTCTTCTTTTACTACAGGCCCCCGTGGGTCCATCGAGAACGCCGACGTCTCCCAAGGCGAGGAGCGGGACACTGCTGATCCGACGCCCACTGCTCCCCTCCTCGAGCGGCGTTAAGGTATGTCGATTAAAGCGAAGAAATCTCTCCAAGTATTTTATCCTGAACTTCCATTCTCTTTGTCGCTCGTAGGGCCCTTTGAAGCCATTGGCTCCCTTCGCGCCCCTAGCCAAGCTGCCGCCCGTCCCCCGGCTCAGGTTAGCCCCGTTCTCTATAATGGGGCATCTCGACTCCTCTTATCTTTTCCTGATATATATATATATATACTTTTTCCTTTTTGTCAGGACCCCTCCGAATGACGGTCCCCCTCCTGCGGCTGTTGTGACAACCAACGTTGTCGTAATTCCCGAGCAGGCTAGGAGTGCTCCGAGTACGGCTTTTACCTCCCTGTCTACTTCTCACCCTCGGAACTGGGTGGAGATGATAGCGGAAGGGCACCGTCTGCTCGAGCAGGGAGCCCAAGAGCTCTCAAGTTCGGTGGCGAACTCGAGTGCCCTCCTCGACAAGGCTAATGAGAGGGCTGCCTCCCTCCAAAAGAAGCTAGAGGAAGCCGAGGCGGACCGTGTGATGTAGACTAGGGTTCCCGATCTTCCGAAAGGTTCTGATAACCAACGATTTGGGCGGAGTCGCAACACACGTCGATCCGGCTTCTTGAGCCCCGCAATCGCAGCACCACGTCTCCTCTGGTTA